>BHDV01000967.1:101684-168230 GCA_005406045.1 Adoxophyes honmai
CGGACGGACAGACGGACGGACAGACAGCGAAGTCTCAGTAATAGGGTCCCGTTTTTACCCTTCGGGTACGGAACCCTAAAAAAGACAATCCGTTTGACATTAAAGGTTGCTTTTGTGACTCACCGTTTTAAAGACAATAGACTCGAATGGCGATACACGTGACTGGTAGGCTAAATTAGAATAAATTAACACTTTTCCACCTAGATCACCTTCAAATTATCGATTTACCCACTCGCAGAAATCCATTTCCCTGTCATCAAAAAATTATTAAACGCGCAGAGCTTGCAACGGTGACGCAGAGACATATTAAATGAAATTGGTAAAACAAAAATACTAACTCGGCGAGTAAATTAACAAAACTGATTTGTAGCATAGTCAATTGGTACATTAAGCAATAAAGATGGTACACGCTCTTATTGTCTCGACTTTGTCTAGGGTTTGTGTGTACATATTTTTGGCACTTTGAGCGTGTCGATATTATACTGGTATTTATTTCTGCCTATACCTGCTCATAACATTATAATGACATTATTATTATTTGATTAGTAATCAACTCATCATCATAATAATATAATTGCACGGACATAACGGACAAGTGGTTTAATTGCACTTATAATTAATAGTTGCTTTTTCTACTCAAGCCAATAATAGCAAGCTTGGATTTTATGGCTGACTCAGTTGCATCAAATTGCGAGCGTAACGATATTGCCGGCGGCGTTTTATTAAGTGATAATAGTCGTTAAGCGATTGTAGCAAACGATTCAATTGCTGGTCGCGACCATTGAGCGTTCTCTGTCATACACGGCCGGCGTGCATCAAACGGCGTGGTAACAGATTATCGCAGGTTTATCGTGCGCCTGCGCCAGTGGTAGCCGTATTGTTGTGTTATCGGATGGCGAGCGGCGAGCGCAAGGTCGTCGAGGGGAAATCGACGGTGAAGTGGTGTCGACACACCGAGCTGGCGCCACCGCCGAGATCATTACATCTCACTTGCACACACATTTCGTAATACTGTTATTTCCTTTCAATTGCTCCGGAAGATTGGTATCTAATTATAGAAATTTGTGAGTCATTGTTGTGGTAACAAGTTCTGTGCATCGAAGGCACGGTGTTGACTGCTGAAATGTAAACAGCCTCTAGCGGAGCGCCAATCGACTTTAAAAAGCAATCACGCAAAGGAAGCCGAAAATGGCGGCTTCACGTGGCGGCCGTTAACAGCAGTGCGGTAGAGGTACGTGGACAGGACAATCAAACGAATTGGTCACAAAAGACATTAATGGGACACCACGGGAACCGAGCGCACTCAGCGCCTGTCACGCGAGACGGTCACGCGATGTTGCCCTACGATTTCAAAAAACACGGCGATTCAATTACAAATGCTGTTAAAAATTAAAGCTAAAGGTTACAAAACTGTAAAAGTAAGAGTAGAAATTGTAGTCAAAGATAATATTTAATAAAGATTGCATCAGTGACGCGTTCATTAGTAGCATTACGTTCGTCTAGCTAGATCCGAACAATGACCGCGGTTGGAATTAAATTAGTCATCCTCGCATCCTGTTGGAAGTTTCGGACATTTTGGTTTCGTTCGTTTTAAAAGAAGTAAGTAAATTCGGCCGGTTGTCTTGAGCGAGAATAGAGTGTGTTGTTTAGTGCAGCCGATCGATACAGCACGCAGACGATAGAGCCACCTAGGTTCAATAGGAGGCGCTGACGTCAGCCAATCGCGACCGTTCGTCTCGCTGCAGCCGGCCACGCTGCCAGGGAACCTTCACCGACTTACGGCCCCGTAATTAGCTATGCACTGTGAGAACCTTCACGAACACGGGTCGGTGTACCATTCTACGGTCCACGCCGTCAATGTAACTTGTCGAAAAAGCTGCAATGCGTCAAGTCGCCGTGCCATTGCGGACTGTAGAGTCGCTTAAGGTTAAGTACTTACACAGGGTAAAAGTAGTCGATGTACTTGACGACCACTTCTCGCAGCAGATCTTGCTTGTTCATGATGGAGGAGTAGCTGGCACTTATAAGTTTAGCTTGCATGGCGTCAGTTTTGCCAATGATTTGCACGTGGCGGGACTTGCGCGTCCCCGCGGAAGGGCTCGAGGGTGCCGTTTTGGTGGTGGCCGGTGAGCGTGTACGAATAAATGCAACGTTTGAACGGGTTCAGCGGTCGCAGCGCGAGCGAACGGATCGACGCGTTGCGGCGTACTGGGCCGGGCGCGCGGCGCGGGGCGGGGCGCGGCGGCGCGCGCACGACTCTACCTACTACGGGCTACGATGGCGCCTTCGAGCACCTAGGCAACGCTTCGAGACACACCCGCCGCACTTTAGAGCGGGTATAAATCTGCTACAGCCACGCACCTCGCCACTCCAGCAACGCTGGACCACTTAATTTCAATGATACGATCGTTAAGTTCAAGGCTGACCAGATTTGGCAGCTGTTTTTTGCGTATCGTTCCACCAGTTCTATTTTTGAAAAAAAAAAGAACAGTTAAAATAAGCAATTCAAACTAATTACACTATGCAGAAATAAGTTGACCTTAATTGCTATCAATTTGAGTAGATGTGTGGTTGAAAAAAAAAGTTTTTATACTACCTAATCCTAACAATAACTGAACTACTGAAATAGTTAACCTTGAATTGGATATTTGTCCATGTCTGGACTGATTACAACGGCGTTACAAGTCTAATAAAATAACTTACGAGACAGCTAGACAAGTGTCATCATACAATTGCAGAAGGCTTCCGCGTATTGTCTTACCAACAGGACTCGCTGCAGAGTCTGGGAGATCAAGTGTTCTATTATCATTCCGCTCTCAGCTGCAACCAACTAATCGCAGCTGACAGAAATGCAAATAAGCATCAAGCTGATAATGATAAGACATTGTTCGCAGACACAATAGCAAATCGACAACATAATTCGCAGCCACTCATTTGCATAGACCTAGGGCAGTGTCGATCTTGTGCCAGTTTCATGGCGCCGTCTCAACGCGTAACGCCACTATCTAAACTGAATCAAGATTCGAGTATTTTGTAAGCTGTGTTGACATATGCTTGTTTGTGCATTTCAAAATCCATATTATATCATTATCATTGCGCTTAAGACATAAAGATGTTATCTTTAACGAGGTGGTTATTTCTTGTCAGGTTTACATTGTATACAAATCTGGCTCCGCGGTTGTGATATTCTCGTCATAAACGCTCTTGTGGTGGCCGGTCGACTGTGTGGTCATAGTACAGATATACGATACTGAATAACATTAATGTAACAAACGTGGATTAAACAGAGCATTGTTTATGTCCGTAGCGAGTGTGATTATTAATTTGACCTTGGTAGTTTGTACACCGAGATAACTATTTAATGTTGTACAGAAAATTGAGAAATATTATCATATTCATAGTTAGACTTGTTTACTTCGTACGCTCATAAAACACAGACTACATACAATTATCTATTTACTACATATTTTTACCTTATAAACGAGACTTTTTAATTCAAAATAGCAAATTAACATATACAAATATCAACACGAAACATATAAATGTATTCAAACAAAAGATAGTATACTTTGAAGCGGCCGAAAAAGGATCAGTAAGGTATGTGTGTCAACAACAACACGTCTAGACAATTATATTTATTACGAGCTGTTACCCGCGACTTCGTCTGCGCAGAATAAGTATTTCGAATTGCGTGGCGTAGAATATATGGCATTAAAATTACCACACCAATAATTTTTGAATCGCATTTGACAAATATAACAGCTTTTTTAACAAATCGCTAGCACCTTGAAAATTCGCAAAACAACCACAACTGTCAACGACGTCTGCCCGCGTTCGGGTCGCGCACTCAGCGACGCGTAGGGTTGCCAACTTTTTTTACAAGAAATAAAGTATATTCAGGTCTATGAAGATTATTGAACAGTATTTTAGAAAAACGAACAGTATTTTACCTATTTATACATACATACATACATACAAATTCTCACGCCTGTGTTCCCATGAGGGGTAGGCAGAGCACATGAATTAAAAATCCAGTGTCACGTTATCAAATTCAGGGTAACCAGATGGTTAAACGTGATATTGCAGTGACAGGTTGCTAGCCCATCGCCCACAATACACTAACCCTTTCCCAGAGTCGACTCTTACGACACCCACGGGAAGAAAGGGGGAGGTGCTATCCTAATCCGGGACCACACGGGAATATATTATTACCAATTTATTGTTGATGTTATTGATAATGTTGACTTGATGCTGAAAACAGTATTTTGTATACTTTTTTTTTGTCAAACAGTAAACAGTATAATTTAGTGAAAAACAGTATAATACTGTTCAAAACAGTATAGTTGGCAACCCTAGCGACGCGTGACGTTTACCCCGCGCATGCGCGTCACTTCAACGGTTTTGACAGCGGACGCCAAAACTCGCAAATGGTATATTTTACCCGACTTACTTGAGAATTATCGTCGTATATTGGATAATTCACAGAATATCATTACAATTTGTAGCCTATGTGTTATTCTGATGTATAAGCTACATTATTGTAAAGTGTCATTAAAATCCATTCAGTAGTTTTTGCGTGAAGGAATAACAAACATCCATCCATACATCCATCCATACATACATCCATCCATCCATACTCACAAACTTTCACGTTTATAATATTAGTAAGATATCTATTCGCCACGATACTAACTCTATTGTCTTAAAGTTTCTTTATTACCAGGTATCGCCGCGTTTTGAAGCACAGCCTGTTAATAGTATGAGCCGTATAAAGCCATTTAAACCGCAGTTCAAAGACGATAAAGTGCGCATCATGAGGTCATAACGAGGTTTACTATCGCTTTTATTATCGTTCATAAATCTAAGAAAACACATGTTATGGTACTCGTGTCACTGAAACACTACAGAACATGTATGTAAAAAATGCAATTCTATTTGTTCAATCGTACGGAATTTTACGTAAGCACGCATATTTCATGCTACGGAATTCAAGTTTAGGGAAGGAATCTACCCGAACACGCTAATCCATAAGATGCGTTGAAAGACATCAAACTAATGATTACGACTACGGAAATATAGAAGCGAGTCCAATGGATCAATCTCATTCTTGGCAGAGACATACCATGACTGCGAGTACTGAAGATTTGCTAAATAAAGAGGCAACTAAATAGGTTGACGTTGTACATAAAGGATGCAGTCTTTTACCTACAGTGTTTCACGATTTCATTTCTAATACTGATGTTTATCGAGTTCCGTAAAGTAGCAAAGATGTGCGTTTAAAAAAAAATGCCAAAAAATGCTTGTTCTCGTAGGAGAGTCGAAGAAAGATTTATCAATGAATGGAAATTGTAGAAATGATCTCAAGTGACAAGTTCCTGTACGTGGATCATTGCCTTATTCCTCTTATTAGTGCACAAGTATCACCAATTGAGATTTCCGCCAGCATGTACCGAATTAAAGGACGAGTACCTAATCCATGTAATAAGTGCTCACATTAGGTATAGGTACTTAGAGGGAATTCAGAGGTAGAGCCTCAAAATACGCTGTACTTTCTAAAATATTAAAAGAATTAGATTACTGGATTTAATAATACCATAACAGACGTAAAGCTGGTGGCGTGATGTTACAAACGAAACTATATTTTCCCGGCCGTGCGCTCTTTCGTATAATATCGAATATTACGAGCGATCCCCGCTTCCGCTGTCATTACGTTTGGAGCTTAAAAGTCTTAAAACACAGCAGTACCAGTATTTCTTTCCTCAATAACGAATTATGATTATGAAACCACTTAATTATCGCATTTATTCATTATAAAACGAGCAACTACAAAAAATGCCACATTAGCAAATCTGGAAAGTTAAATCTCTGCAGTTAATTAATTATCGTCGAACAATAATGTTGCAGTTTGTTCTTAATTCCAGATTTCTCTGGTTAACTTCTTAAATAATAAACTGCGAAAAGCACTGTACCCTTCAAACAAATTACTCAAGTCATGTATTAAATACAAATAATTAAGTAACAGACGCTTAATCAATGATGGAATTGCAGCAACAGCGCAACAGCCATGACTATGTATAGTCTTATACATAAAAATGCCGAAGGTTAGGCATCAGTTCCATTTGATTACTTAATATCTTTTGTTACATCAGTAATATGGTCAATTTAAAATGCATTTTTAATACTGGGCAACGCTGAACGAATGTCGATATATTCAAGGTTTCATCGATCAGCTACATAGACGGCGAACGGCGGGTGAGACCTTCTAATATATTTTGAACTTGCTAGTTACACGGGGCCAAGTATTACAAAACTCGAGGTCGATGCAAATAATCGGAGTCAGAAATAGTAGCTTATCAGTAATTAAGCAGGAAACGCAATTAACGATCTGCCAAAACAACGATAATGCGCACAACCTGTGTAACAGTCGTAGCAACAATCACGTAATCCATATTGTCAAGTGGTGATAGTGACAGGTAAGATATGACATGTGTAAGATAGCAGGGACAGGTATGATAAAAACACGAATCATTTCATAAAATAATCAAAGTATAGGTGGCAGACTAATGCAAAGAGGACAATAAAAATGTAATGAATAATCTTGTAACTTACGAGCACCATGTGTTTCTGCGCCCGAAAGGTGATCGGGATTGTTCGGTTGTGGTCGTTTTTGGTTGTACGTCAGAGGGTAAGCTTAACTTGAGGCCCGCAATGGATTTGCGTCGCTTGGCCGCGAGGGCGCGCGAGGCGAGGTCCGTGTCGTGCGCCTGGTCCGGCGTGGTGGCGGCGCTGGCGCAGGTCCGCAGGTGCGCCTGCGCGGTGGCCACCTGCAGCAGCTTGCTAGAGAGGCTCCGCCGGCCGAGGGCCTCGCACGTCGGGCACTTGCCGTCCTCCATGGAAGGCCTCGTGCGTCCGTTCCGGCCACGCCGCGGACACTGAGCGCGTCTGGCCTCTGGCGGACGTGGTGAATTAACTGATGTCATTCAATGAACGACACGCGTGCGACTACTCTTGCCGCACTAAGAAACGGTACAGCGTTTGGTTCGGACACGGAATCGATCGATGGACGACCGAAATAGGCTTAACGCGATAATAGGAGCGATAAGGGTGTAGGTGAAGCACACGCAAATAAGTGTATTGACCTAGACGTAGCACGGCTTCGCGACGGCCTCGGCGGGCGGCCGTGCGCGGGCGGCTCGGCGCAAGCGACTGCGGTCTTCGCTACAAGCACCCCGCCATACAGCGTAATCCGAACGTTACAAGATATCGATATTTGCGGTGAATAATACCTATACCACCCCGCCCTGCGTGTGTCACGGCGTGATACGAGGTCATGCGACGCGAGGTGCCATTCTTACATTCCGCTGGAACACATCCAGGTGGTCATTATAAATAATCGGTGGTAAGTATTTTTCCTATATTCAGCGCCTGAGGCCAATAACTCATCGTAATAAATACCTGCCTGAGATGTTAGCCTACTATTTCTTTCGGCGCTTTTAACTGCGGAAAACATGGTGAGCAGTGCGCGTTGTTGTGTTGGTCTCGCAAAATAAACTGCTTCGGTCCAGCTTGCGCAATCAAAGCCCGTGTTTCAGCAATTTGTTTGCAGATTTTAGCCCATCTAATTCAGTACAAGGCTGTTTGTTTCTTTGGGTTTACTGTTATTTCTGGACACCCACAACGGAGCACCTTAGTCATAGTTGACGAATTGCAAGACACATTTGTCACCTTTAATATGTTCTTCAAATGAACTGTAAAATGCATTTTCTCATGTGACTACAGCAGGTAGCCAAGAATTTGTACGCTTCAACCTGTTAAAACATCTAAAATCATGGTTTGTGGAAATTTTCCCGAAGTAAGTAGTTTATTTATCTGTAAGAATTAAGCTACTAACGCAAACCTATTTTCCGTAATAGATTTGCCACATTCGTAACCGCAATTGAACTATCAATCGTAGATAAAAACTCCGATACGTCAATTAAAATCTAAATTTTCAATCATTTCATATTGGCCTGCGATTAATCCGAATTATAGTGTAGCTGCCAAGTGTTCCGATCGATTCTGATCGACACATTTCTACATACATCACACCATCACCGTAAATAACATCAAACATTGGCGTGGTGGACTTGACAGTTTGATTCGTTCGACAAATTAACGCGCGTATATATGTAAACAACAACCTATTATTACTACATACCAAAGTGATTGATGGGCGAGGAATGTTAAGGATCCACTGAAGGAAATGGAGGCATCGCACGCTACCAACCAATTACTCGTTCAAGTTTTGGCAACACTGAATTTATTGGAAATGTGTTTTTCATTGTAAGAATCAAATCGCGCAAGTCTCGCGAGTGTGCATACTAAGCGGTTAAAATACAAGAAAAATAAGCCAAGTCAGGCGAGGGCGCCCCTCAAAGAACGTATTGACCAGATCAGCGATGTTCTTAAGAGAAGGCAGACCAAATAAGAATTAGGTACTTACTCGAAACCGTCAAGCGTGTATGACGAGTCGTATGAATGTAAATGAAGCGAGAGATGCATGTCAGAATAGAAGCGAATGGTGTACTGCTGTTTCTGCGTACACAGCTGGGAATAGGACGTGATGTTTATGTTTAAATAAAAGATCCATTTTATCTTTTTCATGTATTAAAGGTTGGTGGTGGGCTACCCTTCAAAACACAAGTGCAAAAAAAACAAATGATAGATAGATGTTGCGACATGAATGCACTTAGTTTTGCTTTATTAACCGTTTGTAGCCAGTTGAAACAGTGCATTAAGAGCAACAATTATTTGTTGCCCGATTACCGAGTGTGGCAACTAATGAAACCGACTGCAAGCATTCCTCATTTTATTTTATATTTTGTCATTAAATGAGCGAAGGTGAGTACGACCTTGGAATGCGTAGAATATTACAAAGTTTGTGAAAGTTAAAAGGTAACCAACAACCAGCGGTATTACTCGGTCCGTTGCTAACGATGTTCTCATTCAAATAATGTAATAAATGCCGGCAGCACTATTTACGGGCCTTTAAAACGTTAGTTTTGATTGTTCTTCGAGCATGTCTGTATGAATAACCATGAGTTTAAAATCTTCATTGTTTCATACTAATAACATAATTACCTCGCTTTGAAAGTAAATCAAGTGTTCATTTTCAGAATAATAAGCAGACTTAGCTCCTAGATCGTAAATATGTTTCGAAGCCAAATGAGCGTCCGTTGAACAGTGTTACAGTCACAACGGACACAAATCGTGTAGAAATGAGTTCATCGAAACACGTTTGCATAAATTACTTTACCAGTTGCACTTCTCTTATTGCAATGAAGTTGAACTGGACAACTGCATAAAATCTATTATCGTATCGCTTTAGAATTTCATTATAAAACTGTTGTCGCACCAATGATATATCAAAACAAACAGAATGGTTAGCCAATTACACCTAATTCGGACGCGTGCGGTCATTGAGTATAATAAATTTAATGTGCTCACACAGTTCATACATAGCTGCTTGTAAGTTCTTTTAGAAACAAAATATATTCTATAACGTAACATACGTGTAATGCGTGTCCAAATATTACTGAAGTGGTGTTAAATTTAATTAATTACTACTGTTATAAATGATTTTAATTAATTCGGCCTGTCACTTGCAAAAACGAGGCGAGCCTGACAGCAACACGCGCAAATTTATACCTCAAATGTCCTATGAAATAATTTGGCAGTTTAGTTTGATGATTGCGGTGTTCGAGCCGTGGATAATGGTTGCTTGGTAGTCCAATGTCACGGACTCACCTGTCTAGTACAATACTCATATGGCGGTGAAGGTTCGCTTTGAGATCCCGTCGGGTATACTGCTGCTGAGCGGGCGCCGGCGGCGGCGGGGGAGGCGGCGCCGGCGGCGGCGGTGCCCCGGCCGGCGGTCGCTTGCCGATGAGCACCTTCAGGTCGGCCATGAGTTTCTGCACCATACGGACACGACCAAACAACACCGCGACACGCACACTTGTGTACCCAAACCTTCAATCAATCACCATCGGCGTGCCAAGAGCCATTGGCTCAGTGGTTGCATCGACACATCGGTACGTCACCGTTGCACGTGCTGATAAATGAAGCATCGATATCGATAGAGGCGTCGTAACGAGCCGCGTGCGGAATCCGCACTGTCGGCTCGCGTCCGACTATGACCTCGCCGCTTTTTATAAGTGCCCGATGAGTGCGGCCAGTGGTGTATGCGAGTCACAGAATAAATTTTGCGTTTATATTTAGGTGGGGACGTTGGGCACGAATGAAAGACTCACGATACGCAACGTGAGATTAAGAGCGATCTAGGCAATTATTAAATAATATCAAAAACGAGATGGTGAGTTAGAGATCAGAGTTATTAATCAAGGTCGATTAGTTTCACTCGATAGCCGGTCTTATTTAATTATACTTATGAGGTTAACTTAGAACGCGGCTAAAGAGAACGGGGTCATGCCATGCAATTGTTCTGCTTCGGTACGAGATGAGTTAAATAGGACGCTGTAAAGTATACGACATAAAATTGGAGCAAGGACGTGAAAGCTTATTTCTCATTGGGATAAAGTAGCGGCTGATATACCAGAAATGTATCACTTGCAGTTTTAAAATAAATGTTCAAAATCCTTGAATGAGTGTTTGCACAAGCGAACGCGGTTCCGTTATCGTATTTAAAATAATCGACTTTGAACGTGAATTGTGAGACGGGTCGGTTCACGGAGAGGCAGAAATAGCACCACCTGACGCCGCCGGAGCGACAGTACAGGAAGTGTGCCCGGTCGAGTACACGACCACTATAATCAGAGGTGCAGTGAAAACTGGTGTATCTTCTTGTTTTCCAAGATAACAAACAAAAAGAGCTATGACCGACGATAATCTTGAACGCAATCCAAATAAAAGTAATGATTTCAAAGAGATACATCGCCTAATGTGTGGAAACAGGACTAAGAATAAATTAAGTTCAACATACAAGCGAACGTACCTATACGTGCCCACAGCAACTTTCAACATCAAAAGTTGTCTGAAACCAATTCTGGTTTGCGGGTAATAAATTGCGTCCTTCTCACACTCGAAAGCGACCTTTTGCACGCTGGTTTTTATTATGCGTGTGTGCGTGTTAGATACGCATACATTTTATTTTCGGCGAACGCAACAGCTGTGCACACTATTAAGGTGCGAATATCGACAGTTTTAAAACTTTGTGTTATGGACTCAAATGGAATAAAGTCGCAGAGTTCGTAATGCTTAATTAGAAATAAAACTGGAATGCAGGATGTAGACTTAAATTAATTAGTATGTCTCAATTGCAACTAGCAACTGACGGCAGTTAACACAAGAGTAGTGTTTAGTCCTTGATAAACAAACTTTCTCCTATCGAAATGAGAAGACAAATTAGATTAGATCAGATTATCCAAGTGCGATCGACCAGCGCGCAAATCAATGCTTCCGGCGCGTACACAATCGTGAAAAGTGAAGAGGAAGTGTTACAGTAATTTCCTTGATAATCTGGAGCCCCGCCCCGGTTACATCAGACGAAGATTCGATCTCGCGTTCGTATCTACCTCCGTTTGTTAATGAAGTTAATTATAGGAGACAAGAAAGTAAACAAGGAGAACATTCGAAATATGTTTTAGTAGGGAAACGCAACCCGACCGCGTATTAATAATACTACTGGTTAGCTAAGTAGCATTACAATGTAGGAGTATAATATGAAAAGCACAGACATGGTCGAGTTGACACAAGCGGCATGTATCGCGGCTTGATTAGGGTTCAACGCTCGCTGCTAGGCAGCCCTCCTCGCTTTCGGCGTTTTATCGACAATAAAATAAGCAGGTATATGCGAAGGGTTCGGGAACCCGATGCCAGGACAATTTAGACATGCCAATGCAAATACTTTCAATTTCACATTCAGCTACCGAGTCGCTTTTAGGAAGCCATGGGCGAGAGCGAGCGCTGAAATATTTTGCGGATTTAATTTGACCCAGCTGTAATTGGGTCAATGCAACGGACAAGTACAACTAGGACAATGACGTCAGCTTCAAGAGCGCGGTGAGTTAACTAAGGGTTTACAGAAAAATCTACGTCTTCACGTCCTAGATTCGCTGAGCAGAGGTAGCTGGAATAGAGACACACGCCCATTCATAAATAAAAACCGTTTTGGGCTGAGGACGCGGAAGCTTGACCTAGTTAAGTTATCGAAGGGCCTTTGGTTAGGGACAGTTTTGTACTTACAGTCGATATTTTAACGTGTCCTCCAGCGCACCTGCTATCCCTTTTGAGTGAGGAAAACACTTTGGATCACTTTCGCGGGTTGTGTTTGCGCACGGTTTTATGGGAGCGTCCTCACTGCTCAGTGGTCGTGTACACACTGACAATGCGCGCGTCCCTATTCCCGAGGTCCTCGCGTGGAAGGGGCGGTTTTGTAGGGTGGCAGCATGGCGGAACGTCAAGGCAACGCGTCAATCAATAGAACGAGATGAGATCCCTAGCTAATCGGCGAGCGCTTCCGCGTCCGATTGAATGCTAAATGGCGACTGTTAGTTGGATACTCTGGAACATAGTACAGTTAAAGAGCAGTGCTGAATGAACACATAGAAGCAACTAGTATAGTAACCACGCCTATAGATATAACCTTTAACTATTTTAAATATAAAAGTTTTTATTAATAACGTAACGAATTAACGAGTCAAACGAGGAAATGGAAGTGCTCTAATAATTAGGCTACAGAAGGGCCGAAAGTTCCAACCCATTTTGACACCAAGTAGGTACCTGACTAACAAAACATAATGCATTATGCAATTACAAAGTGACTTATCAGAATAATTCAAAGCACAATACCTCGTGATATAACGTAGTACATCGGTGCACCAGATGTGAATACAGTTAACTGTACCTAGTTGCGTAACGCTTGATGTTATGTTACGTAGTCGGACACGCACTATCTCCCGTCATATCGGAACGCATCGTTGCGGGAACAGACAGCTGATCGACAGGACCCGACGCTAGCTCAAACAAATGTATACCTACTGTAGGTTCTTCTATGTTTACCGCCGATGTTGTTATAATAGTGGATCACGGAACTATCCCTTTTGTTGTGAAATGGGGGCACGCAAATTGTAACAGAATAAAATGGTACGCGAGTGTCGAACAAGGAAATATATAAGCATGAACTGCATGAAGTGGGACACGATAATTAAAATATTTGAACTCCAGATGTTCAGCTATGATAGCGGTAAACAACAAAGATAACGAAACTTTGACAAATGAAGAAAAAAGTCTCACAAAGCTACCGGTAACGATCTGTTAAAACTATTTCATTAAGATGAGATGAAAAACTCAGATACAAAGAAGCGAAGTAATGAATCAGGGAGCAGTGAGCCGGACGCGAAACAGGAAAAATTAATGAGGCACCTTGATAGTTTTACGAAATGAGAGCAGAAACAAAGGGAATGAAGGATAATTCGAGGAAAAATTAGTTGGGACATAAGACGGATAAATGCGGCATCCTGATTCGATAAAGATCAAAACCTTAAAGCAAATAGTAAACACACCGTCTGACATACAAGAGAAATGATGAGACCGATAAAATCACCAACGACGAATATGGAATGTTCGAGCAATTTACAAGAAAGATTGATTGGCCGATAAAGCGGATAATATAAACGTGATGTTGATATGATCATTGTGTCATGGGATAAATTAAATTATAGTTGACAGATATTACATAATAGAAGGAGCAAACAACAACAGCTTGGATAATTTAATACTTCTTGTTGAAAGTGAGCAATTTTGTTAAACAACGTACCTTTGGGAGAAATCGACGAGGTGTAATCGTAAAGCCATTAGTGTGAAATGAAATAAACAAGAGGAATTAGCGCCGGCCGATAGCCTAGGTTAATCTGACCGCAAGGGAGCGGGCGCCACGGAACTTTCCCTTTTCTTCTTGTGAAAGTGATGATGCCCATTGAAACTGTTCGGCATGTAAAACATTTTACAATAACAGAAAACATCTATCAGACGGAGAAATCAATGGGATGTCGATAACAGAAACATAAAACTAGTAAAACATTCGCTACGCTTTGCTACTCTCATACGTGAGAAGCGTCTACCGTCAAGTTTCTGCTAAGGAAAATGAAATTTCATAGAAACCGCAGCCGCGTTCAGCATTCAAATGCACACGATCATGATGCCGCTGCAACTAGTAAATGGAACGTCTGTTTGGATATGCAAAATGAGAACTCACTATGTTAATTGCAAATACATTTATAAAGTCCGCGGCGAGTAACGCCGTCGATTGCCAACTCGGTCATTGAAATCGGTTAGCTCTAGAAAGATTTTGCTCTAGTGTCGCCCAGTTTGTTTGGCTTAGGATAAACTTAGGGCCACGATTGTGAGCACGAAAACAAAACAATGTATACTTTCTAAGCGAAGACTTTCTCTTAAACGATGGTTTGTGCGGTTGATATCTGCCCTTTAATGCTCGCAGCAACGGTCAGCATGCAATTAGATATAGCGTTATAACTGTGGAAGGGAAAATAAATTATTCGGTTGTAATCGAGACTTTTTTAAACGTGTATACTTATCGACTGTTGACAATCCCTAAAACGTGAAAATGGTTTAACATAGGCGTGGGCATGAGTCGGTTCATGTTAAACTCAAGGTTATCTGGCGTTGGTGTACTTGGCGGGAACTTATCAGCGGGCGTAGACATATCAACAACATAGTATTTGCGAGTAAATAAAAGCGTTTTTTTTTGTAATTGGTCCTGTTAAGTCATATTTTTGTAAGTTTTGGTAAGTAAGTGACATACCTATTTTTGTCACCTTGATTCATTCTATTGTCTAAACAATATGTAAGTGATACAATCAACCTAGTACCTACATGGCATTTTTAACTGTACCTAATCGACTAGTATCATAAAATAACAAAGTTAATGTAAGTCAAGGTGAACCTGTTCTATTGTTTTAACATTACTAATCAGAAGGTAACAAACAATACACACATTACCAGGATGAGCAATGATGTGGTCGAACCAATAATTAGGTCGAAGAAATAATACTTCTTTTGTTAATTATACATTTATGTACATTCTTTTATAATTTACTCATTGGTAATAAATTACTTAACCTACTTATTCCTCAAGACTTGCGATAATTTAAAAATACAAATATTTAATGTTACTTTTCTAGTATTGCTCCAATGCTAAATGAAACCAAAGGTTGATTGAATATTAATCACGCCTTGGATTACTGTGACTGCGGGAGCTAAGTTTAGACGATAAAAGCTTAAGTAAGTACATTGTGGTCCACATAACCTTTGAACCTATCAAACGTTAATTTACTATGAGTTTATGGACTATTTCAAGAATCCATAACAACAGTAGTGTTATCATTAACTATCTAAGGTACTTCATTCGTATGTTGGACAAAACTTTGTGAATTTACAAAATTTACATTAGGTATATGTCAATAGGTATGTTTTTCTTCGAATCGGTACGATGTGGTATTTTTTTCTAGCTAGTCAGTCTATAAATTACGGCGCACTGTTTCTCATGCGATCCACATGGCAACAGCGCGAACTCCGTTAAATATTATATCATTACACTTTTCGAACGTCGGTGAAGGTAACGCCGATATTTCTCAAATAGGTTTGGCAACGTCGGTATGACCTTGTAAGTTTTTAGCTAACATTGGGTTCTATCTTAATCTAATTATAGGTTGCGTAGTTTCGCGAAGAGTTATTGTTAGAATTTGAATGCAAGTAGATGAAAAAAAAACTCGACTGAAAAAAAGGACGCGACACGACGGTGGTCCTGTGGGCTGAGTTGGACAATAGATTTGGAATGCGTCGCAGAAGGACTTACCCAATGAAGTTTTTAATGAAGCAGTAAACGGCGAACAACGTCGCATCGTTGAGGCCCAGGTCCGGCTTGATCCTGGGCAAGGCGATGGCCGGCGAGGCGGCGTCAGGCGGCGGGCCGCGCACCTCCGGCGTAGCGGCGCTCATGGCGGGCGCGGCGCGCGGCCGCGTGCCCGACGCGTGCGGAGCGATCGTGGCGGCCGGCTCAGCGGTCTCAGCAGCGGCCCCGGCGGCCCTGCATAACAGCACCGGCGCTCCCGGCACGCGGCACCCGCTCGCACCGTCGCCGGAGCGCGCCAACCACCCGCGTGTTCTCTTGTACGGCGCACCGCCGACACGGACCGCCAGTCTTCACTACGGCAAGCGACGTATCGATCGCGACGCCGCGCTTGCGCTTTGACTGTCTGCCTACACTTCCAAACACTCAGACCGAGCCGGCTCACACGTCCAGCATCAGGAACGCGAGGTACATCACGAGGAAAATCCAGGGGCAGAACAAATACATGCAAACGGACATAGTGGGATAGATGACGTGTGGTAAATTTATTGTTTCAGGGAAGAGTTCAGTGATGAACTAGTCGTAAACGCTGCGTGGTGCACGTGCAGGGCGCGCGCGACTGTCTGGCTACGCGGCGGCACTCTGACTGGGCGCGCGCTGGCGCTGCGCGTGCTCGCCCGCCGATATCCGCTCACCGCCATATCTACACCGTACCTATAGTCAACACACGCACCCGTACACCTTGATTTAAACGCAGAAGGTGTGACAACCATAACTCCAGAAAGAGGAAGTCTATAACTTTTCTCCAGATGCCTTACAGAGATAGACAGAACTATCCATGGCAAAGTAGTGAATAATTTGGACAGTGTTATTTCGATTCATCATGCGATTCACACTAATACATTTGAAAGGTTTAATTACTTCTTTCAAACCACGGTAACGGAACATGTAGATATTCTGCTTTGCGAGTGTAGAACCCAAAATGCCGCAAACAAAGGTTACCGTTAATACAATAAAACATCTAACCATTCACCGTAACTTCAAATTGAATTTACTCTTCTGTTTGCGAGTTACAGACTCTAGTATGGCCCAAGAACTTGTTAAGTTTTGTCATCACATCAACTGAGTAAACCCCTAAATAGTGCTCAAGGTCAATGGCCGCGTGGCAGCGTTGGACAGCGATGTTGCCTGAAGTATTTCGACAAGTTAACATGAAAAAAAAAAAAAAGAACTCTTCTACCATCAATTGGGCCGAGGCGAAATGACGCAAAACTTTTTGCTGTGGCCACAAGTGTTACTGCTGATTCGACTAATGAACCCAGGCTTTTTCTATCCAATCCGCTCACCGAGACGTTACATGCTGGATGCGGACGACATATCGAATTTCTTCTCATATTCAGTACAATGACCTGAAGTCTTAGGTTTGGTTAATCCGTCGCGTCAAAGCTTTGGTTAATGTCTCCGGTCTTAATGATGTACGAGCGAGGATGAAAGGCAATGACGACTATACTGTAATTAATCATCGATATGGTGTTAAACGGTACGGTATTTCCAAAGTCAACATAACAAGGTAAACAATTAATAATAATAACAAAATAAATACTTATATTTTACCATTCCTACGTTGCTCAATATGTCGTCCTTTAAATTGACCTACGCCACCGTTTCACTGACAACAATAACAACTTATTTTATGATTTTCAGTCAACTGCTATTGTATGTACTATACATAATCAATCTGGTTTTGCTTAGTTTGCTAATCGGCATCAATTACATCTATTCTTTGTTCATATTTTTCCCCAATACGAAGAAGAGCACAACGTTACCAAGAAAACTGTCGTCTTCCCAATTAACTCTTCTCGGAAGAAACCCTGACTAATAAGAAAGCCCCGGGAACGTCCCCATATCAAAGATCTGCTTCTCAGGCGTAACGTACCTATTAAGTAACATGATAATTTCGAAACAGACTTATTGATTTTATTGTAAAAACATGAATACATACATGGTAATTTTACTAAATTACTTCTATAAGCTTTAGAGTTAAATCGGGTTACATACAGAAAATGACATAAATTCCAGGCATTATTATCAGTTACCCGTGTGATGCTCGCATCGGGTTTAAAACAGCGTAAGGGTCTACTAAGGAAAAAGGTTTAGGTATGCTTTAGGCGATGGGCTAGCAACCAGCCACTATTATACCTGTTACTTCTATGTTAAAATCTAAAATGATGAGGCTAGTAGTGGCTACGAAACGTTGAACAATAATGGCTTTGTCTATGTATCGTTTTGTGTGCACTGCCAATCCTGTTTGAGATTACACCGTGATGTCCATGTTTTAACCAAGTTAAACCGTCAGTAGATTGAGTGTTGGAACCGGCCACAAAACATGCAAAATCTTCTGTGCCTACCAATTGGCAATAATTATTTACAATGCAGGCGTTTTACAGGAAACTCAGAACTTCCTTTCGTGAAAAGTCAGAACCTTAATGCCATGATTGTAATTGCAAATTGTGCGAAGCCATAATTTGATTATACAGTTAATAAACCGGTGCGTATTATTTCTCGTACCTTTAATTGTAACTGCGAATATTACACAACCTACTTTATTAAATCAGCTTCCTTCCACGTGGTTAATTACAAATCAATGTTGGATAATGCTGTTGTACCTATTTTTTTTCTTTATTCAGGCGTAATGAATGGTGTATTAAGGATATGGGTTGGTTGTTGCTCCATAATTTTACTATATATAATCTTATATTCGATCTATCAGCGATTAGCTAGCGTATCCGATCGCTCTACTTGTGAAATCGAGTGAATCTTGATTTTCTATTTACACAAAACTTTTGACCAATGCCCTCTTATCATTGACGGAGTATCGGACGCGATTTTTTTTTACTTTCGTGTAAACAACAGCAATGTCACCAGAAATTTTAACAACGGCTTAATGCATCTTAACACATTCCCTGTTCCCGTCCAAAACGGTCTGTTAATGTCACAAGTCCAATCGTGCATCTGTGTATGAAACTGTAGTACCATAGTAGGAGGATGGACTTGTGAAAAAAAGCCTCATGTCCCCACATTGGGGGCCTTCGGACAGGGAACGGAGGAAATGGAGCGGTCATATTTTGTATGGAAACGTAGTCCCCTGATTCCTCGCTGGATATTACCCGTAGAACAATGATTTTTTACATCAACAATCTAATGATATATTAGCATGTTCCTATGTTTTCCTTTTTTTCTTTATTGAATTATTAAAGGAGATATTAACCTTCAAAAACATGAAAAATTGGTAAGTTTTTTCCGTTGTGTTCAAACCTCTAGAAACCAATTTTAACACAATTATATCAAAATATAAGAACATAGAAACACAGTTATGTCATTTTTTAAACATTTAATGAAAAAACATATTTAATCGGTTTACTTTTGGAGAAGAAATCAGGGGACTACGAAACGTTGTTTTTGAATTATTTTCATAGGTATTTTCGGTCCGAGCCGTAGTTGTTCTTATCGCACTCGACGTCGTCTGGGCAGGTCACGGCGCGACAGCAATAGATTTAGCAAATACCTATTTTTCAATTCGCTCGAACGGCATATTTCCTCTTAAGGCAGGTGCGGTTCAACGTTTTGTTCCTCATCCTCACCCATATTTCCGTTTGAAACCATTACATGTGCAGACGATATGCATGCTGCGTTCGTGATACGAGAAAATTACGGAGTTGCATTCGCAATCACTACCATGGTGTCTCTAGCGTTCGCGTGCATCGCCCGATTGATGCAACATGACCCAGTTGTTATTTCTATGAAACTCCCCTAGCAACGTGTCGTAAAACGTGATAGTTTGCTTACACCGATCCCCTACTGCTTTATTTTATAACATTGAAGTCTAGGCTTGTAAGTCGTAATCGTAAACATTACAGTTGTTACAAATGTCACCCGGATTGCTATTGCTTGGCTCTTAAGAGCGGGTTGTAAATTTATGTTGAAGAGTTTATTTTTACTTCGCTAAATGAAATATATAAAAGGTAAATCTGTAAATATGGATACCTACCTATTACGTGAGATCAAATAATTTCCATGACAGAAAAAAGAGAAACCACCTCTGATTTGTGACTAATTAATAATAATACTCCGTGTAACTACGCTAAAAATATTCAGATACTATATAGGTATATAATATTCACTATTTGTACATGCACACAGACATCGCGCCTGTATTCCAAAACGAGGCAGGCAGAGCACACTGAACGCTACACAGCCATTTGCCCTTTCCGTAGCCACTTTCGCCTAAAATACACCACATCCTATTACCAAATTCGAAGCGTCTATTAAAATTGACAATATGACAATTGTCTAACGTATTGACAGCGTTTCATTTCTATTAAGCGGTCCGATATCTTTTTAGCCTAATCGTTAGTGGCACAGCTACTCCACAAATTCTATGATCGGGATAGAGATTAGAGGTGCATTCTCGGACGAAAGGCGCTTTGCTAATCCCAGCAGCTGGCGTATTTACGCAAGTGTCAGCGATTTCCCGCCATCGGCAATCCGCGCACGCGTGCGCCGGCTGATCTATGGCGCAAGATTCCATCATTATTCTCATTACGAGCGATCGGGCGCAGCTTGTGGGCTGCACTGCGATCGCTGTACAGATTTAGTACAAATTTTTTCCATCTTATCGGAAACCGTATTTATCGTGCTTTCCTTCAGACAGCCTCAGTACAATAGTTTTTGTCATGTCACGGAAGTATAGTGGAAGCGGCAAGTCAGTATGAAATTCGGTGTCTGAAATTTCAGTTAAATTTGGGCTAATTAGGGATAAGAAATCATCATAAGGGATCTTGTTAGTCTAGGACTAATGGTAGGTATATCTGCAACTTATTCCCTGCTGTTATTTTCAATCTTTGACACGTTTATTTACTTTGACTCGCAAATCGCAAAACTTAATCAGAAATCACAAAAAATGGTTGGGATGACGACCCCGAAATCACCGTATAGGTATATGAATATGTCACTCATTTAAAGTTGTCTTATTCCTAGATGCTCCGTAAAACAGTTCTCAGAACACCAAAAATACTTTGATCTATAAGAACGTAGCAAAAGAAGATACAAGTTGCCACTAGGTTGTCGCAACTTGGAACTATAAACATTCACTTCAGTCAAATAGACACGGGCGCAGTTAAAACCAACAGTGACTTGACAACCCGACCGGCTGCAATTTTATATGATTACGTTAGTTCACCAGACTGGTGTAACACAGTAGTAAATTATCCCTGTACTTGGTTTCTACCAGCTAACACACATCATTAGCAATGAAGAATTAGCATTTTGTTCGAGTTTTATGTATTAATGTTAAATTCTATGTATTCCAGTTATAAATTCGACTTGGATCACAAACATATAATAACAAAGAAAAGTGGAAATTTTTTGAAGTACGGATTAACGTTATCTCTGGGCTATAGTGTTTATTTCTTCACGATTACAAGACTGACGTAATTAACTTCCGTTCAATGTTTACGACAAATTTATTTGTTTCTATACACTACAATTTTACCATTCACACAATGAAACTGTCAATGGTATAAACTTCTAATATGAAGCGTCGCGGGCTATGAGAATTTTATTAAACTTAAATGCCAGAAATAACTATGAGCCTTTCGATTCACAAAACTGGGCTTCCGCTGAATGTCTTTACGTACTCAATACAAATTAGAGGCTGCTCTAGCTTAGCTATCAATAAATTGCTAGGTGCGCAAATAAGAAGCGTTGGTTACGACTAACGAATACGTCTCAGCTTAGATGTCCGCACTACACTTCAATGTCTCATTACCTTCAAACAATATCAATCATCAACAATACCTAGTATAAATCAAAGTCGCTTCCCGCTGTCTGTCCCTATGTTTACATCTTTAAAACTGCGCAACATTGCAAACGCCGACTAAATCCCACGACATAGAACATAATAATGTACTGTATTGTATGACAAAAAAGTGTGAACGTTGAAAAAAAGAAATCAATGGATGACATACTTTTTTTTCACTTAAAAAATGTCAAAAAAAGAAACAATATTGTCATACAAAACATTAAAGACAAAGATTTCCATATCGTCAAGATTCTCAGCGCATCTTCAAGACAAAATCGTGACACAGATACTTTTGTCTCCGATAAGCTGCCACAGTTCTCAGCTCACGTGTACCAAAAAAGGTTACCGAGACGCAATAAATGCGCTTTAGGTATCAGAAATAAACGAAACGCAGTCAGCAGAATGCAGCAACAAACAGCCGCAATAACGACGTTGGTTTTAGAACTTAATTGCATTTTCATTGCCCCTGTCACGTGACGGCGCCGGTGACCGATTCAGAAATATCATCGACGCAGTTTAAGGCAGGGATCGAATACCGGTATTATTTTCATACATTTATACCGGTATTCAATTTCGGTATCTCAGTTGTTTTTGTATATTATTGCAATTTTTTCATTTAATGTCGTACTTTTGTAGGCTTACCTAAATACTATCTAGGAATACCAAGCTAAAATTCCAAATTAAAGGAGATATTTTAGTTTTTAGTAATACCGGTAACGATCCCTGGTTTAAGGGACTTTTGAAATGGCGATACTGTACATTAGTTTACATTCTTAGAGCATCTAAATCGAAAAAATATTCGGAACATTCTTCAAAGAGTTTTTTTTTGCAAAAGTTAAAGTAGGTACAAGAAACATAAATCATAAATTTAAATTAAACACTCATGCAAAACTCTGAAACTTAGTATAGAGCCATGGGACATGATTAGTCCAAAGCAGCAGATTAAAGTTCATTAAACCTTTGAAGTCCGATGTCATCATTAGCAAAGTACGATCAACTGGACCACACAGTAGTTAATTGACGTATAAAAATAACTATGACATTCGCCGCGTAAGCTTTTATAAAGAATGCCAGGCATTTGTTGATCGACCTCGAGGGTTCTATTACTAGGACATACCGCTACATTACAAACAAGTTGAAATATTTCAATGCAACAAATTATCATTATCACACTTGCATTGTTATATGAATTGTACGTCAACATCACGCCTGTGTTCCCATATGTGGTTATTAATTAATCGCTGACTTATATTAAAACGTGCATGAATTAGCTATGACTACGACAACTGATGACTGTAATAAGTGAAAACAAAAATTTATTTCAGTTATTTACCTAAATGCCAGCCGAAGCGCGAAAGGTATTAAAGTACTACTAGGTGCGGGCAAGTTCAGAAGTAAAAGTACGGATCTTATTACAAAAGGACCACAATAACAAGTAAGCGAAACTTGCCATCAATTAAATCGTGCCGACAGGATAGCTAACCGCGATGGCGGCACGTTTTCCAGAACTGTGAAGACGGATAGGGTAACAGGATAGCATCGCGGCTTCAGGGCAGTCCTGTGTGAATTTCCAAGTGCAAGTGGGCGATGTTCTCACGGTTGTTTATTTAGAACGCAATTAAGAATTAAGTGATCGCCTTGCTTGTTTCTCGGTAGCGCTGCGCTATGGTTCTGAGAAATTCTACTACGATAAGTTAATATTTACGTCTTATCTACGACAGTGTTTATTTTTTACGACGTCGAAAAATTTATGACTTCATAAAGCAATTGTGTATGATTATTTTAGATTCAGGTTAGGTACTCTTGTTAGTATTTTCGCGTTGTGTAATCGTTACACTAGTATGTTTTGAATCGGTTTCGTCGAAAGCTATGTCGGTTAGCAAAACAATTTTATAATTGTTCCATTGACCAAAATAGCAACAGTTGCCGTAAACACAATCTACAAATTGCATGACCCGTACCCAGCGTTATTGAGCACTGGCCATTTGACATTTAGATCTGACCCATTTTGTTCGTGTGAACGTTCGGTAAGTGTATAATTTAGTTTTCCGCTTATAACTAACTATGCTAACCACGGTATAATTATGTCCTATTGCATTGAATTCGTGGAACAGTTCCGATATACTTTTAGTAAGCTACTGTTGCTACACCAGAGTTAATATAAAATATGAAATTTACGAACTAGGATTATAATACCAAATAATGTGACGTTTTAATGATTTTATACTAGTATCTCAAGGTAATAAACAAATTAGACGTGCGAGGGAAAGCATAAGTTGTCAGGAGTCAGCGAATCAGGACTGCACAGCGGCCATGTTTCAGGAAGAGAACTGGGCTGGGTATTCTGGGAAGAAAGCAAGCTGAAATAGACCGCGTGGTCCTTGCAACATTGCTCTCCATTAGCGTTGAACGTGTCCTAATGTCAGGTATAAACGATCAGTTTCGTTGACGATTTATCAAATCGTTGTGCGCGGTCTATCGCTTGCTGGTAGATTAGCATGATCTGTTATATTATTACTCACATTACATAGGAATACTCGTAATGGCTTGAAATTACAATTGCTCTTTAAAAGAAGAGTTCAGCAACTTGAGCGTATCTTATTCATGGAAACGTCGTGGGTTTCCCAAAAGGCAAATATGAGACGCGTTTCGAGTGGACGACAGGGTGTGGTCTATTTATATCTCATTTAATTGACCTAGATTGGATCGATACCGACTGGCCGTTGTATCGTCGTCAACAGTGTTTGGCACTAGACACGATAAATCATGGACGAGTTAGCTGAAACCGTGATCGTCTGTGCTGGCCCCGCGAATGTGGCAATCATTAGTTAAATTTGCAACAGTTGCACAGCTATTTCAAGCAAACTGAGTTTGACCTATGTCATAGATTAATAGCCGTGATATCTTTGTCGTCTGTATGTCCCACGATATTGTGTATAGCACGGGTACTAAGAACAAGAACAATAGAATGGGTAAAATGAAATGTCAAATTGGTGCCAAAGGGAAAATTCGAATGAGTGTTCGGGGAACAAACATTTGCTGGCACATATGATATTTTTAGTAGAGAGCGTGTATAGCGTATTATTAAGCGAGTGAAGCCAGAGGCCAAGCGTGTACAATAATTTCTTCAGGGAAAACATTAATTTCTTTAAATGGAACGGAAAAGGTGACTCGCTTGTCATATTTTTTCTACTAAGTACGTTAGATACTATCAGTATGACGAGAAGAAATAAAAAATGTAGGTGCCAACTCTGGCACTACTCAGTTTTTAAAAGGAAGTAAATACTCTACTTCTGGCATCATACGATTAAAAAACAGTTCGTATATTATTCGCCAGTGAGACAGCAACGAAGCGCTTGACATGCATAGTAACAGTGCAATATTCAATGACTCCTCGTTTAATTTTACCAAAATGTGATTCTCATCTGTTCCGCAGATGGCGGGTTAACGTTCGGAATGGCCGCTAATTTAATATTTAAAAACCAAGCCGCTCCTGTCTGACCTGCCACTCAATTTCATCCGCCTCAATTATAAAATTACCAAAATACGTTGTTCAGCATGCCAGAAAAGTCCTCCGTCAACTATTTTCCTCGTGGCTAAACGACGCACTGCCAGTACTGAGAAACATCAGCCTAAGCAAGGGCCTCTGTAATCCGACCAATTAGTAACCGCGTCACTTTGCGAATCAGTCTCGTATCCACCGCTTTGATCACCGGTGGACGTGCAAAATGAGCACCATTTTCGACGCTATAATTACCACGATGTTGTTGGTCTTAAAGAGGTTAACGACATGACGAAAAACAAATATTGAGATTCTCTAAGAATAAAATGTTTCGGAATGTGTGTCAACGCTTATAAAAGCTGCAACTCAAAACCGGGAGATGTTGGAGCAGCAATTAAACTCAGAGGTCGCTATAATCCTGTGTTTTTTAGTTTGAATTGCCGTTCTATTTTATAAAACGAGGCAAACAACAACTGGTTGGTGTTATAAAGTGGTAGAAATAAAAATAAAAAGTAATAAACGCGTACTTCAGAGGCGAACCGGTCGGGTAGGTGAATTTAAATAGGGAATTTGATTATGGTATCCTCTATTTTCAATCAACTTATCTTCTGTTTAGTCCCCCACTTGATCATATTGTCACTTTCTTATCTCTGGTAAGTTAAACCGGCATATAAAGTGGCAAGATTTCGGGGACTGTATGACAATCGGAGCTTTACAACGCAGTTGTTACCTCTCGCATCGGAAGTCTGAACGAGCGAATGCTAATGTGTGTGCATGTACCTGAAACAACAAAAATAAAAATAGAGGATAAAATTAAACTAGTATAATCTATTTATAGCTTTTATGAACCCTTAGCAATTGGCTGCCAATGCGCACCAATAACATTGCAAGGCGATGGCTGTCGACGATTTTAAACGTACGACTTGGTATATTTGTCCACAGCTAATACCAATATTGTATCGTTTGCATGTGCAAATAGACCACTGTAGATACTATTTCAAATTTACACTAGTTCTATGAAAGCCACGACGCTGTGTCCGGCAGGCCGCAAATTGTTGAGAATGTTTTGCTCATAAATAAGATTGATTCCAAGTATCGCTCAGCACCGGGAAAGATTATCCCTGTTTATTTTGAAACGGTAACTAGTGTTGAGAAAAGAGTACAAGGTGAATTAAATACTGTGGCTGTGACGACACATTTCAAAGAATCAGTTTCAGAGAAAATGACAAAGTCGCAGATGGGTGGGAGTCTATTCATTCAGTGCAACAAATTAAATTAAATCCAGATTAGCTCGACATGTTTCGGGCTAGTACGTGGAGCTTCGGCTCGGTAGCCCGAAACATGTCAAGTTGACCTCAATTTAAGAAGTGAGTTATCAGTTTATTTCACTAAGAGTGAGTGTCACCGTAGTTTCATGTTCAGATCAAAAGCGCTAAAAAGAAAAAATATAAACGATACGTAATTATAGACTTACAGTATTAAAGGAAACATCATTATTTGTTACTCCATGCCGTATTAATCTATGAGAATGTCAGATGTAGATTTTCGCAACGTTTAATACACTCGGTCTATTAAATTAACAACAGAACTTAAAACTCATTCGACAAAATTGAATCATTGACCTTCATTCGAGTGTGAGTAAAGCTATAATAAATTAAACAAGTTACCCGAGCAAATGCGAATCTATGGGTTATTTTTATTTAGTCAAGCTTAAGCGCAATCGGCCCTAGTAGCGTCGGTTCTGCTGCGGCGATGTCGAGGTAAACTTGAGCGATTTACGTCAATTAATGTGTCCAAAGGCACCTCGTGAGCAGCCCGTCACGTAGCAATGCGGTTATGTACAACAACCTACAATTTAGTTCAATGATCGATGCGAAAAAAGGCTAAGGGCTTGAGGTTAAAGCTTGCGATAAAATAAAATCTACTAACCCGTGTCTTGTAACTATATGTGTTACGGTATCGGTAAGAGAAGCAGAAAGTAGTAACAAGTAAAAAAGTAGGAATGTTCACAAGCAATCGACGAAATCGTTCAGAAAGTGTTGTTGACAAAAACTGAATAAATAGAACGAAGAAATTTCCTGAATGGAATTCACGTTCCCATTACAGGGTAAGTACTTAGGTTTGGAGTAATAATATTAATACATTTGTAACAGAGAAATACTTTAATAATTCACAAGTGGCAAAAGCACATGTTTGTTCACAACTAAAGACTAAATTCAAGGTGCGATCAAGTCACAAGTTTCTTTTTAAGTAGCACCGAAACTGAAACTCAGTCGAGCGTCCAAGCGTGCGCAAAGGTAATTTAGTTCGTTCCGAAACTTCGCGAAGAATATACAGATAAAATTAAATAAACCTTCAAAAGGTATGAACACGAAGCGAGGCTTTGAGTAATTTCTATCATTTTCATGATGGATTCCATTCTCCAAATAATGCTTATGGCAGAAGAGCATTACGGTAATAATTGGTTTCGGAGATCTCGAGGGCCGAGAGCGCTCAGTTACGAGAAGATGCATGCCAAATTGCAAAACGACCGGTCCGGCGCAAGATATTAAAACTTATAATTACCGCGTGTAGTGAGGCAAATGATTAAATTATGCATTTCAAATTAAGCTAAGTACAGTTAATGGTAGGAAATATCGCGTTAACGGGTATCTAGAAACAAGTTTTTCAAAAGTTGTTCCACAGATGGGCAATTTTCTTAAAGGGTTACCCAGAGGTTTTGTTCGAACAAAAAATTTCAACTTGTTTACGTTACGTGAAATGCTCCAGGCGAGGCGGTTCGAGTCGAGCGGTCATTAAGAGAGAAGCAAAGCTGACATCATCGCCCAAGTTAGACCACAACATTGTTATTGCGCCGCACCGGTGAGCGAAAGAAGCGAGATCAGCTATCGCGAAATTTACAAACTGCCACGAATATTAAACACTTTAGTCGGATTGATATTCAGTGGAACAATACTTTTCGCCGCGTTAGGTATACGGACTTAGTATTCAATGTCATGGGCGTCCGATTACATGCAATAATTCGCTGGTTCATTGATTTTTATTGCGATCAATTTTGCACGCATTGTGTTTAATGAGCCATTGATAGGTCCCCAAGCTGATGGATTATTGATTATGGAGATTAGTTTCTGTCAGTTCAAAATGGAAGATTACATACTTCGCCACCGCCATCACTTTAATAAACGATAAAACTGTCCAATTAAAAACAAATAACAAGTCGTTGCTACTGGAGTTCGAATTATCTGGGCGTTAACTTTGATAACCTTCGATAGGTACCTCAGATACTCGTACATATATGAACCTCATCATCATCAAGATTAAAATTTGAACTAACAATGATTGATTAGCCGATAATGGTGTAGACTTTAAGCCAATTCAAGCAGATTAGAATAGGATAAAATGTATTCCAATGATCTTGTTCCTTGCGCTGCAGAAATCTAAGCGAAATGAATCTTAATTAAATAAAGGAGATACGGGTTCGAGTTAATGTGCAAGGCGCCTATTATGTTCCCGTAGGGCAGAGAAGGGACGGCTGGTAACACGAAGCCACTATATATGCAAATTAAAGGTAATTAGCTTCGCGAACTCTTGCAATAAGTGAAAATCATGTTTAGGCTAAATTCTTTTATTTTCTTCCAAGGTCTAGACTACGCTTCTAGAACAAAAAATCGATATAGGCTTAAAAAAAACATTTCTAATAGAACTGTATTCAGTGACTAAGTTTTTGGCAAGTTACTTGCATTGTCGTCCACTACCATGTCCAAAATTTCGAAAAAATAACTTGACAAGAAATATAAACACAGTAACATAATTGGCATAACAACCAACCCATAGGTTTTTAGCAACAATTTCAACCACAAAAATAAATCTTAAATGATATATTAATTTAAGGATGTTCATTTACTCATTGTTTACGCAATAATGATGTTCATCGACACAAATAAAGCGATCGTTGTCCTCAAAACTACAACAAAGTGCACGGCGCGATAGTAACCATGCCGAATTTAAACAAGTAAATAATTACAAGAAATATATAGTATGTCACGACTGCTTTGAGGTAAATTATTTTTAACCAAGTTACTTTGCAAAGAACCAAATTATACATTGTTCGCTGACACGTTTTGCTAATTTTACGATGTCGAAAAATGAGGGCTTGAAAACAGTGCATTTGGTTCAAATTATCAATTTGTAGCTGTCAACGGAGATGTATACCGAATTCAATTTATTCAAAGCAAAAAAGATGGACCATCAATCATTGTCAGCTTTTAAAATGCCAAGATAATTGAGAACCTCAGAGGGAAATACAAGTAAAGGCATGCTATTCGTTGTCGCAATTAGTTTAAAAAGGGATATTTTTAATATTTCCCACATTTAGAATATTATATACTATATAAAAATAATCAACATAATCATCACGTCAGTATTCTCAATTAGGGTTGGCAGAGCGTGCTGAAAAATACAATATTCGATTGGTAAATGTAAATTTTATTTGTCTTTGAAGCCATCTCTAATCCTAATAAAGTGGTGGTGGAAACGCTCCACTGCCATATCCATAAAAAAACTCAAAGATTTTCTGACCATCGAAGGACCCCTAAAGCCTCTTACAAAAACTGTTTATTCTGTTTCGTTCCACCGTTATCGAGTTGCGCGCAAAAAACGTCTGTAAAAAAGTCGCGGGATGAAATTGCGAAGAGTGCGTGAGGTGAAAGAAATGATGGTGCGATGGAATTGTACTGAACGCTGGCACACATACATTGCCTCGATCTTTAACGATGCGTAGTCAGCTACCGAAGAAACGTCGAGGGAACTAGGTGATGTTTAAACAGATTTAAAATTTATCATCCACCCATACAACAAGCAATCACCCTACTTACCTCAAAAATGCTAATTATGCACATTTCATTTAAAACGTGACATGGAATTATGCGAACGGAATTTAATTGCGCATTAACGTTTCAAATTTCGCATTCAGGCAAGTTGGAGTGATCGTTATAATATATATTACTAGGAGCGTAAATAGCCCATTGTTTCGAGACATTAACGAAAATTGATCCCTGATCACATAGCAGTTCTATGACATCAATTTCCGTTCCACATAGAGATTAATATTGCTTTTGTTCACTATAAAATTGTTGTAATTATATCGTTTATAGAACAGCCTAACGTAGCGCTTCATTGAATATAATATTAGATGTCACCGTGGAAATAGCCACGGCTATTTGGGTCGAAAATACCTAAGTGTAGAGTTAACTGTAGTTTTTTCGTGGACTGATCGATCGCGATTTGATAGCCTGCAGCAACAAACTGGTTCCGAATACGGGCTTCGTACGCTGCGATTAAATTAAAAGGCATGATGTCATGCTTTTTTGCGACCGCTGCGGAACGTTAAAGGCGAGCTTTTTGTTCGAAGCTTATGTCCGTAGTACCCTTGGTTTCTGATTAAATATAAATGCTTGATAAAAAATGCTTTTGTTCAAATGTGACACAATAATTTACACGCAGAGCTCCAGTGACATACGCTCCTGACAGAAAAGGCGTTGAGTGTGTATTCTGTAATTGGGTTAGAGTAATTTGCCCAGCATTGCTTTCATGGTTTCAAGGTAATTTGTGCGTCTAGGAGTGGACAAAATGGTCGATGATCGCTTTTGGCTCTCTGGCGACGCCTACACGCACTCTCGCAGCCAAATCGATCACTGCCGTGAAAATTACAGCAACCAAGACACATTTACCGCCTAACGACATCGAGAGTTCAGCTACGTATTGTATGTAGGGTTCAAAGTCGAGCCAAAAAGTCTGTTAATCCACGGAAAAGCTATGTTGAAAAGAAAACTGGCAGGAAGACATCCGTCACTCAATATGGCTATCAGTGGCACTTGAGTTCATTCTAAGAATGGTTGTCATGCCTCGTGCCTATAAAGACTTCAGCGGCGAAATATTGTGATAAATTAGTTTTAAAATGACGTTAATGAAGTATTAATGAAAATTTCACCGAAGCATGATTCCGGATTTTTAGCGTTTCCCGTAAAACAATAATAGTAGCGTAATAGCTGTAAAAGTTGAAAGGAGATGTCATAAACGGCATCGACTATCAATCAATTGGAGTGATAGACACCTGTGGTAATAAAGAAGTCGTAAAAATAGACGGCCATAAAACTACCCGTGTGAGTCAATCTTTATTTAAAGATCTATAAGAAATCGGGTAGCCGGAATCAAAACAAACAATGTAGACCACCGCAAAGAGCAATCGAATTCGATGCGGTGTTCTTCTCGTTGATATCGTATCGTTGATACGAGGGCTGCACTGAAAGTTTCGGGAAACTAATATTTAAATAACATTTTTTATCACGTATTATACCTTTTTACAATCGTCAAAGTTTCCTTATCTTAAAACACTGGCCACATAGAAAAAAAAAACAATGGTTCGGTTTCAATTGTTTTTTGAACTTGATGAGTCGCTGCCCAACATGGAATTGTCACGTGAAAATTTAAGAGCTATGATTTACTACGACTTTAAAAGTGGATTAACACAAAAATAATGTGGAGACCGGATGATTGCTGCTTTTAATAATGAAGCCCCTTCGATGACCACAATATACAGGTGGTTTTCGGAATTTCAACGTGGCCGTGTTTCCCTCATGGACAATGTGCGTGAAGGTCGACCAAAATCGGCAGTCACCCAAGAAAACATCAATGTTGTGCGTCAACTGATTACGGAAGACCGACATGTGACATATCGGGAAATTCAGGAGTCTCTGGGCATTGGAATGAGTCAAATACAAATTATTCTACAGCAAGAGTTAGGCGTGCAAAAATTGTTTTCCCGGTGGATACCTCATCAGTTGTTCGACGAACCGAAAACGACTTGTGTCGATTAGTGCCCCGAAACTTTAAATAAAATCAACAGAAGAAGCTCAAATGCAGTTTTTAGTATTGTATTGGATAATGAGTCATGGATATACGCCTATGAGGCTGAAACTAAAAACCAATTTCGAGTATGGGCCTATGAAGGCGAGATTAAGCCGACAAAAGTGGTTCGCTCTCGCAGCACGGCCAAAAAGATGGTGGCTAGTTTTGTCTCCAAATCGGGTCACGTGGCTACAATTCCTCTTGATGACCGTAGAACAGTCAATGCCGATTGGTATGCAACCATTTGTTTGCTGAGTGTGTGTGGTGAACTGAGAAAAAAAAACCTCAATCGTCGCATCATCCTTCACCATGACAATGTCAGCTCCCATACGGCTCGGTTAACAAAGGACTATCTAGACGGTGAAAAATTCGAATTACTGAACCATCCTCCATACAACCCTGACTTAAGCCCCAATGACTCTTTCACATTCCCCAAAATCAAAGATAAGTTACGTGGTAAGCAGTTTCAGGCGCCAGAAGATGCCGTGGAGGCGTACAAAACGGCCATTTTGTCGACCCCACCTTCAGCGTTCAATGAGTGCTTCAAAAACTGGTTTGAACGTATGTAAAAGTACATTTAATATATGGGAGAATACTTTCAAAAGCAATAAAATTACTTTTGATCATTTTAACTGGATATTTTTTTCTATTCCCGAAACTTTCAGTTTGACCCTCGTATGAGAGTTAATTCTCTAAATTTTAATTTTTTTACTGGTGCAAAATGAATGGCAACGGTAACTGTTCTTGCAAATGATTTGCAAGCAGATTATGAAAAAAAAAAAACTCGACCGGTTTACAGCTAGATAATTTGGTCCAGCGAAGTAATTAGCTGATTATACAGTTTATTTTCGAATTTCCTGTTCAACATTTCAATCACTTTAAATTTATATCAGCAGATTCGAAACCGGATCGTGATAGATCATTTGTCAAGTGAAGCTTTGAGTAGTTCCATGATAGCTGTTTGATTTGCGTTCTGCTAAAAAGTAGATAGCATCGGCATTCACGTTGCGTGGGAGTCGCCATTGTGCTGGCGAATTTTCGGAGACCGTTCGTCTGTCAGTCCAAATAGTCCATCCGTGTTCGCGAGATGCTATCTCCAATGAGATGTTAATGTATTACTTGGCACGGTCAACAGTCTCTCGCGCTAGAGTCGAGATGTCTGTATTATTAGCCGTGCGTAAGGGACAATCGCCATTGTTCTTTGTATTTTTCACGGTCTCCTAGTTTTTGTGAAAAGCAACGTCAGTGCGTGTATTAAGTTCACATTGACCTTCTCGACCTGTTCCGCAGTGAACGAATGAATTTGTATAGTTGTGAATTAACCCTATTCGTAATAATTACACACTCAAAATTCAAATACATTATCAGACCAAGTCTTTACCAAATACATTATCGTACATACACAGTCGAATTTAAAGTATATCGCAGTTGGTAATTTGACAAATAACAACAAACTTGTTTACGAAGCGTGTGTAAATAAACCCTACTTATCTGGAACTGCTCCCTTCGAGTACGACGGCAAAATACTGTACAAGGCCACGGTATTTACGAGAAGTAGACACGTGGTATCTGCTTCACGGCCCACCGTCCACATCTAGGGAGCAGCGGTGCGAAAAGCGATTATTACCAGCGTGCCTGTGATCGTGGACGAGGAAAATGTGTTCAAAGACCGTGACCTAGGGTTCTCTTTGCGATGCGGCGGCCGCCCGAAACCACCAGACGGCTTGTCGCCAGCAGCGGGCGAGCGAGATAGGCTGATGCGTGACGGGCACGAAGAAATGAGACGGGTAACGCTGTATGGCGCGAAAATAAAAACCGTGGGGTGACGTAATGCGCGAGAACATAAAACGCAATTTTATGATGATCCGCAAAAAAGAGTTGTTTACAAAATAGGAGTGTGTGCCGTACAGCACTAGATGCGAATAAAAAATTCGATCGGTCGTCAATAGTAATGGCCAATCTTGTTTATAAAATTGGCTACACGCAATGTCTTCTTATCTCTTATCGTAATGTTTGTACCTTAGGTACTCTATATAGAAATAATAAGTCTGATATGGGACAGTTAATGCATGTCGAAAGTAAATTGAGTTTATGATTACGTTACTTTGGATTCTTTCAAGGTCAACAAATAATGATTGACAATAATGAAGCGAGTAAACGATACAATTTACCTAAGTGATAATGATAACTTTATTTAAATTGCAACAGAGCAACGAGTATCTATGCTCGAGTTTCATTGATGAAACGTTTCATTTTGAACTTAGTGGCGAAATGGTTCAAGAATCCCAATCGAATGGGATATAAAACGTTCGTTTAAGCGGTGAGGAAGGAGTGGACTTTACTCATTTATTATTCCCGCGTGAAGTACGTTAAGAAATCGTTGAAAAAAAGAATTGCTAAAATGTTTTCAGACACGCAATTACAACTATTAATAAGATTCATAATTAAACTTAATATTGAGGCTCCAAACCTTGTTTTTGTGGCAGAGATTTATGAAACGTTGAGAAAAGTCGTCGGACCGGTTGCATCGCATACCGATGACGTCAGTGACATTTCTTGCCCAAAGCCTCGCGGTTACCTCATGACTGTAGAATGCAATGATACTTTATAAACATTTTTAAACCAATTTTACGTAGGCAAACTTGGGCCATCGAGTGGTAGATACTTGCGGAATAGTAAAGTGATAGGTAGAAGCGGTAATAGTATGCTAAACATAAAGTACACGTACCTACACAGAATAGGCAACTCTGCCTTGATGCCAAAGTAAATAGGTACGACGTTTATATCCAAAACACCATTCTAGAATCGTCACCTTCCATTTAAACTGGTCGAATGGTTAGTAACTACATGTCATAGAGATAAGCGCAGGCAACTTGTTAAAGATCCTAGTCTTTATCATTTGCTAGACTTGAATACCTGTAGGTGCAGGCGTTTCATGTACTTTTTTGGAGCATGTTTGAATTATGATGTTGATTTTATAACCAGAGATCGGAAAAATTTGCGACATTGTTTGCAATAATGTGGATATGACTCGAAAATTAATCGAACTGTTAATTAATTATTCATTGAAATATAATTTAAATTTTTGGCGATAATAGATTGCTTATAAAGTGCTTATAAGCACGTATATACTATAATAACTTAAAAAAAAAATTACGTTACGACGACGATGAATTACATAAATAATTATTAGCAAAAGGTTCGTATTTAAAATTGGTATCGTTTCCATAAATATTTATATACTTACAATAAATAAATAACGATTTCAAAAAAAATATTGTCAATTTTTTTAATAAACCAATATTTTAACAAACTTTTGGATTTATTGACTAGGAATTAAATTATATGTCAATTACAAAATTAAAATAATAATGCTAGAAGTGGCTGCGAAGCGTGAAACAGTTATAATCAAGGTTATGTCTATTTCACGTTTCGTGTGCTCTGCCTACGCCATTTGAGAACGTAGACGTGATTATATGGAAGTATGTTTGTATGTAAGAAATTAATTAACTGAATAACATTTTGATTAATTTTGGAGTCATGTCCACATAATTGCAAACAATGTCGCAAATTTATCCGATCTCTGTTTATAACTAACACTCCTCAGCTACTTCGAAGGTAAAACAATAATAAATGGAAAATAAAGATCAAAATAAACTAGCGAAGGTCTAATCACTCTATTCTATAATAAATGTTCTATGTGTAACCATCGAGGTCGCATGCGCATGGAACTCGTTTATAGTTTTGACGTCATATATGGTGCAGACACTGCGGCGACAAGCAGTTTCTAAATCATGCATAGGAATGAGATGAGCTCTTTAAAGATCTAGAAGGTGAAAGCAGTAAACGAATTTATTATGCAAGTCTATTTAAATTGATGATTGGCAATGAATACTTCAGACAGGATGAAATGTTTTTGTAACCTCCCGCCGAGGAAAATATAATGTGGCTGTCTAAAATGACATCACCGTTGGAGGCGGTTAACCATATTGTGAGTCAATTGAATAGAAATGATTCAATCTCGATCACCTGACTGAGAGGCCTGTTTTGGTTCAAATTTGTAAGACCAACCTGTTTCAAAAGTTGCATCTGACAGGTTTGCACTCACTTATTTCAAAGTGGTCAGAAAGCGTAAAGTCTACTTAGGCCGGCCACATACATACGGAATTTTTCTGATTCGGAATCCCGAATCGGAAAATCGAACGCAGTCAATCCATACAAAATCTATGGACCGCCACACACATTCGCAAGCTTTCCGTTCGGAATTCCGCACGGAATTTTTCCGAATGTGTGTGGCGGTCCATTGATTTTGTATGGATTGACTGCGTTCGGAAAGTCTGATTCGGGATTCCGAACGGAAAAATTCCGAATGTATGTGGCCGGCCTTATTGCATTACAACTTGAACTAAAGATTTTTTTCTATGAGATGAAAAGACAATAAGGAAAAGGGAAAAAATATTGCTAATAAACGCTAATAATCCAGTAATCGTAACAAATCACGTGCCCTTTTAACAAGACCACAACACATAAATATTACATGGCACGTAATAAATATAATTACTTGTTGCAGTTGAATCATTTGTCATATACATTATCGCTAGAGTTAGCCTTGTCAACAATAACAAACCGCTTAGGATGGATGCAATAAATTCAAGTATTAAAAGCCTACACTACGAGTTATGTAATCTTGAATGAACAAATAAGGGCAGTCGGGTTATTGATCGAGTGGAATTATTGTTACTGGGTAAAGCGCATAGGCGTGAAGCCATAGGATCAAGTCGCAAGTAGGTTGAGAGCCTTTCAAACGGTTAATCCGATCAAGTCTATAGGCGCTAAGCTTTGAAACACATCATTAACACAGTTTATCCCATGGTAATGAAGACAAAGTCGATTGCTATTTTGGAACGATGGCTTCAACATGTACTTGCAATTTATTCTAGTTTGAACTAACGACACGACACGCACCTACGCACAATGTTTTTAGAGCACTTACATAAACCGACTGAGCTCCTTTATTTATAGCGAATAAAAACAACATTTAAGTTTATTGGGCCGCTAATTCATCAAGCAATAAACGCGTTGGTACATTTCGCGAAAAATTTGGGTCGAATGAGACACGGTTTCAACATTTCCAACGATCAACAAGAGTAGATAAATCTCTAGTTGACGACACGTGTTACGTAACGCGGTAAACACTCTAGCGCTCGGGTTGGCGGAAACTGCAAATCTATCTGTTTAACTAACCGATGACACACGCGAATTAGCTCGTAGGATGCTGTTGACAACAATAGTGTTCATTTACTGTTTCAGGGTACATGAAAATGATAAAAACGAGTACACGCTAATGTCAAAGAGTTTGCGGTGACGTTGCCGACTGATATTGTGACATAATATAGTATACCGTGATACTAAAATAGGGCAGTTAGTTATCATACGTTACGCAACTGCTGCACATGTTAAAGGTTGTAAACAAATTCGTTAGCAACTGTAGGGCGCGCAGGCCCGGACAATTTAGGACGCTGTGTGAACAAATACGTCCGTCAACATTGTAAGAATGATCGATGTAAACAGCTTGCAAAATACATACAAATTATTAAGAAATAAGTTGCAACGAGATTTGCCAACAGCCTAAGTAAATTTGTGCGAACAATTTATGAGCATGAACAGATTACTTAATAATATTTAAATTTGGACAATTAGGAAAGATAAAAACAGCAAACGGTTCACGATCGTACGGGTTATCGCATGTTTGAGATATCGTTGTAGACGTTCAAACAGGGTATGCACATAAAGGCGTAGTGGTGGCTGCTATATATTTAATAAAAACTGGTTGCCTGTAAAGTCGGTATACGGGCGAAAGTTTTACGTGACAACGACTTTGAGTGGTAAAATAATTTTAAAGTGAATATTCATTCGTATAGTAGGAAGAAGGATGAAATAATAGTAACTTTCACTTTTAATGTCTGTCTCTCTCGCTCTTAGGCGGGCTAACCATGCCCGAGTGGAAGGAACGCGTGCCTCTCACTCGCTCTCATTGTGAGCGCATAACGTGAGCGGAGCGTAACGCAGTTTCTTGAAGTGTCACCCGGCAAACCAATTTATAAGACGTTGTCACGTCAAAATGAAATCAGTACAAATTTCTTTCATTTATTGCACACTATACCGGCTTTTATTTATGCTCCCCTGGTACCTATTGGCGAAAAAACTATAAAAAATTGCACGCTATACCGGCTTTTATTTATGCTCCCCTGGTACCTATTGGCGAAAAAAACTATAAAAAATAGTATGACGTCATCGTAACGTTACCGAGCGTTACACTTTTTCATAAGTGACTCCCAGCTCAACCTAATTTAAGACGTTGTCACGTCAAAAAAAAACGATACTCACTGTCATCTCTCGGTTACTTAACCTGATGTCTAGTAACCACATAAGCAGACATCAACAAAATTATGTGGTTTACAGATTAGCGTAAGTGGGTTTAGATAGCGTGATGTGGTAAAGCATTGACGTCAGCACACTAGACCTTAGGACCCATTTCTAGTAAGTAGCATCCGCGGAACTTAGCACTTTTGAGATAGCGAATTGCGTCAATGTAATAAACGATTTAAGAAGATCTCAATGTTTAGTGTGACCTCTATATGCCCGTTTAGATACTTACTGCTAGAAATGTATCGTTAATGACGTTTTGATTGTAAACTAAAACGATGATTTAATAATTTCTTCTCTATCAATGATTCCGAATTTATCTGTATACATAAGTTAGGAACAAATGCTCCACTGAACAAGAATTTAGTAATCGTCGCAAGCAAACTGCAAAAACATTGTGAAGTAGGAAACGTTACAGCTGCTGCCAACGTCTCAGATATACACAACAATGTAAAACGATGTAGACAGTCGTGTTGACATTAAATATTTAGATCCCATCAAGTCTGGTAGTCCATATTGACGCGGCACACCAAAACACCATTAACGTTATCTGCAGCGAGCGTGCCAATGTAAACATAAACGAAGATAATGATGATAGCGATTTTATAAAAATGGCTGCCGTCGGTTTATCGAATGTTACGTGACCCCCTTACCGAGTGCTTGCGGTTATCAGGGGACATCAGGCGAGAGAAGCCGAACCGTGACCCAAGACAAACATAGTTAATTGGATTATAGCAATCTACGAGTGGGAATTATGCAAGAAATGTTTATCTTTAAAGTTTAGCAGAAAAAATATTCGAGTGCAAACAGTTGACACGATAAAATAAACTTTTTACGTAATGGTGTGGCATGTTCTGTCAAGCTTATAATTTTTGTAAAGTACAATACTTTAAAAATGAATTGAATGTAATCTTTGAAAACTCAAGCAGAACTAAAATTACAATTGTTGAAGTATATACATTTTTGGTGATGGGTTTAACTGTCATACATCGTTAACGAAAACCAGTCGTTATAATGCAAAATTGGCAAGCAAACGATCAGCAACTAAGTTTGACTTTGGAATTCTTGGCACGACCATAGAAACAATAAAATGGAATCATTATTAACGATGCACTGACAATCATGATCATCGCATTGATAGCCGATAGCTGGTAATGAAGTAACTGGACGGGCGATAACATCACAATCGACTATTGTCGCAGGTCGTTAACTTTGTCGCATGGTTGAACTTAACATTGGTGTGCTGTGGTCTATGCAAATACATGGTTTGCAATAAGAGGGTGGTTTGCTACTAAATTTGTCACGCTTCATGTATAGGGTGTTTTTTAGAGGCATAGAACTTTGAAATAGAATAAAATAAAGATTTTCTTAATGACATGAAATTCACTTTATTTGATAGATATTTTTCTGGCATTATAATAGATTTTTTTCTTCTAACATATGACCGCCGCGGCTGGCTCAGGCGTAGTCTAATCTGGCGGTCCAATTTTCGAATACTTTTTGTGGCTGTAAACGCGGCGAATATTGTCCTCCAAGTGGTCAATGTTTTCGGGTTTATCAGCATAAATTAGTGACTTCACATATCCCCATAGAAAATAGTCAAGCGTAGTTAATTCGCATGATCATGGAGGCACGTTTCCTAAACCTGAATATGCGGCTACCAAACATTTCCTTCAATAGATAATTTGTGGTCCGAGCTGTGTGACATGTTACCCCGTCTTGTTGAAATCACAGCTCCTGCACTTCATGATTGTTCAATTGATGACTGAAAAAGTCAATAATCATGGCCCTATAGCAGTCACTATTGACTATTAGCATCGTTATTAAAGAAGTACGGACCAACTATTCCATCAGCCCATAAAGCACACCACACAGATTTTCAATGAAAATTTGAACAATTTGAAAGCGTTGTTCAGGCGTCAGCTTATTCTTACTTAAGTGCCACATCAAACTAAACATACATCACTTAACAGCTGACAAGATATCCACCAGTTACAAAAATTTTGCCAACTTAAAGTTCTATACCTCTAAAAAAACACCCTTTATAAGTGAAAGAAAAATTTGGTACTATAAACGCGTCATTTTCACGTGAAGAAGAAAACTTATATTTTATAGCTTATTTCGTCAGCACATCGGTTATCCGCGTTCAAACTAAACTAATTTTAACAAGCATATTTTATTTGCCAGGCAAAAATGAGTCATAAACGCCAGTCTCGGTGGATAAAAATTTAATTATATGCCAAAATATTAAACCGCGTCTCAGGTGACCGTTGGCAGGATGCCCGTTCACGGCGTAAACAATCTATTTCAGATCTGAAAGTCAATTGGAACCCCGTATTCATATTCTACCAGCCCATTCCGCTGAAGCGTGCACTTTTAAACGGCATTTAGATGGCAGCAGAATGGTTAACCAAGTAACACGACAGAAGGTGACGTGTTTCGGAGGCAAGAAAATTTACTTGTATTGCTAATTGGATGATCTCATCTAAATTCGAAAAATCAGGAAGTTGAACTTGTGAAATGTTTGCAAAACGTCACTTTTAAATCATAATGCCTACATAGCCGCCTATGACGCAAGTATCGTGTAAATTTGAGTATGTGACTAACGTTGCTTTAAATATTTACTTTGGGCACTGCAGGTTTTTAGCGAAAACTTAGTAGCTCATCAAGCGGCGAGCATTGAACAAACATTTGGCTTGGCATATGAGTAATTCGTTGGACATTAAGTAACCACTCGTGGGGTGGATGACCGATTCTGTTTGTCCACGTACCGAGGACAGGTTCATGTATTTCGAGGCACGTCAGCTCGGAGCGTGGACAACTGACGTGCGAAACACAATCGCCGTTGGTGTCAGCCAGTTGAGACTTCTTTCACAAATCTAGCACAATGCCCCGAGTCATTTGGACAGTCTTCCTTAAAGTTGGAAGATATTGAGTGATCGCTTTACGTACCTTCGCTTTGAAAAGGACGTGACCCGTTTAGAAGACATTGCCTTACCTGAAACAGAAACAAAGCACACAGGTTAAACCACTTATCTTGCAAATTGTTGTCGCTATTAAAACAACAATCAAGCGTTGTGAGACAATAGGTAATGATACGATAGCTCAAAATAAATAGCAGACATCGCCAGAAAATTTTCCAACGATAAACGTTTACATACCCAAGGAAACAAGGTCACTATTAACATATGTACCGATATTAGTAAATACTGATCGGAAGCATGTTGCCGTTGGTAGGTACTGAGTTGAGAACATGTGTGATGTGTGTGACTTAATTAAATAATTACAGTTAAATAATGTTTGTTCGATTGGAGCCGCTCATGATCGGACGAAATCATAAAATTTTAATGCAATTTCGTTTTTACAATTCTATCTAGTAAGATATCGCTGTGTATATATTATTGTTATCGTAAGCCCGTAGAAGTTCCCATTGCTGGCCAAAATCAGCTGCTGTCTTATATGATATAAAAACATTTTTGTTTTAAAAAATGCCTATAAATATAGCTTTTTGTTACGTTTTATGGCTACACGACATTGAACTACAGCTGCGTGTTTGCTTATTAAATACATGTGCAAATGGTAGATTTCACACCGCATGAATAACGAGGTATTCAAGTTTGCCAGAAGCGCCGTGTGCCATGGTAAACAGAGAACGGGTAAATAATGGTTATTTGAAAATACTAGTTGGCACTTAAGCCTTTTTATGGCTCTGCTAACAAAATATAAATCGAAAAATGAAGGAGCAGTCTTAATTCAATAAGGAACTTGACGAGTTAATTTTTGTATTACTAGCCAAGATGCGAATGGTCGATTGGGATACCATAACAATTTCCAATACCAGGACCAGGTAGTGCGTGGGTTAATAATTCAAATAGCAATATGTAACTAACACCTATTAAAGGATACCTATACCTCTAATTGTAGATCGTTAAATTTATAAAGATGCACCCATACTTTCTTCTAAGCCTGAGAGTTGATTTTTGAAACATATCTACGAAAACATTCCAATCCAAAAAAAAAAGCTAAAATAGTGCCAGAACATGGCCGTTTATATATCAATCTAAAATAAAAAAAGTAATGCATGTACGTGGACTGTACTAAACATAAATCGTTGTGTATCATGGGCATTACTAACCTCAAGTATCAAGAAACAGTAGATAGTATACTATTAGAACGCACACTCGGAAGTTGCAGAGATCACGTTGCAGCCCATGCGCCCGCGCTGTCATTGTGCTGCTCGTATTATCATTTACTGACTAACTAAACCAGGCTATTAGTATTAGTAATCTGCCATTAAACGCTTGGAATAAAACCGTACATACAAAAAAGCCAACCATCGCGCTGCGGTTGAATAACGGCGGTGCTTAACCATCAATCAAATCATGAAAATTATAAAGACTTGTACATTTGACAGGTAAATCAAGTCGTCAGGGTGGCTTATCAGACACGGTTGGTAACGAAACAAATCCACTGGTAGGAGTACTTATGTATTCCCACGAAGCAACAACTGTTGAACTCGTGCTCAAAGTTGTATCCGTTTAATAGTAATCTTACTCAACTCCGGCCATTAAAGCAGAGGATAATTCACGTGCTACCTACCTGACTAGTAATTGCTCTTACATACTCGATGTGCGAGATTACTTGAACGTTATATAAAATACAAGTAACATGGTACCATTATCGTATTTAAGTCGGCATTTATATTTTTTACAAATCGAAATCAATTGAGTATATTCGGAGCGTGCGGTTTTTAGACAGTATTTAGAGCGTAACTCGAGATTTTGGCTTCGTTTTTTGTTCTGTATTCCGGTTCATTTCTCGAATGCCTGCCCTGTCCAATTCGGTTGCCAACTGAAATTTTGTAGATCACTGTAAACAGGTGACACATCACTATTTAAAGGAACTACAGAGGTTCACTTTTAATTTTACAGCGCAGTTTGATAGTTAAAATATTTAAGTGGAAATACGGTTGTTGAGAATTTCATTTAAACAACAATCAAAGCCAAGCAGCTAGTGGTGGCTCTACAAATCTTATCTTTAACGTGATATTTCGCCACGTTAATAATATATGCGGCTGCGCATATGCTTGATCTGAACAACGAGGTGTTTAGCATAGGCCTAACTGTGGCACCCGAGGCAGTCATTGTGAGTTCTACCTGCACCGTTAGTCCGGCCGCGAATCTCAAAGGTCTTATGGTCTTATAAAAGTCGTGCTAACCTGACGTTTCGAGCTCAAGTAACAGACGCACTTCATCGGATATAAAGCCTACTGACAGATAACGGTGCTAGACATAATTTCTAATGCGATAGAACAGCCTGTTAGACCTACTATGTTATTTGGATGAATCGTGGCTAATGACATGGATTTACAAATTACGGCTAATAACAGTTGTTCTAGTGTTTTCATTACAACCGCACAATCAGTTAAAAACTGGCCATACAGCGGTTTACGTTTATCTTATTTTCTTAGTAGATTTTTAACTTTGCTTGATTATCCTAATACAACTAATTCTGCTTATTTAAAAGCCTAATAATCATATATGTAACGCGTCTCTACCATCGTCCTTGTTTTACTATTTTGCCATCACAATTCAGTGTCGCAGTGACTTAAAAGACCAAAAATTTTCAAGTCCTTTAATATATCCTAGTAAAAATGGTAACGTATTCAAGTTCTCTGTATACGACTCTACTTCCGAATTGCCATACAAACTTGAGACTCCCAGGTCTTCCATTTACTTTTTTAATAATCTAGAAATGGTACATGTTATAAATAAAACTGTACCTTAACATTTCATAGTTCATTTCAATTTATTTAACAGGTCAATGTTAACACGCGCGTTAATTATAACGGTTTAATAATGACCGCACCACTAAGACTGTCAATCTCAATACAAGGCTGTGGAAGTGTTTGCAATTAACCATACCTATTAGTAGTTTTCCGCACACAATAATTATGCTGACTTCATTGAATTGTGTCCACTATGCAAGTTTCTTAATGAATTTCCATGAAGTTCCATGACACATTTACAGCATATTGTTTAGCTCATCCGTCTTCATCAAATTTCCGGTTTCACTGATATTAAATCTAAACACAAGTATAACAAAACAGTTTTGTTATATTCGCAAGTATTTGTACCTAGATAGAGTCTGTCTACATCTCGTGTACTCGCATTATCAAATAAGTTGAGCAAATAGCGTACAGGAGTCAGCTCATGCTAAGCTAATAAGCTAGCAAAACGATAATATTTTTCAAGCAAAATGTTTATTTTGACATTATGTACATACACGTCTATTTATTGTTCCTTTTAGCGCGGCATTAAAACAAGTCTTATTACAAGTTTGACCATTAAATGTGGTAGTAAAAACACTTGTGGCGTGGGAGGACAAAAACACCGAATTTAACATGGCGATGTGATGAATAAATAAAAGAATGAGGATTTAATAAAAATGTTTGCGTTTGCATTGTCGACGTTATTACAATTCAGCAAACGACGAGCGACGTCATGAATACTTGGCAAATGGAGCATGAGTCTTTGGCACTGTCAGTCAAGTCGCGCCCCCATTTTTGAAACATGATGGGTATAAAATGGCAACTACATTTTACTCCTAACACGCTAACGTTGCTAACATACAAGTACATAGTTACATTGAGTGACAATATATGTTTAAAATCAGACCTGTTTTTGTCAGGTAAATAAAAATGTACATAATTAGTCAATAATCCAGTTTTCCCATTATTAAGGTAACTACTAGTCTTGAGGAAATAATGGAGTTTTCAGACAAAACGGGAATTGGTTGTGACACCTTAGTTTAAATAAGAGCCGTTAATACGATTAATGCAAAACCAGTGCACCGAAAAGCTCTGGAATTCACTTGAAAAGACGTATATTTATGTTTCTGAATTAAAAATGTCAAAGATAACACCAAGTTGGTTTTTTGGCTGGTTTTGGTTAGTTTCGACAGCAACTCTATTATCTAATGAAAAGAGTAACCTCTCTACCAGAGCTCTAAGGTTCTCAACTTTGAATTCACACATTATTTTTAAATAAAAACTAAGAGGTTCACGTGGAAAACCATTAGGCCAAGGTTAACTAGAACAAGTTAGCTGGCAGTAATAAATTAAAACGTTTCTAAAGCCACCATTTAATATACTCTGAGTTTTCTAGGCGAATTCAACACATACAACTTTGATAAATTATTACCGTTTATGGCACACATCAATTAGGTCTTCTTGTTTTTATACAAGTGAATCAATCCATTCGATAACTTTTTTTATTAAATCAGCAAAAATTAAATTCATTGCTAAATATTGCAACATTAGAATACCTAACTTGTGCGAAAAACCAAGTTCCGGTAAACGATAATTCTCTCCGCGAAGACAGCCTTCAAATTATTCGGATGAAACATAATGTAGAGACAAACGTTCCCACAAGCGGGTTTATACGTCTCCGATTGATATATCGCGAATGTTTGCTTTACGTATTTTTGCACCGTGCGACCTTTCATCCAATATGATACATCAAGGTTGGAAAGAGTGAGCCGGAAATCCTCAAATATGGGTCAAGTTTATTAATTACGCACGCAAGAATAAACACTTAAATGGTTCGCAAAACTATGGCAATAGTAAAAGGGGCTTCCCTTTGACCATATAAATTCTTCACATGGAATACCTGACACTGTTTTAGCCGTAATCGCTATGGTATTCAATGCTACGCTACGAAGTATATGATTATCTTGAGAGTGCTATTCAGAAAAATAATATTAAAGTAGGTACGACATGACAAATGTTTTAAAGTTCGTTAGTGTTTCAACGTATTTTAACACAAGTACCGTGTCGGATGCTATCGCCTTTAATGTTTTGCATTATTAATAAATCCGTTCGTTGCCAAAATTCCTACATGATTCGTGTTAGGAGTAAAAATAAGAAAATTTAAAAACGAAAGCAATGTAAAAAACGTCTGCGCAAGTAGACAGAAGTGGGCAAATTTTGTTCTAATAATAAAAAGATCATGATCAAGCCTGTTTATTCGTTACACTAAGATTACTAACTATACCGACATAGATGCCATTGATTCATTAGGTATGATGTTCATAAATAGCTGAGTTATGTTCCAGCTTAATGGGACAAGCAAATCCTCTCATAATCTCTCGTTCTTTATGATGTTGCGTTGCTTCTGGTTTGGCAACTAAACTTGCAAAACATTTTATCACGTCATATCCCTTTAAGCCAGGTAATTAAACTTAATCCTGCTCTGCCTTAATTGCTCCTATATGGTGTCACGGGCTCTTGTTTTGCAATGACGTGATTTTATGTCATTACGAGTGTGAAATGGCGTCATGGTAGTGTACGGTTTTACTACTTCCAGCACAACATTGCTGAATTTAATTATTACATTCGAGCTTAAAGTTGACGTCATTGTTGAAAATAAATTGCTTCGGGCACTTGCGGTATACTGAGGTATCTACGTGACTGCATCATAATTCGAAACGTCTGGAATATCGCGAGTGTCTTTGCGCGAGTGTTGTCTTTAAAGCTGGTAGAGAAAGTGTATTTTTGTCTGGTGAGCGTGAGGGTCATTGTCGGTGACGTAAGCCAGAGTCCTTGCACGGCTGGGTGCGCCGACGCATCCCGGAGCTGCGGTTACAACCACTCGGGATAAGTTTCACTGTAACACGAGGTGACGAGGTGCGTTGTTGCTAAGGGCAAGGACAAAAACTGACGTGACGGGAGACCGACCGGTGCGACGGCAGCGTGATTTGCGCACAATAAACAGAGAATTACTGCCTGGAGTGCGGCTAATAAATAAACGCGACAGCAAAGTCAGAATGCTATGAACGTAACAGATCTGAGACGAAAGATATAACCTAATAAATTACTTTGGAAACTAAATAGAAAATAACATCGCAATATTCGCAACTCCCTTCGTCACGTTATTTGTAGAGTCTGCTGAGAATAATTGGACGGCATCACATTGCTATTTCCAGGACACATTTATTTAATATTTTACGAGTATATTTGACAACCAGTTGACAGATGCTTAAAAATTGTTCCCATAAATCTTCGCAAACAGTAATCAGAAAAGTGGCAAATATCAAATTCAAGAAGAAACTGGAATTGTTTATACATAAAGAACGCTTCCTGATTCCAGATAACCTTGGTGATGTAATACTGGTATAATTCTGAGCACTGTTTCAAAACGATTGATTAATATTGCAAAGGTTCTAAAACTACTCGCTGATAACTAATTTTCTTTAAATTTCTTTAGGGTCGTCTAAGTCAAGCTTAAGCTTACGATCAATGAACTGATTTCAAAGCGGGAAAAATCGTGAACGTATCTGGCATGCCTCTCTTAATCTGGCAAATCGTGTATTGTGACCTAGATGGAGCTGTCAACTGAAGAGTTTACGGTTGCCGGGCGGCACAATGGGTTACCCACTTAAGTTATATGTTAGCCTCAAACCACGGTTCGCCTCGCAACGTGTCGCCTAACCGCGAACCAGTGATTGGCAGTAACATAATGATGAATTGCGAATGTTGGATCTATGAGGTCGGTTTATTGAGATCGAAGCTTTCGCCGGGCGTCGAACCCGGCGCTGGTTGGCCGTTGCTACGCAAAGTAACGGGGTCCAGCATGGAGCCTCTTTACGGGGGTACGACTGCGCAAATTATACAAGGTGACGGGAGGTCGAGAACACACCAGTTTGGGAGAAATTTGGCGATACAATTGAATGGGGGACGCCGCTGACTATCCCACGATCGTCATGTTAGAAATAACCCGGTCGTCAAGATAGTACAATAAATACGAAAAGTAACCAATCCACATCTTAAATACGCCCGATTGTGTCTCTCTTAGGCATTCAGGTTTTTTTTTATTCAGACAAAACATCAAATTGCAACAGCAAAACAAATTTCGATGTGGGTGTAACAACTATCTCCAGGCATTACGAGATAGTTGTAACGGTTAACAATCATAACATTTAAGTAACAAAAAAAGTTACAAATCGTTGCGAGCATATTTGTTGGTTCCATTGTTTAAATTAGCAATTGTTCTCTTTAATCTACTCCGCTGACACGGAATAACGGCGAAGAGCTCCACTTAGAGATTAAAAGATTTGTACATGTGATTGACGGACGACGGTGCAAATTTTTTGGTGCTGCAATTAATTTATCATTTTATAGCCGAAGCTAAAGTTTTCTGGTGGCCTGATCCTAAATTACTAAGTTCCGTCGAATGCTTAGGGGTAGAGGACTGATGTTGTATGGAGGCTTATTAACGTGAAAGGTTGGCATCAGGAAATCACAAAATGAAGTCAGAGCATTACTAGGATAACTTAATTTTCATTAACCCATTCTTGGTCACTGTGCCAATTTGGGAACACTTAAAATTAAGGGAAAAATTTAAATTGTTGACGCTAAATGTAATATGATTGGGTACAGTTTTATAATAATAAATAAATCTCCACCTTGTCGACAATAACGTCGCTCCAAACTCTACCGAAAAGGTGAGAAAACTCGCAAAAATGCCTAAAAAAAAAAATTTTTTTTTTCTCATTTCCTAATTCCTTGTATCCTCTTTAATTATAAAATCAACAAATTTTTGATGAATCTCTGCTAGTTTCATTTTGACCATTAATGGGTTAAGGCAAATTGTTACCTTTAAGTACAGGGTATCTTCGTCTTAATATACGCCATATTTTAGGTAATTTACAAATCACAACGCTAAACCAATGACAATGGACTGTTCTGAGTTTCCTCCAGAGCCAGTAATTGCACGCGGAAGACTTCAAGATCTCATATTAATTGCAATTGGCAAGACTGCGTACGGAAGCTATTGCAGCTGGCATTTAGTGCTTCAGTCCTTGATCTTGTTCGTTTATTATGTACATTGTACACACTAGCAAAAACGGACTCTTTGTCGCTATTGGTGACGTAATTTTTTGCGTTTCGTAAATGGCGTTGCGACTCTATCCTCATTTTATTCCTATTAATTTAATGCTTTGACATCATCGATGATGTATTAAACTTCTTCCTGTAATGGTAAACAAATGTGTGTGTCATTGATAGCTGGTCACGGGTGTGTCGATGAACTCATGGGATGGTTTATTTCATTATTCACGTAAATAAATTGTACTACCATTATGTCATCCGCAAAAACTCTCGCTTTTAATACGTTGATTTTCCCTTAGTTGACGAATTCTTCCTTGGCTTAGTTAGACAAGGATTTAAGAGGAAAGTATAATGTTTCTTTATATCACAGGGAGTACAAACGATCAAGTGGGTACCCACATACACTGCCTGCAGCACTCAGAAACAGAAGCTCCCAGCAGAAGCATTACCATTCTGATCCGAGGGCCTCTTGTGACAGTAACTTTTTTGGCTGTCTTGCAGTCTTCTCCGGAATATATGCATTGGTGTTTTGCTGCTGGATTAACGGGAAATATAGTTGTAGTCATCTGGACTGACCTTGCACGTGACCCTAACATCCGACATTGTTATCAAGTGAGAGACGCGGGAGGAAAATAACGCGTCAAAATAATATTACCTCTCCATTTCTTCCGTGGATGTTACCCGTGTGGTGTCGGGTCTAGAATAGCACCTCTCCATTTCTTCCGTGGATGTCGTAAGAGGCGACTAAGGAAATGGATTTAGGTATTCTTTAGGCGACAGGCTAGCAACCTGTCACTATTATATTACCTCTTACATCTGTTTTTAAACCCAAAATGATGCTAGAAGTGGCTGGGAAGCGTGAAATAGTCATAATCATGAATATGTCTATTTCACGTTTTGTGTGCTCTGCCTACCCCATTTGGGAACATAGGCGTGATTTTATGTATGTTTATGTATGTAAATAATATTAATTTTCGTAGTCGTGTACTACTACTTGGATTTTTCAATGGTGAGAAATCTAGTCCTTTTTTTACCTTTAAATTATATAACTGCGTGGGTTAATAACAGACTCAGAGTAAGACGGACTCGCGCACGAAGAGTTCCGTACCATTGACTAGGTTAAGCAAGTGCCTACCTGCTACCATTTAACGATATCGCGAAAAAATAACGTGATCCCGTTTTTATCCTTTGGGTACCACAAAAAGCGAATTCTGAGTTTACCACCAGCCTACCGTACCCACCTGCCTCTTTATTTACCGTACAGACCTAGCGAACGCCACGCGCTATTAATACTTAAAAGCCCCAACCCCTCGGGGTTGCCAGTGGAGCGTGCAAATTAGCTTCGGCGACAACACTAAATAAGACATCAGGTGGAAGAGGGTAGTTGGCATATTTAAGGGCAATCAAGTCGCTCCTTTCAGGAATAAATGAATCTAAATTTACGAAACGACCGCAGTAAACGTTTCTGCAATTGGCAGATTTCGAATTAAAATAACACCGACGCTGTATTTACTGAACCTCATATTTTGTTGAGTTACATCGTTCGAAAATCAACGTTTTCTTAAGTTCAGAGCGTTCATTATCAAACAATGCACCGCGGTATAACGGCTATTTGAGCCCTGAGTGACTATTAAAATATGTCAAAACTTCCATGACAAAAATCTAAATAGAATCCGTTTTCGTACACTGTGTAGTGTAATAGAGCGTCTTTAATATGATACTACGTACATAATCATTCGCATTCTACGGCATTTCAGTACAACACAACATTCATCGAGTTGAAGTAAACTAGATTGCGATGGCACAATCGATTGTTTTTCCGATCATTTAAATCGACGGCCACAAAGTGCTTAAAATTTGCCAATAGCACGATCGTTTCGCTTAGAGTCGACACGTGCGCATGCGCAGGCAACCCTCTCGCTGCAATTATCGCAGGTGTAATTGCTCACTTTACAAGAGCCAGTCGAACCCGTCCACTCGAGAATTATGGTACATTATAATTGACAGAATTCGCGTTTTCCTCTTGTGCAGAGTGTCTTGGCAACGCCATGTTTCTGATTTTATGGGGTAACATCGCTGTACTCGTACTTAACGCTGGCTGGATGATTAATGACATGTTTTTTCCACTGTATTCTAGACATACGATGTAATTGTACCGCGAAAATAGGTAGGTAACATGTATTATAATAGCAAGCAAGCAGTTACACGAGTATTTCATACAATGGGGGCTCATCTTACTTATATAGAATGCTCGCATTACTTATGTAAAGTAGTTCTGTTTTTACACAAGTCAACTCACGCATGTAAATAGATCTTTTAACACGTCGAAAGTTCGAGAAAACGGTAATAGACTCCTATTTAGGCCGGCCACATACGGAATTTTTCTGATTCGGAATCCCGAATCGGAAAATCGAACGCAGTCAATCCATACAAAATCTATGGACCGCCACACACATTCGTAAGCTTTCCGTTCGGAATTCCGAACGGAATTTTTCCGAATGGGTGTGGCGGTCCATTGATTTTGTATGGATTGACTGCGTTCGGAAAGTCCGATTCGGGATTCCAAACGGAAAAATTCCGAATGTATGTGACCGGCCTTATTAACAAAGCTCCACATCTGCGGATTATAAGTGACCATTTCTGTCATTTTCATTTAGCAATATGATAGTAATCAGTGTAGCCTACCATGGAGCTAAATAATTTTCCATATGCAAATTTCTCTAACATCACTTGAACAGTTAATCTATCACTCCCACACCTACCTCACAACTAAGCTGTCGACGTCTTCTTGTTTGTTTAGGTTGTAAAGCAATAGGCACTTATGAAAATATGTATATTACAGCCAGTTGTATTCGCGAATAAACAGAGTCTGGTTTAAAGAATTGAAAGTTAAAAAGTAATAAAGTGAATTTGTAAAAAGGTGCTTTTCGTAAAGTCGCTTTATCGCTCTTCCGCCAGTATTAAGAAGAGGTATGTATTTTTCTTGAGCGAGCGAATGAATAATACTGTTGTTACACAGCGTTAGTTTACGCTCCGCGAGCGCTAAATAATCGTGGCAATGTAACACCGCCCACACGCCAGCATGCGTCCGAGTGTACGTACAGTACCCTTGCCGTGACATCTACATTCGAAGTCATCAACCCACAAGTGGGATTACAACAAATCTACATCGACAGCGTTGGCATTCTATTATTAGAAGGGTGACGTAAGGCCGCAAATCGAGCGCATCGTCGAATTATGAGTAGCATCAAGTGATCGTATGTTTTAATGACTCTCGAGATGCCGCAACCATCGCTTTTGATGTTCACAACGTGTAATATGTTACTATTGCTGCTATTTATTTGATTGTCAGATAATGATCAATAATGTACTTCGGATTTTTAATATCAGAAATATTTACCGTGCGATAATAAAGAGCTTGTGATTCAGTTGGCTGAACTAGAGTACCTAACATCATCTTTCGCGATAAGGAAGTTAAGTTGTTCAATTTATTATTACTACATGCAACACTCCAATAAATATGTCTTATCAGGAACTAATAACGGTTAAGAGCGTGCACACAAAATTCGGTGATTTTGATGTTTTTCCAATGCTTTAGAAAGCTATAAATCCTTAAGTTTTTAAAGAAAAACTACTGTAACATATAAATAAACTCTTTTTCTAGGGATTAACGGAAAAAAATATTTTATTAGCAACACAGATTTCTTTTACTTAGCCAATTTGTTGAAGGGTTTTCACAAAAATACGCGTCAGAGCTGTCTTTCACTTGAAAATTTGCCATTAAAATTTACCATAAACGATATAAACTTGTTATTATCTGATAGACAATATAGTCTACTGGGGATTAACGGATTAACATGAATCAAATTATTGGTTTTTATTATTCAAATATCATTTTACATAATTTGAAAGTTGAACCATTACTTTATTTTTTTTGTCATTGATTTTAATGTAATTACAAATGAAACAATTTTATTGTAAATTTACAGAATATGTTTAGTCTAACCATATTTTTTTCATGGCTAAATATGAGTTAATTTACATTTCACGATTTTTTAAACATTGGTCTAAAACCACTAAGGTCAGGTGGGGGAAGAGAAACGCAGGGATAAGAGGGCTCTACAGACCATAATCACTCATAACTCGACGAATTATGGTCTGTGGTGCCTCTTACCCCTGCCCTGCCCCTGAATTTCTCTTCCCCCACCTGATCTTATATTACGTTCGTAAAAAATGTGTGCGCCCTCTTAATAAGGGTGTAAGACCCGAAGGACTTTCTCTGTAGCAATATAATATTAACTGCTTGATTGGGAAGCCCAGTAAATGGTAGCATGACGTCACCTTATGAAAGTAGACTTTTACTTGTATTCTGCAATCTAACCTACTTTGAGTTGATATGCAACTATAAATGGCTCAGTTCTAGTTTACAGCCTGTTCTGTTTTGTTAATAATCTTCATATTTAATAACTACGTTTTCATACTGCCAATGATGTCAGTCATAGGATGCCGTAAGTGCCTTTTCCAAAGGCGTAATTATCATGGTTAGCTATAAACTTTCAGCATGAAAAGCAGTGTCATTCGGTTGCCGGCTCAGCGCCATAACATCAACATTGTCGTCTTTATGGTTCGGCAATTAAAGTTAACGCTCGTTGAATAATGTATAAGTTTTATCTCGGCTATTGACAATTCGTAGCAGGTAATGATCCTCGTTACTAACTTATTTATAAATAATACTCACGTGTTACCGTAGCAAAAAACCTAAACAACATTCGACATAATGACGTACCTTGAAAAACGACAAAAAAGATAGGTACACAACACATACAATTTGCTGAACAAAAAACAGATAAAGCTCTACCACCATACGTAAAGAACAAAACAGACACTCGACAGGCAAACATGCACAAAGAGGATGAACATTTAAATATGATTGGAACAATACATAACAATTGCAATACCGTGGCCCACATACAAACCAAAAAAACAACAAAAACCAACACCTGGACTAAATTCCCTTAGGAAAGCTTTAGCAAGACAAAAATACAATAATAGTTCTTTTTTTTAACTTCTCATTAACAGTTATTACTAAGAAAAGACTCAGGTATTCATTAACAATAATAGGTGAATTTACAAATGTACATAATATCTAACGCTTTCCCAAAAGAAAAAAAAAGGAACAGCCACAGCCAGAAAAACCAAAACGTTCGGTCGCGTGGAGTGCGTCTACCTGTGGGGGGGCCTCTCGGAAGGCGGTGGCGAGGGGGCGCGAGAGGAGGTCGCGGTCTGCTCCCGGGGCTCCGACGAGGGACTGCCGGCGCCGCTGCCACCGAGCGCCAACGCCAGCCCGCTGATGCTGAAGACACACCACCACGTCACCACAGCCCTAGCGTCGGCTCACAAGACTTATCTGCTCCACATACTTCAGCTTCCATAGAGATACGGTTATACACAAAAGCCCTTGAAGATTGAAGCAGATAAGCCAATGATACAAATGGAACTTGTATTAACAGATTTTGAAAGCGTTTAGTCTCAGGTTAGTGTTGAACAACAAATCTTAGGAACAAATTAAGAGACATACGAGTAGGTAGTGTGCATCGAATTAATAAAACAACTAAAAGTGTTTTCTTTGCGTCTAATGAAAATAAAATGTTTTGAAAAGCAGACGACTAACGACACTAATTTTAAGATATAATTTAGTTTAGGTAGAACAACGACTCGTCCAGCAAATACCCAATTTGCATTAACTACCTATACATTTAGTTTCTTTCAATCATTACTGATTACATACCACCAATAAGATTTATTAGATCCTGTTTGGCTTTATGAATGTTCAAGACGGTAACAAAGAGACTATAAAATGTATGTAATACATTTCCACATCGGCATCGAGTATAATACTGTCCTGGTTTTTTTTATTACAAGAGCCGGCGAAGCAGTACATTCTCAGCGGGGTGAAGAAGTACAAAGCAGTGACGTTCTGTTAGTGGCAAGGCAACGGGAGTGTCAGTAACATTGGGGTGGCAATAATAATGGCAAGCAAGCATTCCGTACGCAAATCACATATTAGCAACAATGACGTTGTGACAGTCGCATCGGAAGTCGTTTGACTGTAGTTGTTAAGTCGATTGAAAGACGTCGTGTTGTTCGTCAACCATTAATTGACCATTTGAATGATTAAATAGGTAATCGAGACTAGAGATCGGATGATGGCACGGTTCGTTAGTGATATAAATAAATCAGTCCTGAACAATTGGTCTGGGTCTAGCGATAGAGATGCCAATCAAGATGAGGAAGACGGCAGAGCTGAAGAATCAGTCACGCAGCCATGAGTGGGCGAGAACAGGCAATTAGCCGGCCTCTCACGTCAACGAACTAGAATTATGTCGCAAAGACGCACATCGCATGAATGAGGGCCGTGTCATAGACGCTGAGACTATCCAACGCAGCCAATGCGACGCCAACTAACCTGTTACGAAGGAAACTCCTAATTAGCAGCGTTGCGCCATTGGTTATACTAAGGAATGCTTTTACCCAATCGGTTAAGATCAAGTATCGTTAAAGGTGTGTTCCCGATTGCTTATTAAAACTAGCTTGAAGTTGGTCAAACCAGTCTTGTATGTGTCAAATCTGCTCGTCACAATAATGTTTTTAGTGGTATATAAATTAAACAAAACACCTAATTACTACTGCTTCGCAACTTGTTATAATTTACGTAACAAGGTGTATTGTTAGGTACAATTTCATTACCGTTGCTTTAGCGTTCTAGCATTGGGGCCGTTAAAAATAGCACCAAGTAATCATGAGATGTCGTGACTCGGAAAATCACACTTCCATGAAAACCCAACGCTGAAGTATACTTTGCAGTATTGAAAGATGCTAATCGCACAGCGCTACGTGACGTGACTCTATCGTCTAGTTCTTAGAACATTTAAGTTTACTTTGCGGTTACATTTGATAAAAAGGCTGTTTATTTTGGTGACTAACTTACAGTTTACACTCTACTTATAGCAGTTGACGAAGTGATTAAAATATTATATTAGTTATAAGCTTGAATACGCCAGAATCTCAAGATAGTTACAGATGTAGCGATGAACTAAATACCTAATCGTGTGCCAAGTTCGTGCTCAAAACATTAGTTTCCGTAAATCGACGTTTTGAAGCGATAAACAAAGGTACTCCGGCAGGGCGGTGTGAGGTCGTCGTTGGACGGAAGTTTGAATTCCCAACAAAGGACATTAACATGAATATCAGTATTTTAGCCACTTAAGAATTATAGTCTTGTTTTGGCACAAGCCGGAAAGCTGTTTCATTATAATACCAAATGGCAGGACTATATAAAATTCTTCGTATAGTTTCCTTTTGACAATAAAACAATAAAAGGACTTGTTTCATAAGAAGGTTACGTTTAAAGCCGAGTAAAAAGGACATTGTGTGATATTTAAACGATAAAGCGGCAGCAATTTCGTATTTTATTATGCAAGTAAATCTTTTACTCGATTGAAATAACGCCGTGACCCGAGTCATGTACAAGTAAAACAAGAAGCAATAAAATACGCGGATTGACGTCAGCAAAGGAATCGGCGACTAATTGAAGATAATCACATTAATGCAGATTACACCTAACATGCGGAATTTAATTGCGACACGAAATAAACATGCCGATTTGCATTTCAATGTCAAAACATAGTCGGCATGTCAGTTCCATCTTTTCAGATCAGTTTAACAAGAACTGTGAAGAAGCTGGCAGTTGGCTGGTGCACACATGCCAGTTATTTCAGCTTCCGAAGTGCATACCTACTTGGATTATGACTTTGAGTAATTGAACAATCTGCGATTCGCAGAAACGCATCGCGGAAGAATTCATATGTTTTATAGCAACCTCACCCTGACTTTGCGTTGTTTTTAGTTGCAGTGACTGATGCCGTGCACATTTGTGGCCTCGATCACGTCGAGTAATGTATAATGGGCAGTTAATTGAGGATTGAACGTCGACCGTTTGAAGGACTAAATTACAAAACCTTGGCTAAGGGTAAATGCTGAGAAAGTCAGGTCAAGATTTGCAAATACTAACGGCAGGAAAGTAGTTATTGGTCGTTACTTTAACTGTCAATATCATGTAGAGGAAATTAAATCAAGCTAGTATGACTCAAGAAACTAATTAACTGCATCATGCCACAGGCAAGTTTAGTGCATTTCACTCGGACTTCCGGTGTCTCAAGGTCAACAATGAAGGTTAGGAAAGTGGAGTGGTCTTAAGATAATTAAAAATAAATTGCATTCGTGTAGATAAGAATGCAATTTATTATTGTTGCTTGTTGATAAGTAAAGGACAGACAAATAGCTACCTACATGACCGACGGTACCTAAATAAGTAACTACAGAAAATATATGAAGAGGAAATTTACAGGAAAAATGATTTTCCTTATTGAAATACTTTTATTTGCAAAAAGGAATAATTCAGCTCCGGGAACGTGTGAGTCATCAGTTAATAGAGCCGTTTAAATCGACACGCTATATGATCGTAAGTTGGTTCGACTGGCGTAGCTGGAACTGGAAACTGAACTGTTGTAATTCTATGGAATAAATAAACATGACTATCCATAAAAAAGTATGCTAAATTCCCGGCAGTTATGAAGTAGAAAGAGAGGAAATAATGTAAGGTTGTATTTTAGTATTTCTCACTAAAACTTGTCCAATTGGCAAATAACCAAATTAGGCGATACATCAAAAGCACACCTGAAGCTAATTTAGTACAAACTTCCGTCGGTGCGTATCTAATAGTTATTAATGCCAGCTAATAGCATACCCGGACTAGCTGTGCGAGTACACTACACGCAGTTAAAAAGTACCGAAACTATATAATTTTCTTAAGTACACAATTACATCACTGCCTGCAGTAATTAATACAGTTCCGTTACGAACCTTTAATTAGTTTACGTAATTTGCAATCAGCTGTACGAAGTACAAACAACGCTATTGCAATAGAGGCCCCTGGTATTAACCGAGATAGATATAGCCACCTGCCACGGGGAAGCTGATACACAATTCAAATATCAACAACGTGAAATATCACAGCAAATTGCACTGTTTACTTTGGTTTCTTGGAGATATTGAAAAAAAATTATGACATAGCTTTTTGATAGAGATAAGAATTAAAGAGAATTATGCGGCGATATTGATTTTTCTAGTGAAATATTGCTCAGTTTTGATGATGTTTAAGATAAGAATTAAGGAGAAACGAATAGTGATAGTGGAGTATAATTGAGATAACCTTTGACAGGCTTCAAGGGAACCGTTTGTGTAATAGTCACCGAAGTCAAGCCAACAATGGCACCCTTCACAGCGACGTTGTAAATCATACAAGCGGTCGTTTGTGGCGCGTGCGCAGCGATAATGCGACAGGCAGCTCCGAACTACCTTTTCACGAGAACAATAGCTCTAATACGAGAGTTAGCTTTATTGTAAGAGCGTTGAAGCATGAATTGTAAGGAACAAACCGGTCTTTCAGAACCAAGTTTACTGTGACCTTCGTTATTAGACGTTTAGACAACTTGTGGCTTGTGACCACAGAAATGGTAAGGCTGATCGCGGTGTAAATGAGATCATTATTAAAAGCGTTTATGAACCAACTCGAACGCAATTAATGTTTACAGAACTTTGCCCAGTGTGTTTAGTGATATGATAAGCAACAAATAAGAAGCAAAACATTTCGCTGAGGTATCAATTAAAGTTTAATTGACAACAACTGTTTCATAAATAACCACTGAAGTAACAAATTGATTTCTATCTGGTGGTCTGAGAGTAGCAAGACTTCATGAATTTGCGTGCATGAATATCGCCAAATCTTAAAATTTACTTCAATAAAAGAAATACTATTACAATATTTTGATGTGTCTCTGAATTCGCACAAAGCATGATACCTGTTGCCCGTCGACAACAAGCACCAATTGACAAAATTACGACTAATGCAGTTTTTATGAGGGTCGCGAAAAACCGTAATTTACGATACTTAAAGTATTTTGGAAATCGTACGTTATTATTTTTATCTCTCGGAATTTTAGTACCTTCTTGGAATTCTTCACAACGAACGTTGACATATGCTAGCCGCACCTTCGTAACAATGAAACTGAGTGGGACACTAAGACAGGATTTATTCAAAGTTTGTTTATTAAAACGGAAAGTGTACATAGAGATGAGAGATGTTGATAAATATCCTTATAAATTGGTTCAACTATAACAAGTGTTACGTAAGAGGACACCTACGTTTGCCGTCCAACAGGTAGCAGTCTCGCATATAATTTACATTTTCGCGATTGTTTATTTTATCTCCGGGCAGGCAGGCGCCGCGTTCACCTTGACCGCCAGCGCAGACGCTATCCACCAGACAAGGATGACCTTCCAATCCCCTCGTTAAGCTCTACCAAGATGTGAATAGGAGGAACCGCAGTAAAATCACGGAAGGTCTCATATAAATGGTTCGTTAAATCGCAGGCATTTATTGTTGTCGTGATATCCGCAATATTTTAGCAACAAAATTTTATACTGAATCTGTTTTTACTATAAAACTTGATTTGAAGATTGCGACCGGTTCTCTTCTGCTATTTTCGTTTAGTGACGTCCAAAGCAGTTTACGGTTTGTTTGCTTGCTTGAGCTGGCTAACGGCTTAGATACAAAACGTACCAGTATTGTTGAAAAGCTCCACAGTTATTTTGGTTTGCACAAAGCTTTCTTGTTTATTTTCGAATCAAAAACAGACACATGGTACTACTTTCAACTTCCATCTCAATAGAAACTTTTATATAAAAGAAATACTTCCATGGTTTCCGTGGAATACTTAAAAAGAGTCAATTGAAAAAGTATTTACTAAAATAAATTCATTTCGTTTCAAATTATACAAAAGGTTACATTCTAAGTATTCTTTAACTTGGGCTCTTCAAGAGTAGGTTTTACAAAGAGGGAAGGACGAGAGGCTTGTTCGTAACTTTTCTAAATTTAAAGGTCGTAGGTATTTAATTTAAAGCCCAAAGGTGAACACTCGTTGAATAAAATATGTGAAAGTCAACGTTCTGGAAAGGTCGGCGTGGCATTGGCGGGAACGGCTTCAGGTCTGGAGCGCAGTGTACACAAACTACACCCCCGATAACCTCCGACACATCAATGTTTTACGATGTGTAAACACTAACAGTTGGCTAGGTAGATATAGTGGCGGTTAACGCGTGGGGAGCAGTTCACAGTCAAAGGATCCCGTGTGATGTCGAGAATTACACTTCTCAATTTCTTGCGTAGACGTCGTAAGACTTTCTTCTAAAGAAATAGGTTAATGTATGCTTTAGGCGACAGGCATACATATTTTGAACCGATTTTAGAAGAAAGTTTGGAAAGATGTGATTAGTCAAGGCTGCCTATGTAACGTTCTATGTGCTCTGCTTACCCTCATTTGTGAATGCAGGCGTGAAAAGGACGACTTAGTGGAATTTCTTGACGTTTGATTTACTGCATTAGGTCGAAACAGGTAGTGCTACGCGCGTAGGGTGACACTATTTTAGCATTTATTTGTAGAGCAGGCCACAGCCTTGAAGTAGTCCCAATTTAAATATATTATGCTGACGCGCGAATCGGAATTCCGAAATATACGACGTTAATTTGTACACGCTATATTTTCAGTTGGACACGTTGATTTTCAAATTTTGCACGAGCTTACAAAGTGATCGGCATTTGATGTGAATTTGGCTTCGTCATATATTATAAAATAAAAAAGGCCCTGCATTGTAATCATTGTGATCCGATATACAATTCGATTCCGTAAGTACCTAAGTAGGGGTACTCAATTAAATAATCCTAATTGAATAATTGTATGAATGTTAAGATATCAATTAGAATTACTAAGTGGACGATTAAAAAAAGAAACTTTAAATAAATTATGGTAAATAAACGGAGGCATTAACAATAATGCTTCTGATAAACTTCATGCCAACAGGGAAATGAGTCAGTCAATATTGATAATATCAGTCGTGATACAAATAAAACATCACAGCAACGACAACAGATAAAGTGGGTATGAAATTATGAAGTTGCAGCTTCCTCGCCACCCACTGTGTCCGAAATTAAACTATGACGAATCGGATACAAGTACAAACAGTGAAGACTCGCTAGATGGATGAGTTAGCGATCCGATAATATTTCACGCTAAATATGATGCATGGTAGCCATTGGCTAGTGCGAAATCAAAATGAACATTAATAGACAGTACAACGTAACACTAGAAACTTGTATTGGTGGATTAGATATGTTTCGCGAAGAGCTTTCGCTTTATAAATTTGCACCAACAAAAAAAAACTGTGAAGCATTAATTTGAGCATACGCATTTGACAGCATAGCAAAGTCACGATAATTACATGTCTTTAATGTCGTGTTCACTTTTGTTGTTAAAGCAAAGTAGAAGCATTAATCTGTTACAAAACTACATTTTTAAGCCCCTCGTTCAAGCATGCTTATACGGTAACCAAAACACAAATGAGATTAGTAATGTGACGCCCTGATGGGCTAGGAAGGTCGTTCGTTGAACCATCGCGGAAGCGCTGTGGGCTAACGACCCAGGACTCAAATTACATGGGGGTAGATGTTGGTATGTGCAAGGGAGTTTCCACCCCAAGGTCGATTCTTCGGTAGGTATAGGCGAAGGTCGTCCATCGAACTTTCTACTGACTTCCGGGTACCAGTGTTGATGGATGGGCCGTCGTTATGGCAAAGCGCTTTCAGTCTGTTAGGTCAATGACTTGGAGCTGACTGATTATTGTCAGGGGTAAGGGTGACTCGAAGTTTTTGTGACGAATGAGATCACGAATCAACGAACGATACGAATTATGAATTGAAACTGTGGGAACAGGGGCGTAGGCTTCACGAAGACGCAATTTATATAACTGATAAATTTAGTCGATGTGGCACATTTTGCGAGACCGTCATCCTAAATAACTCCGAGAATAAAATAAAACTGCGACACGGAAATATAGTTTAACGACGACGGTTCCAAACGGCATATAAAAATCTGAAGAGTCGCATTTTATTCCCGTTAACATTACGGGTGTGAGATCATATCCGGTATCTACCTGTAATACCTATATTCTCACAGTGATAAGGAAATATTACACTAATTTAATTTTATTCAGTGCTATCCTTTGCTTTTCAGTCTGCAAAATTTAAATGAAGTTCACTGTTGATTAAACCTCCTCTTTCTAATATGATACGAAAAATAAACACATTTAAGGGGATGAAGTATTTTAGAACGGCTTTCGGTCCCACGAAAATAACTTCGTGACGTAAATGAGCTCGGTTCATTAACTGGACTGAAGCCCCAAAAGAGCGGTCTTCAGCCTTGAAAATAACGTAACCTTGTCAATGAAGCATAAGCAGAAATTCTAATTGGAGAATTTGACGTAACACCGGCAAAACATATTGAACTCCATCGTCAACTTTCATCCATCCATCCATGGATGTGTTGGGAGGGGAAGACCTAGACGGACGTTCCGTGACCAAATCGCGGACGTTTTAGAAACAGGTCAGGTCAAGAGTACCCGAAATCGACGAGCATGTATGAAAAGACTAATGAATGTGGATGAAGCAAAAGAGGTATGTCAGGATCGTAGCAAGTGGAACAAAGTGGTCTCTGCCTACCCCTGTGGGAAAGAGGCGTGACGGTATGTATGTATGTATGTATGTATGTCAACTTTCAGTAGAGGAACCGCTTATAGTGAATCAGAATCCGCCTGATCTCTGACCTTTTATTTTCATTTGCTTCGATTGTTCATAAAATAGCCATAATCAACTCGAGAAGCGCTAAAACTCTGAGCTGGATTATAAAAAATAACGTTTTGATAAGGCAGCTGCACTTTGGAAAATAAAGTACCTACTTGTCTTAATAATACTAAAGCTGAGATTGAAGGCAAGGTTTTGATCATGTAAAAGGTGAAGTTTGGTGGCTTATAGTTACACTGCACCGCTTATTCCTTGGATATAGTAATTGGCGAATAAGGAAATAGGTGAAGGTATGCTTTACGCGATAGGCTAACAACCTATTATGGTCATCCCCATAGCTCGGATAGGTCATAAGGCTCGGATGGCAAAAACTGAAACATCTGTAGAAATAAGATTATGATTATACAAAGCGTATGTCATCGTATTATAAACATTTAACTTGTTTAAGTCAGATTACTCTTTTCGTTTCTCCATCGTTTTACTATGACCTCTCCGAGCTCTATGTCTATCTAACTTTAAACCAAAAAAATTGCTTAGTGGCTACGAAACGCGAAAGAGTCAGGGTTTAGTATACAGGGTGGCCCATCTAAAACGGTCAGTATGGGGAAGTCCGAAACTATACGAGATACGAAGATCTCTTGTTAGGAACCATGACATCGATTTTGATAAAAAGAAAAACTGCATTCATACATTAAAAAAAAATGCGTACTTAGTCCGGGAATCGAACCCGGTTGTTTTGAAAAAAAAAAAAAACACTGTTTCTATTTAGATATCGATTGTGTGGGTCTTAAGCAGTAAATATGTGTGTATAACATGATTTCTAAAATTAATAAAATGCATAATTTTTACATGCTTTGATTTTATTTTAGTAGGTGTACGAAGTGACCACCCCCTTTCTCAATACCTACTACGTTTGTAACTGTGATCACTCTGAACACCTATTAAAATAAACTAAAGCATGTAAAAACAATGCATTTTATTCATTTTAGAAATAATGTTTCTCGCACATATTTACTGCTTAAGACCTAAACAATCGATATCTAAATAGAAACAGTGAAAGTTTTTTTTTTTTTTCAAAACAACCGGGTTCGATTCCCGGACTGAGTACATATTTTTTTTTAATGTATGAATGCAATTTTTCTTTTTATTAAAATCGATGTCATGGTTCCTAAGAAGAGATCTTCGTATCTCGTATAGTTTCGGACTTCCCCATACTGACCGTTTTAGATGGGCCACCCTGTATATATCATTTCGTGTACTCTGTCAACCCCATTTGGGAATACAGGCGTGATATTTATGGACGAAAGATAACACAACGGTGCTGCAATAAAATAAAGAGAGAAAAACAACGATTTGCGACCTGACACGAAACGAGGCAACACGTAAGTGAGACGTTTAGCGGGCGACAGATTTAGCAGTTGCTCGCAAAGCGGCAGTCGCTACAACGGTTAAACTGTTTAGCATTCAGCTAATACTGTTACGCGAATATTAACGAGATGCCTTTGAAGCAAAACAAGAGCTTTCCGTGATTTAAAGATTACCCGACTATTACGTATTTTGGCAACATTACTCAATTGTTTACTAACAATGTTCCAAAATATTCAGTACTATTAACTTGAAGAAGTCTACTCTCTTATTTACTCCAACAGTAAAATCAAAATGAAGTCATCTATTAAAGATAAGTAGGTATTACATTTCCAATTCCTGTTTCACGCCACGCATGTCCATACAAGCTAGTGAGACGATAAAGAAAACTAACAAAGGATAAAAAACGGCACATTTGTTTACCCTATGATGTGGCGTCATCGCTAGAGTCGAACAAAGCGAGCTTTAATCGTGACGGATTCGACCTCGATTGGACCCTTTGAGGGCTTGTATCAAGAAAAGGCACGGTTTAAAGAAATACCGTCGTGAAGTATTATAATCCTTGTAGGTTAGATCAGAAAGTATTCGACATTAAATTCACAGCATTAGACACTTGGCTAGTGTAGGCATGCAGAAGGCATGTGAGATGCATTTCGATGAATGTAGATATCACACGTCAAATGGCAAGCATGCCGCGTAGATTTAAGACAAAAGATAGAATATTGCGCATTGTTTTATAGTTGAAGATCGTATTTTTTATTCTGTAGCAATGACGCTTTTACAATATGAAATTAACAAACACAAAAGCGAACATGTAACTCTTAATTGCCTAACAATTATCTGATCGTAGTGGTAGGTACGGTAAATGATTCATCTGGTTTCATTGGCGGATGTCTATTGGGGTTATGCTATGTAGGGCATAGCAAGACAGGTAGTGACAACTAATTACTTTCATTATCTTTACCAGGGCACAGCCGCGTTGAGTAAGGCTTGATGCAAATATTTGAAGGTAAAATATTAAACTTTAATAATGTACGTCAAGATAAAAAGCATGGATTACTGGATGATTAACTGACGAAAACAAAATAAGGAGTTTGCGAAAGAAGTGAGGTTTTTTTATAATCTTATATGAACTAACTGCCTACAGACTGCAAAGCATTGTTGAACATTCTGCAGCCACGCATTTGGCAGTATTCTTGCAATACCGCCAAACACTAGCATTACACAAATGCCTATGGTATTTATAGTGCGCAATTTCCATACCACACAAAGGGACTTGTCAATGATCAGTTCAGTCACTGTGACCTGAATAAATATTACGATTCTGTGAACATAACTCTATTTGCATTTTGAATGCAACAAAGAAAATATGAATCCTGTGTATCATATTTTAATAACAATCAAGCAGTCAATGATTCAATACTGCATGTATTTTTATAATAAAAAAAAGAACACATTAAAATTTACAGCTTTTAATGAGCAAATACGAGAAATAACGGAGATAAGAAATAAATAATGATTTAACCTATAAGCCATAATATATCTATCTGATATATCCCGGAAAGAACTACAACACGTTTCCTTTAAAACCCTAATGCTTACAAATAAGGCTTAATTATTTTTTATGATTTTCCATTTTCCGACACATTGGCCGCCCACAGCAACCTCGCATAAATCACGAATGATAACAGTTATTTAGTTGTGACACGCAACAGCGCGTAACTATGATGCTACATTGCAATTTAAAATGTTAATAAAGTGGTTGAGCGTAACTACGGACGGGGTAGCCTTCGTTCATAAATTGTTTTGTTATGTAAATGTTACAGCAACTTGGTTTTGCACATATGAATTTCTGTCAAGGTGCAGCGTTGAAACAGATAGTGTTTAGTTGTAAATAGTAATCCCATCAAAAACATTCTGTAAAAAATCTACCCAAGTCTCGTTGAAGCTGCTTGTTTATCTCTAAAAAGTAATGAAA
>BHDV01000967.1:169976-266785 GCA_005406045.1 Adoxophyes honmai
CGCGAAATGGTTCCAGTAAAGGATGGTACGGCAGTGCTTGCTTTGCGCTCGACTTGGTGGGGGCACTGCCGTGCCCCCCGATTACGAGTCGCATATAACCAGTTAGCCAATTATCGGGTTGCTCAGGGTGAGTAAGGAAGAATCACGCAAGAGGAAGATGAGCAAACCAAAAGTACATGTTAACTGTAATGAATTTGCTCGCGAACTAGGCAATCGGAGAGAAAACAAGAAGTCAATGAAAGCAATTCCGAGGTAAATCCAATTTACTTTCACTGTTCTCGAGGAAACAGATTAGGATTTTACGCAATTCCAACGGCACGTGGTTCTACTGTGAACTTTAATTTTTACCAAGCGCTATATCACAATGGTTGTTCATGATATGCAGTAAATATTGTAATTACAGCGTGAACGGAGCCGATTAAAGTTTTACTTTTAACTGCAGCTTTACGACCCTCTCGAGAAAACTTCAATATCTAGAAGCTTAATGAGAAACAAGTGCGTAAACGTCGATTTACAAGAGCCATTGATTAATTATCTCGTTCGGGAGTGTTTCAAGTCGTATAACGAAACAGCTGAAAATAAATAAGGGAGCATAAAAATCAAATTAAACCTCTTTGATTTAGGGATCACATTCGGAATGAATAAATTACTGGAAAGCCATTAAAGTTACAGGAATAGAAAACGTCGCGGCGGCACCACAAGCGGAAACGAGGCCGTGTTTCAATTTGAGATTCAGCTTTTGATTGCGTCTTGTAGTTTGTAAACTCTAACAGTAATTTATTGGTATAAATAAATAAAAAATATGATATTGCGTTACAGAGTTGAGGGACTTATGATTGGGGTTAGGGCTTTGCTTAGTCGAATAACAATCCTATACTAAACGTATACTTATTTAACGATGTCAAAGTAAATTAAGCTGAACATTATACACACTTGCTGAGATATAACTTGTGTAAAATGGCATCGCCACAATCAACCGTAATTCTAACATAAGAACGTAACAGCAATTCCATACCCAACGTTTCCCCATAAATTATAACTCATTCACAGAAGTAATTTTCATAATTCTAAACGTCAACGATAAACATAGCTTGCGGATTGATGTACATCCCTGTACAGTTGGTTGAATATTTTTTTTGTTTGCGTTATAAAATAATTCACAGCAAGCCCGAGAAGTTTGTCAAAAGGTACGCTGCTTCGACAGGTGTTTTTGTGGACGCAACGTGTATTATGGCTTTGCCTTGAAAGTTTCCGTTTGATACAGTAAGTAGTTTACACTGGTGAACTGGGAAACGAGGTAAATTTTCATAAAATGTCAATTGTAATGATACCTGCCTGCCAACAAACACCCATCAACCAATAACTATCCATCACTACAGCGACGGCTGATAGCAATAGCAACCAATAGTCCCCGTAAGCGTAAGTCATAGTTCAAGATAAAGTTGAATCGAAGCAATAAAGCAAATTGCCGTTATTAAATTGGGAAACACGCGATGCGGGTATTTGCACACCTGACCTTAATACCTAGCTTTTAGGGCTAGGTAGGTACTAAAGGTAAAATGAGGTTGTGTTACCGTGCTACGGAGTTTAGTTTCATCAGTGGGTTGGATACCAATGGAAGTAATCAAACTTCCAGCATTAATCGTATGAGTAATTAATAAACGCACCAACCTGGCAGTATTCAAGTATAAGTTAAATATTCTAACTTAGACCAGCAGCGCTATTGTCTAACTAATGCCCGGCGCTGACTGCCGGCATGGCACGGCAGGTCATGGCAAAGGATTTGTTACTGATATAACTATTTTAAATCTTATTACTATGAGTTTAGAATTCATGTTACTTTATTTTGATACAACGATGCCGCGGCATGTCACAGCATGCCGAAGCATTCCACGGGTTATTTTACAGGATGCTGCGGCATAACTTGCCATGCCGTTCCGTACCATGCCGGCAGTCAGCGCCGGCCCTAAAACACCAAAAATCTACATCGTTATTAATTTGACAGTTTCAGTGCCAGTTTGTTTTGAAATGTATGAATTTAATAGCGATTTTTGGTTTCAACTGTCAAGTTCAAAACGATGAAGATTTTTGGTGCGTTAGACAATAGCGCTGCAGTATTGCGCTACGGTTGACTATCGTCAAGCGAAATTTTATATTTTATTTGCCTATATTATCAGTAGTCCGTATCCATGATTCTAAAAACTTGTTATTAATATTTTTTCATCCGTGACTACGTTTTATGCAATTAATAAACTAGTGCCACTTAATTTGTAAACATAAAGCCTGGTTGCGTGTAAGGGTCACCAGTCGGCTAGACAAGACTTATGCCGACACGTATTTATGCTACTGTAATAATGTTGCATGTATTTATGCAATTTGCGTATACGCATCAGACTGATGTAGCAACGCGTAACGCACAACGGGGCGCCAATAACTTGTTACAGCAAGTGACGAAATTACATAACGAGAAAATATGGTTTTAAATTTAGCGCCAAAGAGAAAAAGGCTATGGTTAGTAGGGTATAGTTCGCGAAGTAAGTATTTTTTGAAATGTAGGTACATCTGTTATTCTGTTATTGCTGAACTGATTTCAACGGAATATCAACGGTACGAAGATGGATTGAGACCACCGAAATTACTTTTAATCTCGAAAAAATTCATACCGGAGTACCCTGTTTTTTTTTAAGTCTTTGTCTTTCTTTGTGTTCGTACAGTAAGTAGCCAATCTTACAGCGAACTAGTACGAAATATAAAAACTACGAAAAATGTCTCAAGCCTTCTTCAAACTCCAACACTCTAGCCTGAACTGCAGAGGTTATTCTCGGCAGACGAACTATTGGAGGTGACCTGCGCACATCGGACTTTGAACCCAGACAACGCTGCTGTGAACTTAATCGTTTAAACTGATCAAATTGTGCATAATTAGAGAATAGGTATTAATCGATAAAATACTCGAAATCAGAAGATACTTTTTTCCTTGGCCGCCGCTAGTGGCAAGTGACCTGTCATATTCGTTTTCGGGTGCGATATTTCGAATAAGTATATTTTAAAGATAAAAATACAGACTGGTCTTAGATCCCGCCATAACCGACTGAAATTTGCTAGGCAACCCATATGCAATATGTTTTTTGATACATTAAATTACATAAAAAAATGTGTTTGAACCAGCTCGGTGAAGGTCGTTGTATGGCAGGATCCTCCACTATACTTGTATATTTGTGTTACATAATACGTTAACAATAAGAAAAAATGCAATGCACAATAAGATAATAGTAGTGTTAAGTTTGACACCAACGTCTATCGCGTACCTACAGACAGCCACGACCACGACGAAGCTAGCTTGCATTAAATAATAATCGCGGTCTTAGCCCAAGGTGCCACAAAAAAGGCCTTTTTGTCGTCGAAGTCAAAAAATTTTGCTACCATAACCGCCGACAACAGCGAAATTTTACGGCATTTTTGCCGAAACCCATTACTTTATTACATTCCTTCCGATTGAAAGTTTGTAATCCATCATCAACGCTTTCATATCGATGAATATCGACCGTCGCAATGCGGTGGCGGCCGTGATTCTCAGAATTACCTATGGTGGCTCACTCCCATGCCAGTCAAAGTTACACCCTACGCTCTGACAGTAAAGTGGAATTCCGCATGAGCAAGACAAGAACGTATTACGTTTTCGAAGTTAACTTTCACTATAGTTTAACAGAATGCTCATGGGGATTTTTAACATGTCGTTTTTTGAAAAAAGGAGAGAAAAACGGTAAAAAAAAACGACGCAGGTCGATTTTGCTTTTGTGTACATTCTACGCTCTGGGATTACCAATGTTACGAACTTTGAAAAAAAAAAAGCCACACAAGTGCCCTATTCATTTACAAGCAGTGTAATGTAAAAACAAAAAACCCAAGCAAACAAAATGTCGCGACCTTTCATGAAAACGTGCAAGTTTCGTTTACAATTTATTTCCAAGTACGTCATAAGCATTTGAAAAGCGCATAAATCTGGTAGTGACGTTCAGTGTCATGATCATTTGGAAGCCAAAGCTAAGTTCATCATCATCATCATCATGCCTTTGCTCGTCCAGTAGACAGGACATTTACATAGCACGCCATTGAGCACGATCTTTGGCTATCTTCCAGCACTTGCCAGCCTCCTTGCGAAGATCATCACTCCGCTCAATCTGAGTACGTCCTTTGTTACGTCATGTTTCGCCGATTCGCGGTGTCCACTCAAGAACTCGTCTACTGCAACGGTTTAATTCTTTACGATCCCGGCTCATTGTCACATCAACTTGGTGATATGGTGGGGTATGTCAATAACTTTCTTTGCTTCTCTTTCGAATCTCTTCGTTACGACCTCGACCTTCCAGAGATTATAGCCTTTTCCATAGCCACGTAGAGCAACTTTACACTTGTGGACGAGGCTTTCCTTCTGTGTAGATGTTTCGGCACCGCATGTCCTGGTCCTGACAGGAGTAAGTTAGCTTTGAAAAAAATTTGGTTCTCACCAATACATCAATATCGGCCCATCGTATTTAGAACGATGAAGTAGCATTGGACCGGCCACATAACCACAAGAGCTGGTAACCATTGGAGAAGTCTGACTGATTGACTGGGGACTGTGTTTTGGTAAAACCTAACGAAGCGAAGAACATATTCAGACTCTATGAAGTGATGCGTTATAAGCTTATAAGGCACAGGTCTCTTATGGAGTACTACTATCAACTGTAGGCTGGAGTACCCCAGTATCAGCTTCTTAAACGTTTTAACGATTTGTCAATGACCCATCTCGATTGGCCGGCTTAATCCATTGGATCTGCGAAGGGATTTGGCATCCCCCATCTTAAGCCTTTTCATTGCCAACCATCCCATTCTCCATAGATTTTTGACTCCGATATGCGTCAGTGGCAATGGTTTTGGCTATCGTTTCCTTTATCATCCTCACCATCTCGACATAAGGTAGTAAAGCACCGTCCGCTTTAAACGGAACTTCATCCCTCGTATAGTTATGGCACCAGCTTCGAGCGTCAACAATCACGGAGCGATATAACATGAAGTTCTTATGAACGAGCCTGTTTAGATCGCAAAGGGCCGGCCAACCACGTGTAGCATCCTTTGCGGGTGTTTTTTGGCGCTGGTGATTACTATCCATCAGGTGTCATACTGATGTAATAAAAAAAGGAAGCGTTTTTTTAGGGAGCTACGAATACCCATGAAGTAATTTAATTAGGTAGGTACCTATGAACTTTTTTAGTCCGCTTTTTTTTTCATTGAGAAAGCACATACCTATACCTTATCGGTTTAGGTAGTTAAAACAATATAAACAATCTTGACATGTCTTTTTGTTGAAATACACAGTCTAAAAATGAAAATCGTTACACTATACAATTCAATTATGAAAGTAAATGATTTTTTCATACCTAAATTGTAAAATGTAAAGATTTCGATTTATAAAGTGTACGTTTAAATAAAAAGACACGTCAAGATTGTTTACATTGTTTTAACTACCTAAACCGATAAGGTATAAGTGGGTAACGTTTGTTCTCTGCAATAAATCCTAAGATTCCTTCAAGTTTACTAGCTCTATGAACTACTGATGAGATTTTCAGGATGCCCTCCATTCCTATGATTTGTACAGAAAAAATACAAACATACATACAAACACCCCTAATATTCCCAAGTTGAGTAGGCAGAGCACACGAAACGTGAAATAGACAAAACCATGATTATGGCTATATCACGCTTTGCAGCCACTTCTAGCATAGTTTTAGATTTGCAAAGATGGATTGACTCAGAATAATGACAAGTTGCTAGCCTGTCGCCTAAGATGCGATATGGAATTAGAGATCAATAATGTAAACAACCAACTGTCAATGTCAAAGTGACATTCCAGAGGTAGTAAACCTGTTTTGTTACTAATTTATATATTATTGTATTAATTTTTTAACTACTTTTAGTTTATTGATGCATAGCAATATTCGTTGCATATTATGTGATATCTTTTGAAAATACGACGTTATACTTGTGTTTGTATGGATCCAGACGAACGACAAACATAAATTTAACAATGAAACAAAAACAAATAACGAAATAAAACAAAACTTAACACCAAACTAAAACTCAACAACAGAACGCATAAGCGGGAGGAAACACATTCGATCACGACAGATGTCAAAAAACGAATTATATGATGTATAAAATGGACACTAAGCGCGAAGGTAAAAAAGCGGTTACCCACGATCTTTTAAGTGTCGTCCATTGCAAATTGAACAATATTTCATCGATTCATCAGTCTTACTGGACAATTAATTATATAAATATGAATACGAATAAAAATACGGACCAAATGTTTACAATTTCTAACCATTGCCAGTGGCATAATTATAAAATAAGCAAATTTGCAATTTAAAAAAGATGTGCTTTAAACCTTTGTTCATTTAAATGTTTACATATGTTCACACGGTTTTATTCTGCTTATAAATTAGTTGTATTCATTTTTATCTAGCGTAATTATTGAATTTTAAGTTTTCCTAATTGCGTTTGCTTTTATTGCAATGGCAACACGTTTGTTTACAACTTTGATCTCTAATTCCATATCGCATCTTAAAGCCATTGAAGTATAGGTAATAGAAGTGACAACGCGAACAAAGTCTGTGGGGCAAACCCGACAGCGCGGGGAGCGTGGGGCGTGGCTAACGAGTCATAGATTAGATGCAACGTCGCCGTCATGTAGACGCGACACTTTGTTGCTGAGATTCATTCGGTCGCGTATCAATCGAATATTCCGCCTATTTAATTGGGTAAATAAGCATAAAACGTCAAGTAAACTTTTCTATCAGATCAACCAACGCTGAGATACTATGGAATAAAGTTCAACTTTTTATTATCGCTTTCGTGCGCGAGTCCGACTCGCACTTGGCCGGATTTTTTAATTTATAAACACATAATATATGTTTTTATCTTATAAAAGTTATAAAAATTCAAATACATGTGGCCGTCACTTACTACCCTATCTATACACGGAATGTCCTATCTTATATTTTTAGTCTATGACAAATGATGCAACATGGCGTCAAGTAAATATTTTCATCGAAATAATGTTTAAAAATGGTTTAAAGTGATAATTTAGTTACTCAGCGATGGAAAGTTACTCTTTCGCACTTCGCAGTATTGGTGGAATTACCTGTGCAACCTTTTAATACGCATGAGGGCATTTTAAATGCCTTTCAACACGACTCGTTCACAACTCGAGAGCCGGCGAGCGACTATTGGCAGTGCGAATGCAGTGCGGCCAATTGGCCGCACTTGAGTGGGACATTACGTGGTGAGGCGATGTCAAATCTATACGTAGTAGTATTAGATCAATGCTTAAAGCATACCTAAACACATTTCCTTAGTCGCCTCTTACGACATCCACGGAAGAAATGAAGAGGTGTTATTCTATCCCGTCACCACACAGTGCTAATAGTACAGTCCCCGAAATCTAACTTGACAAGATTATAGGTAGTGGACTGTGCAATACCCAATAAGGAGAACTTATTAGCTCATTATACTAACTAATGTATATTACAGTGCTAGATAATGATAACACATCAGTAACATACGAAATTCGCCATTGCTTTGTATCTTTCGTCTCTGAACATTACATTACGATGTTACTAGCGCCATCTATTTAGCTCAGTTTACAACACAACTAAACATCGCAACCTACGCCATCTAGTAGTACGAATGCTAACGATTAAGAAAAGCAACCTCGCTGTTGGCTGCAGTGTTCGAAGGCGTGAAGGATATCGTAACGCATGGAACTAACACTAGATGGCGCTTACATACAGTTTCACTCTAATGTAAAAATAGGAAACTAACATTACACTACAAATCTAAAACGCAGAGAAATGTACAAATAAACATATTTATCTCCTTAGTTCTGGATCTTAAGCTAGTTGTATTTTATTGAGTTGTTCTAAAATAATAGTTTCACATCTAGCAAAAAAATAATTAGTGAAATTAAAGTGGAAATAATTGATTAAAATCCCTTACTAATATTTGGTCTTATTTAACATTGCGAAAAGGTTAAGGGTATCTAGTTTATTTTGAAGAACTAGAATAACTACAATGCAGTTGAAAATTTTATTTTATCATTTTACTAATTGAGACCTTTTTTTTAATTATTTTTTATTGATTACTTCATGTGTGACGATATTTTCGTGAAATGTTTTGGTATTTAAAAATATAATATAATTTCCAAAATGAAATAAAGCAATATCTATTTAATAATAATACAAAATATAAAACCAAGACTATAAAAATAAATTTCAAAAAAGCAAAAAGGAGCCGCCCGAACAGGGACTTGAACCCTGGACCCTTGGATTAAAAGTCCAATGCTCTACCGACTGAGCTATCCGGGCTCATGTCAGTGGCGTCGTAAAGTCGGTATAGGTTCGGGCACACACTATTTTTTGATGACGTCACACCGTTTGGTTTAATTTCGTTAAAAATAATATTTTCCTAATTCTCTATGCACGACGGACTAACAATCGTGAAATACAATGACACATCGTCATTAGGCCCATGCGAGTCAACTACACAAAGCTTAGTAGTAGCGCTACTCGACACTAGATGGCGCTGTGCTCAGAGCCATCTAGCGTATAATAGACGTAAATAATAAGTATATCGTACAAGGACTATTATGAATTTTAGTATTTTGTTCGTTCTTCGCTCTATTAAAACAACAAACGTATAATCAATTGCAGGTTATCATATTGTAGGCGTGTTCAATATGACATTTCACATACAATTTCTTCAGAGTAGGTACTTGGTTTTAAAAAAAAGGCAGAGAAATTTCATGGTTTCTACGCGGCGCGACGCAGAGAAAAATTAAAGAAGTGTGCGATGTTGTCTTTACAGATAAGTAACCGATGACTAATAAAATCAAATTTACATTGGTTATGCAAAACGCGTCGATTTTTCTCGCAATTTCTAAGGAATGTAATTAAGCCGGAATAAATTACGGCCTTGACATTAGGTGTCCATACTAGACACCTAGTTAGGTGCCTAATTCAAGCTATTATTGGAGTTAATTTCACCCAAAGTAGATATACGGCATTTTTTTAAGGCATTCGGTCTTTTAAAGTTTTTTTAATGACACGATTGCCTAAAAAGTGTACTTTACGATTTATATCTAGCCTCAACGTAGTAGGCGACGAAAAAAAAAGTAACCGACTAGAGACTGGTGGTGCCGGCAAAATAGTTAAAAAACTTATTCTGTTTTCTTATTTCTTGTTAGAATTCAATTAATATTCATTTTGCTCGAGTTAACTCACTTTTAGGATTGACATCTCTTCATTTCTTCCGATGTCGTAAGACGCAACGAAGATTAAACTTAATTGTGCTAAAAGTAGCTATGTAACATGAAAGATTTTTTTGTGACTTTTTCTGGTATATTTATGTAACTTTACAGACTGCTAACTCTTTCCATTCCAATGGCAGAAAAGGTGTCTCCAAAGGTTTTCTTATCGTGTAACCATATTCCATACACTTTGTAATTATGGGGTAAATAACACTAAAGGAAATTACAAAATTGTATGCAAGTTTTGGGATCCTTCTGTTCTCTTATTGAAACAAAATGCAAAGAGCTCTTGATTCTAAATAGAATTTTAGGGAACGAACTTGTAGGATATTATTATAGGAGCTTCGAACGCAAGTTGTATTGTAAGTCAGCTGCCTATAAATTTGCATTGCAGCACCTAAAACACACTTACGCCAAGTGCATTGGAACTGCAAATGAAAATGTAAGAGCAGGTGATGCTTAAAAAGATTCGTCTGTAACGGCCTATTAAAACGATCGACGTTAGTACAATGAATTATATCTTACTGTTACAACTATATTTATCACTTTCCACAGGGCCCTAGATAATATTACAATTGTTATCCTTGCCATTCCTTTAACGCGACACGATTAACTTCAAAACCCCTTGGACAATGCTGCTTCTCCCGGCGTCAAACGTGTAAACGAACGAGTGGACGAAGCAAAACATTAGTAGAAAATCCTGTCGAACACGTCGCAAGAATACAGGAAGGCTATTAGTAAAAAAAACTAGAAACAACAGAAGAACCTAGACATAGCTGATTTTGGCAAAAGTTTTAAGAAGCTCTAGAAAAACCACGTCAGAGGAAGGCTCTCGGAAACTGGAAATAATTTTCATTAGGTGCACGTTGCTTTGTACGGCTTTAGATTTTTTTTAATTAAATAGCTGGACCTTCACTCGACGAGAAATTAAATTCTAATATCTAGCCCATGCCTAGTCACCTACCTATAATAAAACATACTACGCTAATGCTTCTTAAAATATCTGCTAAAATCTTTACTGCCGCTTTCTAAGTTAGTTATAAAAAGTTACAAAAAAAATGTATGAGTTTCAGTGATGGAAGAAATTTGATGCGTCAAAGAAGCGAGCTAATCTTTCGTCTCTCTTCAACCAATGATGATGAGGTGGTGGACGAAAGAGAACCTCGCTGTACTGACGTCGAGTGTACCCGTTAATTTGACAAGGTGAAGCGGAATGACGTCTCGAGACGGTCATGAAACAACGGCAAATTCCTGCCGCGTAAACACTACGAAACCATGTAACACACGTAACTAATGTTATCAGTATGACGCTGTTGATTAAATGCGAGCGTCACAAAAATCGCATAGGATTGATTTCACTAGCAAAAGTTTATTGCGTGCAACCGTGGAAACAAATGGAATGGCATAATGAGTAATGCTGGTACTGGTATACTATGGAATTCGTAATGAAATTGCCGACGTAATGTTTCCACACTGGTGTGTGGTGAAGTTTCGTCAGTTAAAGACAGCTCGTATACCATCCATTTGGGGGTTGTGGTGGTTATAGCCGTAGCGTGTCTGCTCTTGATTGGCCCGATATCTGCTCCAAACATTCGTGGCACTAAGTAATACGCTGAATTTTTTATTATAGCTCAAAGAGAATTAAAAGTACTGCAAATTGTAGTGAACATAAACCGTTCACATATTATTCCTCGGGCAGCTTTTCATTAAAGGGCCAAAATTTTCTTGTGCTCCTGACATCAATATCCATAGAATTTAATTTTGTTTTTAATGTTTTACTTTTCGTCAAAGTGAAATCAAATCTTTGTGAGTAGGTACCAATTGTATGCGACATTATTATATCAACATTGTCATACTCGTCAACTTAGCACGGCGAGACGCGGGTCGAGGCGCGCGCGAGATAGACTATACCTGTCACTGTCTAACTAGTGACGTCAGAAAATGACAAGAAGTCTATCTCACGCATGAATCGACTATTGCGTGTTGTCGTGCTAAGCCTACAGTTTTGTAACATTAGCATGTTTTGAACGACCATATTATTAGTTTAAAATTCGTCTCGAAACGTCATCTTCATCAGCGAATGACTCACGGTGTACGTCGCAAACTGTTGCAGTACCTGTAACAGAAAGTTGGTCAGTTAGTGCAATGATTAGTGCAACTTAGCGAGATTGCAATAGGCAGTGTTGCTAGAATAGCATGGAGGTGTTAGAGGTACGATTAGGATAAATAACTCCGCTGTAAATAAAGTTAGTCAAATAATGTCAGTAAGACATTGCAAATGCTTTAACCGAATTATTACCGGTTACATGAATTTGAATAGGCTATTTTAGTTTGTGAGGTAGCTTTCAAAAGCTTACTGGATCTGAACACAGTACAATACGCAGAACAGAGTGGTTAACCTCATTTTCTTAAGAGCATTCTAATTAAGCTACCCTTGGGTCCTTAGTATGGAAAGGATTCAAAGGGCATTGCTAGATAGTTTACTGCCTGACAAGACTGTTACGCGGTTACGTAATGGTTTTTTAGTTAGGTTAGGTTTCGTATGATCACAATGTAGATATAATTATGTTAATCTGTAGGCTTAGCACGGCAACACGCGTGAGTAGTTTCGCGCGCGGTTTGGATACCTGTCACTTTCTCATGTCTCTCTTTAGTTAGACAGTGACAGGAATAGTCTCTCTCGGACGTATTTCTACTCGCGCTTTTCCGCGCTAAGGCTTCTAATAGTATAATATAGATGAACTGCAAATTGTGAACGGCAGAAGCTACTTCGACCATCGCCACAAGTCGACGGTAGCCGTCGATGCGTCGGCGGCACCAGTCAATATGTCGAGGGCCGTACTAGCCTTTGCTGTTCACAACGTGCAGTTCGTCTGTAGGCTTAGCACGGAAACACGCTCTAGTCGCGTTGCGCGCGTGATAGTCTACCTATCTCTTTCTGATGTCTCTATTTAGACAGTGACAGGTATAGTCTATGTCGCGCGTATCTCTACTCGCGCCCTGACGTGCTAAGGGAACTGAAAGAAACCTAAGCCGGCAGGATTAATGGACTAACTTTGCCTTCAGAAGACTTCTGCCGTGATGTTTCGGCTCAGTCGTCGACGTGCTAATTTTAGACAGCGATACATAACTCCATGTTTCAAAGTGCACAGAAAAACAGATAACAAAATTAATTAAGCCAGCAATGTTACACTTTGTACCTAGGAGAAAAGAGTCTGACAAGATAAATTTTATGAAATTACAACCTGTGTTAAATTTAAATGATAAAATGCAAATGGCCCCCAGACATCATTTTGCAAACTTTGTAATCTTATTGCAAAAATATATTGAAATAAAGTCTGATTACCTACAACAACTGACTCTCGATAAGAAAGTATGAATGAGAACTAGTTATGCAACGTTCGACATAATCTATAGCGCGCTATCTACACGGTCAATGACCTATTTGATGTGGTTACTTAGTAGTTACCGGGGTCTTTGAAAATTACTAGTATTTGCTTTTTTGACTTAAGTAATTGTCTAATCAAAAGACAATAATTTTTGCTTTAACCTTACATTTTCAGTCCTTTAAAAAAGTAAGCTTACCAACAAAATTTTTATTTTCGATACAAGCTTTTCCGCCACCAGAAGTCCACTACCGGTATCGGTCTATTGGAAGTGGTTCAAACCTTCTTTGCAAGATTTGTAAACATACAAACATACATACATACATACAAAAGCGAAATTAATTAAAAGCTTACAAAAATATGAATATCTAATATATGAATATGAATATCTTCGGTTAGCTACTTTACGAACCGCAGATAATCTTTATAAGGAAGTAGATTGAAACTTTTTTTACAAACTATGAACTAGGTATTATCAGAAAAATTAGTAGATTTTTCCTTAAATACTGGTTGCAAACAATTTAAACCAGCAAGTTGTGCCCATTTTAAACACTGCAAGCCTAACCTTAACTGCAACGTAAACGATAATTATGTATTAAATAAACCTAAACACATCAAACTTCAACTCTGACGTAACCAAGACGAAGATAAACAACGTTTTATCTCAGTTGCTTTAACACATATTATTTAAGTTTTCTCAGTGCGAAGATTTCTGGCTAAAAGTGACATTGTTCATGCCATGTTCATAGCGAGCGTTTAAACGTAAAACAATATCCCTATGTTTAGTTACAATTTGAATACGCGGAGGTTTCTCGTATCACACATTTGCTTAGAATGTAATTCTTTGGCGTTTCCGTTCAGAAAGTCATCTTTATTTTTCACACAGTGGATTCCCTGACAATAACAAAAAAAAGGAACAGTTAGTTTGACTGGTGGTAAGAAGCGATCCTTATTACCCATGGGCATTCGTAGCGTCATATGTAATTGCAGTATAGTGGTCGGTAATAAACTTGGTGAGATTTCACATGGTGAGGGTGAGTTTACGCGTCGCTTTTTCCAGGGAAAAGCGATGCGATGCGCGAACTCACCCCCATCACTTAAAATCTTGCCAAGTTTATTGCCGACCACTATACTTTGTCAACCCAGACAGGGATGGCAAACAAAAGAGCGCGAGCACTATTGCTTCTCGGCAGAACTGTAGAGTAAAATGATGGTGTTTTAAACTTATGGTGGTGGTTTCAATTGATATCGCTTCGGGAAAAAGGTCTTTAGAATTTCCGCAAGATGCCCAAGGAACTTATGAGATGCGTTAAGCTTATGCTATTTTTAATTACTCAGCTAAGTATGTATGTAATTATGATTGCCAGCTCTGTTAAACTCATTGTACCTTTACCGAAGCATATAGGAGCTGCAAATTAACGTGTACACTTGACATCAAGATACGATCGTAATTGGCAGCGCGTGCGCTTCGCTTCGTTAGGTCGAAAACAACCATCCTATTTCGCAGCCGTTCGACAAACTAATTAAGAGCAGGCGTTAGGCTGAGTTGATTTACGGCCAGAAACAATTGATGACAACGAATGAAATGTAATAAGAGAATTAGGTTCGGCAACGCCCAACGACGCGCCTAGGCCAGACTGAAAGCCAGGCTTCGGCGGCCATTACAACAAATATGTCTATTAGTCAGGCACGGCTAATCAATATGCTTTTAGCTGGCGAAATATTTAGGTTGGATTATGTTTCGGATGTGGACTGGATGTAGAGCAAATACTTGGAAACCGGACTGTGATGTCGTGCGACAACATTAAAAGGTTGATAAATTGCTTCATTAAAATTGACAGTGGTTGCTATAGCGTCACCTTTGGTCAAGTTGATACTTGAAACTCGTCTTCAAGCTACTAATCAAGAATAAACCAGGGTGGAAATTTGTTGTTAACGTTTGTTAACCTGCAAATTTGATGATTCCTATTTCTATTACTCATCAAGCCATCACAACTGCAGTTGTATTATATCGTTAAAACAACTAGTAAATATAGACTAACAATATCCACGCAGAGGAGCGCACCTCCGAAATGTAAGCTTCGCTAGATGGAGCTGAACAAAAAGTGGGCCTAAGTTTCATAGTATCTTATGAGAGAGTCCCCGCTTACGTATACAGCGCGATCTAGTGAAGCTCACATTTCAGGGGAAAGCCTGGTAAATTACAGATTGAGTCTTTATGTCTAATGACCATGTCTACAACGGTGCAAGACAGTAATTTACATAAGTTGATGCACGAATGATTCATTGCGCTTACATAACAAAGAAATGGTGTTTGAACCAATGACACCAGCGCGAGCGCCCAAGTAAGGTGTACCTACTACTTATGACACGCTCCATTATTCTATATGTCGACGGTTATACTTTACCAGAGATAGGAAAACTACATGACATGTACATTATCTTTCATTTTCGTATCCTTAGTAAGCCGAACTGTCGATAGATCGTATGTTGGAACAAACCGAACATAATGCGTCTTACATGGCACAAATTCATAGCATCATTAAATGACGGATACTGGTCACCTCCTCAATTCATAAACTAGATAATGGGTGGTCAACAGTTTCAAGAATTTCCACATAACCGACAACTAACCACTTTAACAGGTTTTAGTATCACCTACGATCGGCCTTGGGAATTATATTGACCTTCCAAGTAATCTTATAATTAGTAAATGCGTCGCCACGCCATAATACAGCCGCACAGCGCGTTTTAATACTTGCGTGAGAAGGGTAAATCTTGATTTACGTTTACAGAATATTTCAACGCAAGAAAAACAAAAGTACCTACGTAAACAAGAACAAAGACTTTCAAAAACAAAGTCAATGCTTCTCATGTGGGTGGATCACGCCTGAACAAAAGATCGCAAATAGATCAACTGCTTCACAAAGTAGAGAAATTAATATCTCACCGTGTTTTAATGACGGTCTGATGTTCAACGATTTTAACTCGGTTCGGAGAAACACGGTACGACATTTGACATGTAGGTATAGGGCACATAGATCTAGAAAAATGAATCCCAAAAGTAGCATAACCTATACAACCAAATGAGGTTACGAAAATATGGTAAACAAATACGATTAATCGATGGAGAAACAGTCTCAGTATACAAAATGTTGCTTTAAAAGCGGATGCTCTATTTGCCTACAGATTCAATTGAAAAATGCAGCGTGTCCATCATAATCGGCAGATATCTGGGTCATCTGGCGAGTCGAGGTTAATAGATTTAAGGTCACACAAATTATCTGTTCGACTTTTGAGATCATCAAATACTGTTAATTTAGTTAATCTAGACACAATATAACATTCAATTAAACAATCAACAACGAAACTTAGTTGTTCCGATAAAACTTTCCAGGACTCATCAGAGGAATAAATAATACCTATGCGAAGAAGTATTGCTAACTCCGAGAGTACATTTCTACTAAACAGTGCGCAATAAAAAGTTCGAATCCCGCTAATTCTCCTTGCATCTTAGTGATCAATAAATGCGAAATTAACTTTATCCTTAGGTTGTGCTTTCCTTTTGAACAATTAAGTAAAAGAACAGCCAACTTTCTATCATCAAAAATGGCTATGCTTTAGAGCTATCGTGATCATAATGACCGAACTATACGTAGACTTAGTCGCGGCTGAATGCTTGCGTTAACATAATTAATAAAAAATACGAACAATACTGGAAATAACGATTACCGATTGCAAAAGGGAAACCAAAATTAAATGCAGGAAGCGACTGCAACGAGCGACCGGAACCTCACATTGTCACGCGAGCCCCAGCTGAAAGTTTCGGCAACCGCGTTGCACACACATAATTGATCGGATTTATGAGGCGAGCTTAGAAATCGAATTAATTGGGACTAAGTGGCTCTAGGCGCTAAATCAACTTTGTAATTGTAATTAAATTGCAATTGGTTTAGGCAGAATAAAAAGATAACGACCTCTTACTAATTTCTGCATCTGTAGTTTAGTTGCAACATAAACACGTCAACATCACGAAATAGTTTGCAAATAGGAACGACTGGATTTGAATTTTCCTAGGAAATTTATAAACTTACGGATTTACGAATGACGATGACGTTTGCCGCAATTATAATGCCAAACAAGAAAAGCGTTTCGCTTGCCATGTCTTTATACCTAACATATCGATTAGTAGTTAAAAACGTATTCCCAATTTCAAGCCTAATAATAATTATCTATTGAGATTTCATTATTTCTCAATAGGTTTTGACGGGGGTCAGAGATCTGTTAAGTTTAAGGGCCGGCGCTCACTGCCGGCATGGCACAGGACGGCATGGTAAGTTGTGCTGCAGCATCCAAAAGAATAACCCGAGGAATGTTTCGGCACGCTGTGGCATGCCGCGGCCTCTCTCAGCATCGTTGTATCAAAATAAAGTAACATGAGTTCTAAACTCATAGTAATAAGATTAAAATAGCTTTGTCAGTAACGAAATCCTTTGCCATGACCCGCCGTGCCATGCCGGCAGTCAGCGTCAGCCCTAACGTATGTAGCTTCACTTAAATTAGATATAAAAGTCATTATTAAATGCATACAATTTATGCCCCAATGTATGCCCCGTGTGGTGCCGGGTTAGAATAGCACCTCCCCCTTTCTTCCCGTGGGTGTCGTAAGAGTCGACTCTGGGAAAGGGTTAGTGTATTGTGGGCGATGGGCTAGCAACCTGTCACTGCAATATCACGTTTGACCATCTGTTTACCCTGAAATTGCTAAACGTGGCACTGGATTTTCGAATTCACGTGCTCTGCCTACCCCTCTTGGGAATACAGGCGTGAGTATATGTATGTATGTATGTACAATTTAAAACAAGGAAGGACTTTAAAGTCAAGTTTGTTTTAAGCAGTTTCGTATACACACCGTCAAAGAATGTAAATAAGCAGTAACAAGTTTCGCATAAAACTGTTTTACTACAGAGCACCACTCCTGCGGACAGACTGCGCGGTGTTCTCGCATATTTGTTTAATCATGCGACTTAACGACTGTAGATTTAGTGTATGCGGCGATCGGAATCGTGTGTTTACTTCGAATCGATGGTGTGTAAAAATAATGTGTATTTTTTAAGATGACTTGTCGGCCATTTTTGATAGAGCGAAACTTGAACAGAGCTTGTTGCGCTTAAGCAAACAACAATGTCTGGATGTTTTTAGTATTATTGATTCAGATGACAGTCCGATCACTTCAACATTTTGACTGGTCCTCCTTGAACAGAATTTACATATTACTTGTACCGGACCCAATTAATCTAACAACTGATTCTATAAATTATCTGTAATCCGATAGCTCCAAACAATCCTAGTGTATAATAAGGTATTTAACTCTCATAGCGTTAGCTGCATTTGAGTTAAAACCGGCAAATTTGACCTCTACTAAATCGAATGGAACAGAATAATAAAAAAATCCTAATAAGTGTACTTTAGTCTCGAAGAGCAAACCAAACGCATTTCAGAATATTATGAAAGACAAATTTGGAAAGCAATTCTTACGAAGGCCAGTGATCTAACCGCAAACAGTCGGGCACCAGTAATCGCGATTATCATCATGAAACATTCCTGTTTAGCTGTCCCATAGAAACAGACAAACTATTCGAGAGAGCTGAACGTTTTAGTGTGCCAAGAAAAGTGTAATCCAATTAAAATCAACAGCTGACATTTCATGAACAAAAACTACAGGTCTAGATTCTTGCGCAAGTCGTATTTCAGATTATTTCAAACAATATTGCGCCTAGACATTTATTAACCATATAACTGAGGAGAGTACAAATTAAAGCGAAATGAAGAGAACTACATGAAAATCACATGTTATCCAGAATTGAGCTCGTTTTTGTTTTCGTTAATTTACATTCAAGGCACGGGCCATTTCTGCCAAATCTGTCGTGAAAAAAAGATTAATTTCAATTAAAAACAAATGTTCAGCCGAGTCATCACAGGCAGGCGGCGAGACGATTTTGTAACACGCCGATGCGCAGGCGCCGGTGGCAGACGCCACTGACACAGTGAGCGCCATAGGATAAAAAGAGCGTGTAGCATTGCCAACTTTTTTCACTTGGGCGGTTCGCAAGTGGACGTGTAAAACTCTAGGCCAGCCGAGGCGTTTGAATTAAAAGAGAAATGCGAGTGTAATATGAAAACTGTTTCATCCACGTGGTTGTTAAATGTCATTGAATATCAACGTGTCTATTTTTATACTCATTGGTGATACGGCATCCGGCGACGCTAGGTTATGTATTTATTAGTTCAACTTTATCAATTGCAGTAAACCCAATATATTCCATTCTTAGAATACGTTATCTGCCGATAAAGTATCGATTCTATTTTTGGAAATGTTATAAATTTCCTGTGAACATCATATCACTACAAACAGTAACTTCATATGCGCGAAAAGAATCGTCTTTCTAAATGTATGAAATGCGGATTTTCTAAATACGGAAGAGATGAAGTGGTTTAATTTCAATCGGGCAAATAATAGCAAAAAAGCGAGCCATTAGTTTTTGCCAAGTCACAATTTAGTTATTCCTTACTAGTTTTCCGCCCGCGGCCTCGCCCGCGTGGAATTCGGTTATATTGCGGTATAAAGCGAACATTCCCTCGGGAACATTATTTTTTTCCGGGATAAAAGTACCCTATTATTTAATCCGGACTTCTAACCTTACGCCTGCAAAATTTCAAAGCAATCGGTTCAGTAGTTACGGCGTGAAAGCGGAACAAACAAACAAACCACTTTCCGATTTATAATATTAGTAAGGATAAGGATTCTTCCAGAAAAGAATCGATGCTAGTCCGATAACTTTTTTCACGACTTTCCCTGTGCAACCCTGTGCTAAAAGAAGTGTTGGCGGGAAGTAATAGAGACATCAGCGGGGATCGCGGGGGTGGCGGAGAATGACGTGACGTGTCTCTGTGACGTGCTACCTCGCCCCCCACTCCTCTCATACCCAGAGAGGGTCGCGCACGAAGTTGTATTCAAGGGTACCGGTATAAGAGTAATGGCTGTTCGTCGAGGGATGTGTAGATACGCTGCCAGTGCACGGATGAGCTACAATCATGTCAAGTGCCAACTATTCAACATAGTTTACTATGACATAGTGTAGTAGCAGAGGAGAGAGCATGCGCTTTCAATATACAAGTCACGACATTTATCGTCCTAATAAGTTAACAAGTATTCGTTTAATTAAAATAAGATAAGATAATTTATTACTTTTTTTTTCAACATCATACAAAGTTTTATGTTATAGTGCTATCGTTCTTAATTTAAAAATAATGAATATTAGAACTTGACAGGTCCAATTTTATTGATATTATGGAACTATTCAATCATTAAAATAGTGTGAAATAAAAAAAAAAACGCAACAAAAATTTATTCATAGAATCTAATTCTATGTGTCACAAGGTCGAATTTGAAATGTTGGGTACTTCTGAAAGATCCACAATTAAAACTTCAGACGCAAATTAAATTAGAACATTCCTGGCTCATCCACCTAATTCTATATTTCCCGTAAAAACTAGACTTTTAAACTAGAACAATGCAGATAGGTAGAATATAAGAATTTCAGGAAGCGTTGTACTTTAAAAATGCTTCCGTGCCAACTAGGTTACCCGTGTCGTCTCTGACATTACGTCAAAAGGCGAGATAGTGTAAAATGTTACGGGCATCGGTTCAAATCGTGAAGCTCACTATTTCTGGGAACACAGAACGTCATTGAGAACAATCGCCAATCCAAATATTTGCATGTGTATCGCAGACATATGTGATGCAATTAAATACGCACGTTACCATTGTTGATAAAAGAAAAGAATACTGAATAGTAGTTAACAAAAATACTTTGTCAATATCTAGCCACTTGTACAGTAGCACGTTTCAAAGATAAAAAGTATCGTATATCCTTCCCGTGCCCACTTTTGCATTTATAATATTAAAAGAGAAGTTTCAGTACCTACTCGAAAACAATGGCATGGGGTTTAAGGCTGAAGGAAGGACCTAGGCTATTTTTTGACCAATGAAAAAATTATTACGGTGGGATAATAATTCCATGCAGACGGCGAACTCGCGTTTAATACATACATACATACATATTCTCACGCCTGCATTCCCAAGAGGGGTAGGCAGAGCACATGAATTCAAAAATCCAGTGCCACGTTTAGCAATTTCAGCAGGGTAACCAGATGGTTAAACGTGATATTGCAGTGACAGGTTGCTAGCCCATCGCCTACAATACACTTACCCTCGCGTTTAATACTATTGTTTATTATAATAGTTAGTTATTCAATAATGCTTATCGTGGAGCTACATAGTGTTAAGCTTTGTCTACCTTGTGTCTACTTTGGTTCCCTTTCACGTTGCGTGTCTATGGTTTTGTAACCGACTGATATTGTCTCTAGTATCTTTAGTCCAGTCAGTCAAGACAATCAATTCACTATAATTCCAAAAGTTTTCAAACTTCGGTCTAGTGAATGGTACATTGAGACAACAATAAATCTCATTTTGCAACCTGGTCCGCAGTCCGGAACATTGTTAAAATTGCAATTTAATTAATTTTTGCTGTATGGTCGTGAAAAAAATTCCAAAAGTTCTGCAAAGTTGGAGTTGTGTTAAAAATACTATTTTACATCACGTATCAAATTTGCAACCAATTCAAGTGTACGGAACAGTTTTTGTTATTAAAAATTAATGTTTTTCTTTATTAAATTGAAGGAAAACGTTCCAAAAGTTCTGCAAACTTGACACATACATCGGAAAAATATACCGAACGGTTGTATAAATTTGCAACCTTTTTGGTCGACCGGAACATGTTTATTTATAATTCGTTTTAAATTCGTGGTCATTTTTTGAGCAAGGCTGTCTCGGAAAAATTACAAAAGTTTTGAAACTTGGTTGCAAACTTCGAAAACATCTATTCTGATGCATTTACAAATTTGCAAAAATTATACCAGTATTGCATCAGAATAGATGTTTTCGAAATTTGCAACCAAGTTACAAAACTTTTGTAATTTTTCCGAGACAGCCTTGCTCAAAAAATGACCACGAATTTAAAACGAATTATAAATAAACATGTTCCGGTCGACCAAAAAGGTTGCAAATTTATACAACCGTTCGGTATATTTTTCCGATGTATGTGTCAAGTTTGCAGAACTTTTGGAACGTTTTCCTTCAATTTAATAAAGAAAAACATTAATTTTTAATAACAAAAAATGTTCCGTACACTTGAATTGGTTGCAAATTTGACACGTGATGTAAAATAGTATATTTAACACAACTCCAACTTTGCAGAACTTTTGGAATTTTTTTCACGACCATACAGCAAAAATTAATTAAATTGCAATTTTAACAATGTTCCGGACTGCGGACAAGGTTGCAAAATGAGATTTATTGTTGTCTCAATGTACCATTCACTAGACCGAAGTTTGAAAACTTTTGGAATTAAGGTTAAATTTTCGATTTCGGATGTCAATTATGACTGGACTACTTAGCAACAAAGAATAGTTCGTTGACCCGCTTAATGCAAATAAATAGGTTAACATGAACATTTCATATTTTTGCTAATCATCAGCATTATCGTTGGATGTGGTGTCAAAAGTACCCAAGAGTTTAAGTAGAAGCTTTCTAGTACTCACTCAACTTTCGAGTACTTTCGTTAGAATTTTAATTTTCTATTACATTTATGTAGTCTGGAAATGAAATAATCGTGGGAAAAAGGGATGAAAGTTTTAGACTATAAGAAAAAGCTTTCCTTGAAAGATGCAAAAAATGCAAAACTAGATGCTTATTACGCGAAAGAAAGCAGACAGCTTGCAGACAGCATACAATGGCCGCAGCAGAAGTGGGTTAATTGAAGACAACAGCGCCCATCGCCGGCGGCCAACGACGAGATCCGATCTCCGTACGGGCTAAATTAATACTGTAATAAACTATTCATTCGGAATTACGGACGACAACGTTGTACATTGTAATAAAGGAACGCTTGCCGCGAGAATTTAATAGCTCCGTAAGTGGTTAGCACATTTTGACATCGTTTAAAACGAGAGAAAGTATTTTTATAGACGCTTTTCATATTTTACAGCGCATCAATTTCTGCTCAATTCCTTCACTTCACACGTTTAATTTGATTTGTGGCCATCAAAATATTGTAGCTACTTGGGAACTTTCTCTTATGCCTAGCACAGGTCTGCAATGCGACATCTTTGAACATTGATTTCGAACGGTATGACGTCATAACTCTTTAGCTTTTGGCCTTGATATGTGATGTGGCTCTATCCAGAATAGTTGTAGATGCTTTAGCTTAAATCTCGTAGAAAAATTGACGCAAAGCTGAAATCGATTCCCTCTCGAGCAATGGAAGCAATTCAAAGAGGGAAAGTGTGTTTTCGTGCCGTTTACTAATATATATGGCCAATTTTGATGCAAAGCGTCACCGAGCGAACAATACTTTACTGTACAATAACGCCACGTAAACGGTACACTGCTTCCTGGCTCACGGACACTCGGAGAATACTAAACGCGGTTTCAAAACTGCAGACGATATCGGCGAGCTCGTGTCTCAACAGTAGGTATAATATTAAAAGTAAACCAGAGAATACAATTAGTTGTTCATTAGAATTTGCAGGTGAAAATGGATTTTTGGGTTGTGCCAAAACTGTAAGCCCACTTGGCGCGTCCGCAAAACGTAACTCCGAATCTACTTAACCGATCGAGCGGAAAATTGGAGCGTATGTGAATGTGATGTGAATGTTATTAGCAAATGTTTTAAAAGCTACCAATTTACAGTCTGATACCAGCCCAGTACCTACAATGATTAAACTATTTTTTTTTTTAATTTCTATGAGGTTGTGTAGGCGTACCACAAATAAACAAATCGGTTTAACCTAAAAGGTAATCATTTCCCCATTACTCACAAATGATAAAAATTAGGTGTAAGGTAAAGCCTCCTTCTTAATCTAGATAATAAAACGGAATCACTGGGAGCGCAAGTCTGACTCGCTCTTGGTCAGATTTTTTCAGTTACAGAGGAAAACGATGAATCAGAGCATGACTCACGACGTGACATTGGTGAAACGTAAAATAGGATAACGGGAGAAACTCGGGCATGATGCAGAGTCTCATCACCTACTCCAGATCATATTTTACACCCACGTGGGCATCAGCAACCGAACCAGAGCAGAGTTCAACAACACTATGGAGAGTGAAAACGGTAATGTTGTATCTAAAATCTCTAAACAATAGCAGATGCGTCATTGACGTTTTCTTTGATGACTTCATTGAGTCTTAAACCGTGTTGAGACGATACGAGTGTAAAATCGTTTGGTACATTGAAGTTTTTACGTAAATTATCCATATAAAATCTACGTTACTAATCTAAAAGTGCTCAAACGATCTTGAACGTGGCTTTATACTGAACAATTAAGCACTTACAACTGATTATAAATCAAAATGACAATGAAATACACATTCACAACTGTCGTCAACGTTTTATTGATGGACAAAATTTCCAGCATAATCGTTACAAACCAATGAAAGCATTTAACTAGCAAACCCAATGAACCAATTAACTAATTGGGTGTTACAATTAAAATTATAAATAACAAAGAGTTCATTGATAGCGTGGACAGGAGGAAGGCGCTGCGGCCAACCGTTCCGGGAAGCGGCCGCAGACGGTGCGCAGACGCCGTGACGTCACCACGTGACCGGCCAAATGGGGCAGCGGGGCTGACACGATACTTTTGTTTCAAACCGTTCTGTTTTAATTAACGCGCTCGAGTAGAAACGTTTTGCGTTAGAATTACTTTGTCTTTTAACTGCTAGAAAACAATATAATGAACTCGTAATAAATTGAATTCTGACATAAACATTCTTATCACGTATATGAGCATTTATGTAAATGGCGATTAATGAAGTGAAATAACAGACTTAGCCATTTTCAAGGACAGACACTACGTAAATACATAAGACGTTGCCCTTTATGGAAAACATTCGCATAGCTCGCAACTCTGGCGTGCGTGGCGTCGTCAGAAAAACAAGTTGTCGACCTTAAAAGAAAAAGTTAAAAGCTATGTAGTGTGTGCTACCATTGATCTTGATACAAGTGGATACCAAGGCCGCGGTGTCAACGAACAGGGCGGGATGCCACCTGTATCCGCCACCGATGAATAGATACATACATCACGACTGTATTCCAAAATGGGGTAGGCAGAGCACAAGAAAACGCTACATACACAAAACCATGACTTTTGTATTTGTAGGTTTAAAGTTAAGCGGTATAACAGTGACACGACTGACAGGTTTTTAGCCTGACCTATTTCACCTCTTACTACATTCACATAAGAAAATTTATTATTCTAAACCTGACATCAAACAGCAATAGGTAGATATCAAAATTAATTAAATCGTAAGAGGTTGTGGTATGACGCAAGTGACTGGCCACTGAAACTGGCCACTGTAATGACAGGTGAATTTAATTTACATAAATATTTCTAAAACTATGTTTTTTTTTTCGAGAAAACCAGAAGCCTGTGTCCTTTTTCTGGAATCAAGCGAACTCCGTACTTAATATCGTTTAAATCGGTTCAGCGGTTGAAGCGTGAAAAGGTAACAGACAGACAGGACTCTGTCACTACTTTCACAGAATGTATGTTCTACGCTAGCAACTTGTCACTATTGTACCTGCCACTGTTGTTTATGTTTAAACCTAAAATAATCCTCAAAGTGGTTACAAAACGTAAATTAGTCGAAGTTTTGACTATGTGGCATTTCGTGTGCTCTGCCTACTACATTTGGGAATACAGGGCTTATGTTTATATGTACATACGTTTGTATGTAGTAGAGATTTCGACGGTATGCTTCTTTAGCGTGTGAGAAAAAGTCCGCGAGCTTCAGTTTACGTGTCAAAGATGTAAGCGTGAACGAGAGATCTTGAATGCTGATGAGCAAAAATACCTTGCTGCTATAGGCCGGTTTTATAATAAGGGATTGCTTTGCAGTCTGAACACGTACATCCCCGGTGTCTAAAGGATGTTGTACTATTATGTTTCGAAAGTTGTTTTTCCAATTTGATACATAGTTTTTCGAACACGAAACTATCAAAGACGCACCCGTAATTCGTAATGAAAAACACGGATGACACATCTTAAATCGAGTTTGGCTTGACTTGTTTTGGGGTAGTTTGGAGTCCTTAATCTAGGAGCCGCGGCGACTGCTGCCAAGCGCGCATGCGAGCCACCTTTCTGTTAGCGCGACTGCTGGTGCTCGAAACTATACCGACTACCCTCGTTACTATTATATGTGAAATGTAGGGTGGCATTTTTTACTTATATTGTGCTTTTTGAAATCACTATTCAAATATTCATACAATCATCTAGAATAAAATTATCATTGGGCGCGATAAATTGCGGTGCAGCTAAAGAATGCACTTCCGCCAATCCCTAAAGTCGAAGCCTTGGCGAGCAGTGCGCCGGCGCACGCAAAGCAATTTATTTCGTTCGTTTCGTCGGGTACAGGAGAACCGAGCCCACAGCGTCACAGCGGGCTATTAATACACTGTTACATCAAAATTCTTACAAAAGATTCGATAGCATATTCTATAGATGTACCTTGATCTCAAGAATAACATTACGAGGGAGATTATGAAGATGACGTAAGAACGAAAAGCTGACATGTGAAAGTTATCTAGGATCTAATGTTTTGCTCATAAATTAGGCCGCAAACAGTAGACTTTTCTTTACGTATTCGTTTCAAGTAAAGTCATCAATTGTATTGTATTGTATTAGGTCAGGTACTCAACATAATTGTTCGAAAAAGCCCTACCAGCTAACTGAAAAGCAAACGGAAAAAATACGTAAAGGATTCAATGCCTACACTACTGCTAACAATTTAGATAGGTACCGCATGAGTCGCAAGATGTGATTCACGAGATTATTCCTGTGGCGTAGGCGCGGGAGAGAAATCGTATATTTCCAGATATGGAATCAAATATTCCAGAACCTTCGTTAGGTACGAAGGGCGATGCACTACAAATAAGGTACATTAATACAACTCGCAAGTTAGTCTGGTAGCTATGGAGCAGTGCAGGTAAGTACCTAGTTATTAATTTATTCAAGTTAAATCCCTTTGTAGTCGTACCTACTGAGGCTAGTTGTTACTTCAATAAGGCTTCTTTGTGTTGTTAGAGAGAAGTAGCACGGATTCAACATGATCAATAAAATAAAGTAAGCAATGAGTTTAAAAGCAAATCAACGTACAAGGTCAAAAAGCTTTATTTTACTGGCGAGAAACACAAGAACTAGATGTCAAGTACCAGCTACTTCTTTTACAAACTACTCAAATCTATAGGGCTAAAGAAAAATGAGGATAATAGGCGATGGTGTCGGGAATCTGTCAGCGCTTCCATTGAAATCTGACGTTCAAGCAGTAAAGTCAGTTGTCTTACGTAACGACATTTCTTTAAATTCGCAATGTTTATACCGATGTGGACTGGCAGCGGTCCAATGGTGCTTTTTAATCCGTTAAATTCATTGAGGAGCTGCTTTATTGCCGCCGGTGCGAATAGACAGGGACGACCTCACGCAAGGTCACCCAATATTTTGAGCAGACAGTTCTGCATTTGGGGAAGATCGCATATCACCAGAGGATGCAGAAAGCGTTCTATGAAGTAGTTTTTGGGGAAATCTGACTTATCAAATGTACAAGAGTTCAAGGGGCTTGCATATCATAGAAAATTGTTCGCGGATTTCTGCATTAGCATAGAAGTTTGAAATCGATTCCAGCAAAATTTTTGGTTTAAAATAGTTTACCCAGATGGGATGCCGTGTCGCCTAAATAGTACCTAAACCTATTTCCTTACGTCGCCTATTAGGACATTCTCAGAACAAATGGAGAAGTGATAATCTATCCCGATACCACACACAAAAAAGAAAAAAGATCAAAAAGATCTAGGTTATATAAATATCGGCTATTCATTTAAATCTAACTTAAAATGATTACAAATATAGTAATGAACTAAATCAATCTTATCAATACGTGGACCCAGAAGCGTGGCACAAAATCAATAATCCAATAGTTTAAACGGAACTACGCAGCAACTAGTATTGTAGCGCAAATACGTGCTATCAGACATGACGAGCTCATGCAAATTGTACAAAAACTACGCAGTGTTCTAAAAAATGCTTTATAAAGGATTTTAAATTAGCTAAAACAAAAGAAACAAATGGGAGAATAAACTTTTCAAGTTGTTGTTGTCCCATAAATGAGACAACTATGATTGCGTTTGCGTAGCCGAATAGATAAAGGTTTATTTATAGGTTATACTCAAGAGATGCGCCATAAATAAACGAGTTTAACGGCAATTTCTAACTTATCTTGAAAAATTAGGATAACTCACGTCTTAAATAAAGTTAATCTCGACAAGTTTCCGGCTAATTCGTAGCATTTCATCCAGGAGCCGTAGCGGCTACTTCCAAACATGCATTACGCGCCACCGCTGTGTTCAGCACGCGAAGGGCTACAGATTAGCCGGAAACATATCGAACTAAACTCAATTTAAGACGTGAGTTATCTGTACTTTTCAAGATGACTGCCTCTCGATGTAGTTTCATATTTAAAATTTGTAACTTACTGTCGACTGCATCCAGAACATCTCAAATTTACCGTGGGACTCAGGAGATCACCATTGAAACAAAGGACGACGACATAAAATAGTTAAATGACCCAAATACACATTTGCCAATGACACATTTGGCCGAAAAGAACATGATGCAGTACAAAATTATTTGGAGAGAATATTCAACCCTAGCGGGAAAAAATCGTGATCATGCAGTCTCCTGGCGTTAGATCAAGAATTTTATCTTTACTGGAGTAATAAAAAACAAAATTGCCAATGTTTGATTCTAGGAAACCCACGTCTGGTCTCTGCAACCGGGTATGTCAGGAAGATCCGTACCTACTCTAAAGTAAGGTTCCGTTTGTAATTACAAACAGCGTTATTAATCGCGATAAAGACGAAATCATGTGTTGAGATATCAACCAAGATATTGAAAGTTCTACGGTGCTTATAAGAGACACATCTGCAATCTGTTAATATCGCTGGCAATGATCTGTAGCCTAATGTCATAAAATAATGGCAATTTCACAAAATCAGTTCCGTTTAGAAGCGGTATGAAAACTTTAAGTGAGTAATAAGAATAAGATTACGAAGTGGCCTGATACCTAAACTAAGCCTAGGTTACATAACAGCAAAAATGCCCGAAAGCGAAATTAAAAGCCTATGAGTGAAAGCTTCAACCTGAAAAAACTAATTATGGATTACAAAATTAGAAAGTAAAACAAATCTGCTTAATGGTCTTCCGAGTTAGGTGCGCTAGGAACTATCAATCACTTTGTAGTGGATATCAATCTTCAGATGTAAACTTCCATTTGTTCACTCGACAAGGAATTACACATGTTCACAATTTACAAAACCATACCGAAGACATGTCAGTTTTCGTTTAGATAAACAATAGATTGTTATTGTTAGAAGATTTAATCGACGGAAATGTCCATTTAGTCTTTAGATGAGATCATAAAAAGTAATCATTTCTCAGAGTAAATACCCACTGGATTTCCATTTAGTTAACTAAATAGACGTCGCTGCAGTTATATTCGTAGCAACCGAAAGCACGCATCATTCATCAAACAAGTTACATTCATGTAACAGATGGTGGATGACACGAAGACATATCGGTGTCGACACAGCCATGTTTTAAATCAACCATAAACTGCAGAACGACCGACGAACATGAAATACTGAAACTGTTGGGCGTCAGGTAAGTGTGTTAAAATTTGCATAGCGCGAGTAATAAATGCGATATTTCGTACAAGTCGCAACGTCGTAGTATCTCAGTAAACGTCATATCCTAAATAAGTCAGTGGTGGGCCCGCCCAGCAGTAAATCATCTAGGGGCATATGCCGAGACGCGAGTCAGTAATTTATTGCATTTCCCCGCACCCACAGGGACGAGCATTCAATATCCTCATGATCAAACGCCTTTACGACGCTAATAAAACTGCAAGTGCATTTCCTGCAGGAATGAGTGGAAGACGTAAAATTTCAAGCTCCTTAAATGTCCGAGAAAACGGCAATCAAATCATTGTGACTTATGAGTTAATAATTTTACAGTCCACATTTCAACGCGAGTAAACTGCAAACACGTGTAATAATTCTGCTACGTGATGGATAATAATCATGAATGGTGTGCGCTGATTGCGTTGTTTCCACTCCATTGAGAGAAAAACAGAACGCATGGAGGAGTACGATAACGTTTATTCCGGAATCGTTTCAATTTCGAACACACCGAAGTGGAAGGGTTTTAATTAGAGTCGTTAATGATCAGGCGTACGCCAGCGCAGGCAGCGGCGCCCACTGACCTCAGCGTGGACGAGATAAAGGCTATTTTAAGCGTGGTCGCGATAAAATTGAATACGTCGAATGTTTCACAGATACGGCATTGGAGGCGCCGGAAGCGTTCGATGCGGACCTATGATAGCTACTCGATAAAATAAACTTCCGTTGTGCAAGTGTTCTGTTCACTTCCGATTTCTGTATTAAATCAAACATTGGATTGAAACCTGCCGTTTACGTATCGTATCGTTAAAGGTTGAGAATAATACTAAGCGGACACTACTACTAGTACGAGTTGAATGGAAATATTTACGCCGTATTTATCTACTCTGAGCGTTGTTACATCATCTTTGCTTGGCATGCGTACAGTATTGTGCATGATTGTAGTTTACTATTAGTTAACATCACAAGGCAAAGCAAAATGAAGAAAAAACGGCAACTCTTGTTATCTGAAACATGATCGTATCTTTCAAATTTCGACACAAGTAAAGAAATCTCATTGCATCAAAAACAAACATGTTGAAAACTCGCTGGACATAAATAACGCAACTGTTTATTGTAAACAAAAAAGATATCAAATCAGTACGCAAGGCATCAGTTTTTAGGGGTGCAGTCCGTAATCGGGACATTAATTTACAAAGCACGGTATCCCATTGGCTGGAAGGCCTCGACCTCAGATCCAGTTTCACAAACGCTAAAAGGATTACCCAGTCTCGACGTGAAAGTGGAGTAAATTGGGCTAATCCTCTTAAAACGGATAGATCCCAAGACTGCATGCAACAAACTTGATTAAGCGGACATGAATGTGTTATCCATTGTAGGTACATGTGTTGAACTACTATAATGTACAAAAGCATGTCGCACGGTGCGACTCGCAGACTCAAATCAATAACTCCACTACGAGACAGCCGCAGAAACTTAGGAAGCGTTGGGCGTGCAACCAAAAAACTACCTTATCTAAAGAATGCAGAAACAATTTTCCACTTGCGTTGAGAGAATCGCGAGACAAGACGGTGAAAGCCCGTCTGCCCTTGCGATCTCTAGCTCCACAAGAACATAATTGTACACGTTCTGTAAAACGATTCAATGAATCAACGACATTAACGGTCAACGAGAACTTAATTTAATGCTTTTCTACCTGAGAACTAGTCTCGTTAAAATTAAACACATTGCTTGGCACTTTACTGTCACTGGCAAGCTTGGATGGGTTCTGCGATCAAAGTCTTTGATAATTATGTAGATCGGGATCTTAATCAAAAGAATTAAAATTATCGGATAGAGCAATTAAGCAGGGAAGTTGCAATTATGGATGCGCCGCTTGCAATACGGCTGTGCGATGGTTTTTAAAGACATCTTGCGACTGCTCAAAGTAAGCAACTTTAATCTCATTAGAAAGTCGTAGATTCGGCTGCGAGGGCGGCGACCGGCACAGTTCCCGAGCCCCGCCCTGTACTCGCGAATGTGTAATACCCTTCTATTACCACTATTATAGATAAAGAGTTATGGCGCTATTCTATTTTTATTACCTAATAGCCCTTCGAGGGCTACTCAAAAAAATACTACTAAATTAAATTAGTATGCGCAATCTGAGTCACGTATCCTGTAAGTACACACATTAAGCGACCAAATACAAATACATACTAAGTAAACAATGCAACAATGAAATATTAATGGTTTTTCAGCTACAGGGACAATTATGCCATAATTTTCAGTTAGGTACTTATCAGGACGAAATCTTTAGAAACCCATCACATGCCAAATATCTCGACTCGATGCTCGCAACAAAAGTATCCCATTACTTTTAATTGTCAGCTTTAAGTTTGATAAAAATAATCTCGGACGCAAAATAAATGACCCGTCAGTTACACGTCAATGAATGACTTACAGAATTCGGACAGGAAATTATTGTTGACTTAGACCCATCGCTGGACAAAAGAGAGTGAGCGAATCTATTCTGAGAATTGGCGATGCTAAAAATATAAAGTAACAGTATTAAAAATGGGAGTAGTGACCTGGACTGACCTGAAACTTTTACAGGAAGGTAGATCTAAGAGCGTACGGCAAATTTGTGACTAGGGAATGTGAGAATTCAAGTGATTCAAGCGAATCTGACGCATAACGTTATCCTATATTAACTGTACAACGCATTTTTGAAAATGTATACGGAATTCTACTATAATGCTCATCTGAGTGATATCGCGGAGAATTTCAACCGCTCCATCTCCAATTACAACATTTTGCAAATAGGTCCATGGATTACAAGTAATTAAGTACGTAGGTATGAAGATCAAACACACCTGTCACGAAGTAAAAGATATATCACGTAAAATTTTACAGAATTGCACAAATTTCATCACATACATGTAGAAGAGAAGACGATTAACATGCATCGCGGCCTTATTCGTCAACAACTGCGGCAAGGCATCTCATGGGTAACAACTACTTAAATGTCACACAGTTTAATAAGAGGGATTTACGTTTGCCCGCTCATGGATTTAAAAATGAAGGTGGGAAATAGGAAGTCACATCAGAAATGCCGGGACCACAGACTTATATCGAACTAGATACCGCGAGTTCCTGCTTTTGTATGAAAACCAAGCGTGTCACTTTTTCTCAACGGTAGGTATCGTCACATGAGCGCTTCAGTGATGGGAATTTACAGTCCGAGTTAAACCCATTCAAGGATGATGCCGCCTTATTCAAATTATCCTGTCTCTAGGCCGTTAAACCTAATCTAAGTGTTATAAAACTAAATGAAATCGCGTCAAAAGAGGAGCATTGCTCCTCCTTTTGGCTCCATTTTGGCACGCAAAGTACATACACTTGAGTCATCTAGTTCGATATAAATCTGTGGCCGGGACTCATTTTTACTATTAATTCGTTCAACTGACTCTTGAGTACTGGTCCACCAGTCCACTCCGTTGATTCTCATTCCCTCCATGGCGAACAGGGAGCGTGTCAGTTGAACGAATTAATAGTAAAAATGAGTCCCGGCGTTTCTGATGTGACTTCCTATTTCCCATCTTCATTTTTAAATCCATGAGCGGGCAAACGTAAACCCCTCTTATTAAAGGGTGCAACTTTTCTACTTTGCTCTGCATTAACATGGTTTGCAGTTGCTGGTTGGTTTTAGGCTCTGGCAGATCTAGTGATAGTGATCTAGGACTGTACTTCGTTATATTACAATTTAGCTTTTGCATACGACTTCGTGCGCGTAAAACAGCGTCATTATATCACTACACGACCCCACGGGGACTAAGCGATATTGCTTGACGTTTAAAATGTCTCCGTCCCGAATTTCATCACGATTGGTGAAACAGTTTTTCAGTGAAGATGTAACAAACAGACAGAGATATGGAATTACTTTTATAATATTAATAAGGATGTTAGAAGAACAACAAGAATACGTTTCAGGTTATACGATGTCGTAATTGTTCGTATTGAGTTACTTAAAGCCGCCGATACAGAGTCGGCCTGGCGGCTGAGAGGGTCACGGCTAGGATAGTAAAATGGACACTCTTATCTCTTGTTCGTCTCATCATATCAAATATTAGTATGCAAATGTTTTAATTTTGCGTATGCGTTTGGAAGTTGACTGCACTACTATCATAGATACGAACGTGATAAGATAGGAACAAAATAAAATAATTTTACCTCTTAGCCGACGCATCGTTAAAACAAGAGTTTCGTGCCAACAGTTAAGAAAACACTTCATGATGAACAGCGCAAACATTTAGATGCTCATAATACGCTGCACTGTCGAACACAATAACAACTCTTTGTGTTAAAGTTTTCAGAATAACTAAGTATTTAATATTTATTATGAAAAGCAAAACTGTCACGTTGCCAGTTTTCAGTTCACGGCCCTTAAGCCCATACAAAAGTTGTTTACGATTATTGACACAAAGTAGCAAATGTTTCACCGTAAACGCGATTCATTTGATGCTGTACTGTGCAACATAAACATAATGCAGTACCCTTTTGAAAAGGAAACGTTGAAGTTTTAGAAACCTATTCAATCATGATCATGACGCTCGAAATAGACTTTCTCGCTAGAATGAGTAACTATTCAGGGTTTTATTTTTATTGCAAGTTATCGAACGTCTGATTTATGACAAAAGTTGCCCTGTTATGGTGATTTGCTAAACTAAACTCTATTAAAAGTATTTTCTTTAGAAACACAATACGTTGGTTTTAGGCAATGTGTTTTATTTACGTCCCAGTTGATTTATTAGACGTGGAATCATCTAACTTACGCGTCTACTCGCATGTAAACACAGCAAACTGCGACTCATTTGTCTCCATAGTTTATTATTAATATGACAATTAATGCGTATTATTATATATATATATAGTAGGTTCAGCTTCCTAGAATCAGATGTAATATTTGCTTAGTGAGTTAATAGGCATCCCGTGTTAATAATGACAGTTAATAGCATTCGATTAATAATGTTAGTCGTATAAATACAATTTCCTCACCGGCGTGGCGCTTCGTGTCCCGGTATTTCGGCCCGTCCCGCGTCATGGCTGGATGTGGACTGGCGGGAGGAGCGGTGTCAAGCAAAACCTAGTGCACAAATCTGCCAACGCTCACCTCTATCGACAGAAGTTGACTTAGCTTTTGATTTTCATCAAGTTCAACGATGTCCGATCGCGTTTTGTTTGTTTTCGCCTTTGATTCGAGTGTTTTGCGAGTTGGCAATGCGCAACCTTCGTCGCAAGCTTCGTGTTGGGATAGTGTTTTTAGATTGGGTAATAAGAATCAACGATGATTTGTTGAAGTGCACTTGTTGGTAACGCATTAAATTTGCATTCATTTTATTTGAAATAATTAATTTTATAAGGCAAAGTAGGTACGAAATTTATTAATTAATAATATGTACGAGGAAATCGTTCATCATAAAATATTTCACATTTTCTAATAACGACTTCCATGTTTGTTATATTGATAAATTTATTCAGCGTATTAATATTAAAATAACTCGATTGATTTCCTTTTCTTTCGAGAACAGCTTCGCACAACCGAAGTTAGTTAGAACATAAACTATAACTGATCCAAATGAGACACTTATTGTCAAACTTTATAACGACATCCAACTATGTACAGTCAGCGTCTGATACATGGTTACACTTTGGTACTTTGTCACTGTGATCGCAGTGACAATTTCATGCGAGAGTTCAAATATGAGGTTAATTAGAAAAGGTACTAAAGTGTAAACATGTATCAGACGCTGACTGTACTTGATGCTTGGACAAAGCGTGGACTGGGATGAACCAGTGATAAATTAGTACATCAAAGCAACCGACGACTCGTGCCTCAATGAATGACCTATATTTGTGACGCATATACGGTATTGTTATGATTATGGATTCAGCGGGGCAAGTAGTTATGGCAGTCGTGATTAATACAACATGTTATTAGATTAAGCTATCAATTATCCTCGTGCTGAAACAAATGACAATTTGGTGTGGCCTCATTTAGTAGTGGAACTAAAACTTTTCCGAGACTACGTTTCCCAAACTTTGTTCTACACTTAAACGACAAATTTCATGCCATCGATATCTTCTCGAAGTTTTATTTTGTTCTGAGTAATACTCGCAATGCGACAATCGACGATTTTAGTAGTGGGTATTATCTATTAACCAGAAACAGTGTTGTTACTAAGTTTTTTCGTGACTTTGCGTCGACAAAATGAGAGATGCTGACTATTGTATGACAATTAAATAAATTAAATCGATTTGCATCAAGCTTGCTAGCCACTCTTTACACAAAATAACTAAATTAAACTACATACAAATATTGATGACGCGACATGAAAATATAGTCAGTCTCTCAATTTTGAATTTCGTATCAAATTAATAATGCGTGAGAAGTACTTTTACTATTATTCTTAACAGTTATGAATGAGTCGAAATGAGAGACCAACTAGCATTAGAAAGCATTTCAAAATAAAAAATAGGTCATGAACCGTCTTCAAGGTAGAAAAACGCGTTTGCAAAGACCAACGAAAATAGAATAACATTGCAATGCGAAATGGGATCACCTTGTGCTTAATTACGACACTATTTTCGGAAATTTTCTCACCAATATTTCAACAGGTAATAGTTTACGAGTGGCACTTTATCGTGATCTGTAGCAGTAATAGATAGAAACGTCATAGAATCAAATCTCGTCGATCTCTAACAGTAGTTAAATTACTCTATCTATGAGATGAGAGTAATTTGTTTCCTACAAATGTCGCTGGGTTGAATTTAATAATCTGGTGATGCATCGTTATCAAAATTAATTTTAATCCTGTAATGTAACGCGAATAAATTACGTGACGCTATTCTGTTACAAAGAAACAAAAAGAATCTTAATTAAAATCTAGATTGCACAACTATGTGCGCGATCAAACAATGATCAAGTAGAAAGTTTTCAATTTCTTTGTTTAGTGAGCTCTTAAATTCTTCGCACCTGCGTCTAAATACACATATCAAACTACTTTTACTCGGTTATCGCTTCCTGGAGTAAAGCCCAGGAGACGTGAGGTTTCTAATGACACATCTACTTAAGCCATTAATGTAAAGACAGATAAGGAAACGTAATTATAACTCGATGAAAAAGCGGTTAATGAAGTAAACAGTGACTTAGGAATGGTTACGGCTTGAGCAAGTTACAAGGATTTACATCAAACTTGAGTGGACATTTATTAGAATGTAAAACAAGAATTCAATGACGATCCAGCGCACTTGATGCATCAAATCATGAAGTAACAAAATGCATTAGCATTGAGCCAAACTAGGTAAATACGTGACTTGATAGTGGTAGAGGAGAGTAGTTGACTGACACAAGATCATTTCTTCTTAGGAGATGCCTGCATTCAACGGTGGACGATGATGTGACGTACAGAATACAGAAGACATCAAGGTAAGTGATCGACCTACAAAACTGACTGCCTGTCGAACTTCAGAAACAACCACATTTAGCAAGCAGGTAAACAAATCGCGGAAACGGTGGGTTACGCGGCACAAACTTTATCTTGCCGTGCCTCACTGTCCGATCAATAACCCAAACGAGGCACGAGACAACTGAATAAAGAGCAGAGAAAATTGCGTGGTACAAACTGGTGCGATACCGTGACCTTGCCGCCCTTGTCGGCAACTCATTTGTGGAGTAAACCTAATATTAATCGATGGAAGATTCTCAGTATTTATAAACAGCTACACGTGTAAAAAGCAAGTGGTGTTCCACAAAAAAAAATGGTCAAACCTGATTCCCTGACCTGCCTGAACATGATTATGGTGTTGTCGACAGCTGACAGACAGTTAATGGTAATTGCGCTGTACAGCCAAAAACAGAGGCAAATGAGATGAGAGAACAACGGCTCTTACAAGTGACTAAGTGCCGCAGAGATATTACACATAATGCATCCCTTTCAGTTTTAACCGCATTGAGCAGGACAACACACAAGTCCATAAAGTTCCCAGACAAGAATATGCGGCTGAACGGCACCAGTTCTGCAGCGTCGCCGTTTATGTTAATCTTCATTGATTGCAAATGGGGTCTGATCGCATCTAGGTAGGTACCACAGAATGATTAAGGCGCGCCATTGCAACCAAAGGCTATGAATAACCTTTCAGTTAGATATTAAGCTATTAAGGAATTTTATTAGAGCAATAAAATGCGAAACACAATTTTCGATAAGGATATAAAATTAAAGTGACTACACTGATTACAGACAGTTGTTTTAATTTAAAAACAGAGACATTACAGTAAATTGGCATGTCTGACTTTGATGCAGAAATAAAGATGTAATGCGATAGGCCATTAAGTTTTTCATTACTTCAATACCAGGTACAAGAAAAATCTATCGTCGTTGTGTTTGATGTGAAATGGTTAACAAGTTGATAGATGACAATACATTTAGCGACATGTGTAAGAAATCTGTTCTGACTGAAGGTAGTCTAATAAATGAGAAAGACTGAACAATAAACAAAACCACAGACAACTCAATTTTCATAATCAACATAGAAATAAAGTGTGTTTAACCATAACCGAAAAGTAATTTACAGCATGAGCGTGATACGCGTGGGTAAAAATCGATAGGCCCGTGAAGTTAATGGCAAATTGAAGCAACAACTCACAACGCCGCAAATTATGCTCTTCGCAACGCTATTTATAGATCCTAGCAGTAAACGGTGCCGTAATAGTAATTAGCTAATTAGTACCAGTATTCGCAAGACCTAATGGAAGTCAATAAGCGTTGTTCGTGTTCTTCTGTTGATTATAGAGAAGCTATTCGCTGATAAGTCAACAATCGCCGGGTTCTTTCCAAAAATAGACATCGATTATGGAACCTTTGACTTAATTATTTCTATTTAAAGAACACGAGAAACATATTCTGTTTGTACGAGTCTAGGGATGTCACAAAATTACAGGGAGTATAGACAGTGACAGGTATAGTCTATCTCGCGCGCGACTCGACTCGCGCCTTGCCATGCTAAGCTGGCTGATTTCTTTGTTATCTGATTGTTTGAGACATTGCTAAATCTGAACATAACACTTGGATATCAGTGAGCGAGTGTGGGAAATTTGAATTCTTCCGTAACTGGTACCTATTGGCATTTTATCGTGGCATGCAAAAGTTTATTGAGGCATTACCAGTGGGCGAAGGTATACTGGCTGCTTGGCTAGCCGGTGCCAATGAACTTGGCGCACCGACGGGAAAGCAATATCAAGCTCGCGCCACTGGGTCACACAGGTAAGTTCGTACTTATATCGCAACTTGTATTAACTTTACACAATCATTCAATACACTGCGTCGATGAATTGCAAGCGGTACAGTACTCCACTAATCCGCCTAATTTGGTATAGAGTCAAACTTAAATTTTCAATGACCCCTTACAATCCAATAAAGCACTGCGTTGAATTGCAAATGCGTACACAAAATACAACAGTGTAACTAGTTATTTTCCCACGTCTATTAGTTGTGGTAAATGCTAAATTATTGAGGTCGAATGCAAACCAGAACGAGTCGGTCGTTGTTAAATAATGCAAGGATATTCGAGGCCGGCATCAATCCTACAAAATCTAAACAGTCGCGAGGATACATAAAAGGACAACAGCGTTCACTTCATCAGCTAAACCGAAATATATTGTTATCGCAATGATTGCTTGTTGGCAAAAATAAACTAAATAGTAAAACAGAAGGACTGCGACAACAATGACCAACAAAGCAGACAATATCCGTCTTTTTTGCGGATACTTCTGAGTCATGCTGCAATGAATACAAATCAGTTCAGCAGTCTCGCTTCACTTCAGATACTAAGTGCCTAGGCTACCACTGGCACGGTCGTAGTCTGAAAAACGTATTCCCGGGCTAAAACACGACGGCGGCCATTACACAGGCGGTGTTGAATACGAATGTTGGTTTCAGAGCATCCTAACTCATTCCAACTTTAAACAAAATATTTATTAGCAATTGTATTGAAATAAATGTTGCAATGATGATATTCATTAGGACTGGCATTATGCCATTCTACAGGCATTTCCGGCAAGCGCAGGTAGGCATGAATTCGTTCTGGTGCCGGTTGGATTACAATTCGGAATCGGTGTCCACAAAGTGACATGGACTCGGCTGCACCATGCGTCATCTTACAGCATAACGCATTTTTCTATGGCTTCATGAGCGCTATCTTAGAATAATAGACTTAAATCCTGTTTTTAAAACTACAGTGAGCGAAAGTCATAAATATACACGAGTTTCGTGAGTCAATGCGAACGATTAGCAAGAAGAGCGAAGTATGACTGGATAGGCTGATTGTGAATCATCTTGGTGAGTGCAGTGTCGGTAAAAATAATATATTACCCGCAAGCCAAACACAATATTGAGAATTTTGACGCTTATTTCATTTATGAACACTTTCGCTAACAAACATATATCGTCCTAATCAATGATTTCATTTGTACAGGGCGAATAGTAAAAGACTGCTAAGAATGCCACTTAGTGTTATTTTATCTACTAACAATAGTTAAGGCGAGGTATTCCAAGGGAGACGGAATTGAAGGTTGCAAGATCTAATGTTTTACATACTTTCTGCTAAATGACAGTCTTGAAAAAAATATATGTTATACGTAAAGATATTGCCTAAGGAACGTGCTAATTGGTTACACGATAGGATGTACTTTCCTCGATCATATAAATTCTCGAAAACAGGCAAAAATAAAAACTAAAACCCATTATTTGGTTTTATTCTTTTTAATTTCTACATAATTTTTATATGGAAATATTTATCTTTAAGTACTACAGAGAATCTGCTAAATTATAGTTTTCAATCGATGTTGTTTATTTTTTAAATTCATATTTATTCTAAAACTTGACCGCGTGCCCAACGTATTGACAACCTGCCGCGTCGCCCGCTACCCCGCCTTCGCCTTCTTTTGCGCGAGAGGGACGCGAGCTACAAATCTAGTAGAACCTCGCCTTAAAAAAAAAAACAAGACTTGAAGGACAAACACGATGACGTGCGAAAGTCATTAAATGTGCAGAACTTTCCTCTTAATGTGGGTCAACAAACTCCGATGCTTTATTAAGCTGAATATACAATTCAGTATGTACGGCAAACTGGAACTGCATGCTTTGTAGCTTTCCTCCCTCCCACGCTTTAGGAGTAACATTCCGGCTAGGGCTTCCTATCTGTTTCATTTTAAATCAGAGCTTAGTTTGTTTCATGTGCTTCTAAAACACTATGTGCATCAATTCAACCAATGGCCTTTCGTTTCATACATCACTTTGAAGGCAATGGTATCAAATTGCAGATTTCAGTCACTTATGCGTTTGACAAGTTGCAAACAAAGAACGATAAAGGATGTATTATTAGAAATATCGCATGGGTACGGAGGTCAATACGCATTGGTTCGCAGTTTCCGATGGCCGTTATAAAGTGCACGTCGTTATCGGATTATTGAACCCTATTCCCGCTCATAGCAAAGCATTTGATAAGCACACATGCGAACTTAAGGAACGATATCTTTAAGAGAACGGACGTTTTATCTTATACTGGAAAATGCCTCAAAGCTTACGTAACTAACGTATCAACCAAAACAGGTAATGATCCAATATATCGATTTATTGGCATTTAACACAGTCACGATACATTTGAACATGGGTTCACACCTGTCTGCCATAGTAGATCGATGATATAAATTATATAGAAAGAATCACGTCATATACAAGGATTTATGCTTTGTGATGGTTGGCGATTTTGAGGCATCACATCATCGGCTTGCATTGTCAAAGTTAATTTGGTCAGCGCAGCGCACAATTTTAATTGGTGGATGAAATACACACAAGGACAAGAAAGTGTATTCCGTCATGCTCTGCAGCTCCCAAACGAAAAATAATGTGATGCAGTCTGTCATGTTACGCAGGAATGCTGTAAGAATGTAAACTAAAACAATTCAGCTAAAAAAAATACAGATTGTTAAGATCTACATTAGATAACACGAGCATACTGTATATTGTTGTTGTCTTGAACGTTATTTAGCACAAATTTGTTATTTGAAGTTATACTATAATTGATTCCACCGCACAAGGTCGCACCACTAATTAAGTGGCGTGGAAATATTCGAGGAATGTAAGCGAGATCCAACTCATCGGCTAATAAGCTGGATAGTTAATTATACGAACGAAATCGTAACAACGCAAATCCACTAAGTTAGCGTTCACAAAAGAAGATGGTTTAATTATTTTGAGCACAATTCATTGACGTGTTATCGTAGACATCATAAAAGTAAACTTGTTAAAGATTGCGATAAAGGAATGCATTTGAAACAACGCAAATAAAATCAAAGCAATGAACTCTTTATCAATTTCAATAATGGCATAGAGATAAGTACTTAGCCGCCATTCGTTATGACAAAAGTCGTCAGACCGGACTAACAGGCAATAAAGCTAGAAAATCTGCAGTTAAAATAAAAACGTGAAAAACCAAACGCTATCAAAAAAGTCACTCAAATTAGGTTTGAGGTACTTCCTGGCCGTAATTAGCGTTGATAGAAATCATGAGTCTACTAGACTCCTAAAATAATTTAATGCTCGATCAGCCAATGAAAACATGTTCAAACTAGTAGTTTGACGTTTATTGCGTCGTAATATAATATTGCCGGTGAATAAGGCGCATGGGCAGTTCCTCGTGCCAAAGCGACTACAGATAAAAAAAATGTTTTTTGCGCCTTGCCAGAGATAAAAGAGCGAGTCTGGCTGCGCCGCTGTGCGTCCTTGCGAGGCGCCGTCTACCGTCACGCACTGCCAATGCCAGGCTACAGCTGTTTGTTTGACAACAAACAAGCATGATAGCACATTATCTTACCTCTTAAGTAGCTTAGGGCATCTTTCCGATCGATACATTTCATAGGACTATAATTAACAAGCAACAAAAAAATATTCGCTTGCCGTTGATTTTTAACTACAATCTACTATTCTCAATAGAAGACTTTTGCTAACATTAACTATCCGTAATTTACAAGGAAATAGGACGCTTCTTGGACCAAAATGTCAGGCAACAATTATTGTTATTGGACTAAATGAGAAATATTAGTCATCATCGCTATTTCTACCCTAGATGCCAACTACTAACTTTCCAATTGGCTAACTGTGCTAAATTCATTGAACAAAAAAACTCCGTTTTCGAGTGAGAGTGTGCAGAGTGCATTGACGTCGAAGTTATCAATTATCATTAAGTGTCTTTTATCAGAATTTGATGTAGCGGTACCGATGACGTCAAGGCCTCTATCGATAGAGAAATTTAAGTTGGCAACAGATTTGCTGGGTTTGTGGAACAGCCGGGATAAAGTGTAGGTGTAGGGTAGGCACAAAACAGAATTTACTTTCTTCAGCCTTTTGTTCTGCGAAATAACTTTTTAAAACCTCTCAGATTGGTAATATCTTAAAAAGAAATCGTTTAGTAGGACATACAAACTGATACAAATATGCCGTATATTATCTTTGGCCAATATCAGAGCCAATGCCACTGTTGCGCGCAGACAAAGCAAGCAATTACGAATATTGAACGTGACATCTCAGTTGACAATGCTCCAGTATGAGAATGGAACCAAGCCGGTATTTTGTGCATGCACTTTCACCGATATAACACGCCAATACCAGCGTCGTACGGTAGAAATTGCTTTAAGTAGCGGATTACTTTTTTGTGCAAAATAAGTCCGCACCGAATTAAGTAATGAACATTCTTTAACCGGAATTTTGTATACGGTTTGTATTCCCCGATCCCAACCGCAGCATGAGACTTAGAAAAAGGGTCGTGCGATGTTGTAAGAGAGGTTTTTCCAAAAGTTTTGACTCACGCGACGACTCCTGTAGTAAAAATGTAATTTTGTCCAGCTCAAACTTAGCGAGCAAAGCAAAATATCAACGCGATGGCATGGCAGCTTATCGTTGAAATTACTTGATTGACTAAGCTTTCCCACTTAGGAGACTCGTGGAACACAAATTACGACTTACGAGTCAGTCCGTCGGTATATTTCCTTCGAAGGCTTGACCATCGTCATTTAATTGCTCTAGAGCGAGAACTTCATACGAGAATGATTCCATGAATGCCGGGAGTTCAAAAACAGAATGAAGTTAGACAATGGGCTATTGAAAAAACTCGCGGAAATTAAGTTTAAAGTTAAGATTTTGTCGTAAAAAACTCACGTTGGCCGTTTCCAAGCAATGTCTGGCCATGGATTGCGAAGCAGATTGTGTTTTTACAGATGATCGGCAACTGTAAAAGCCCTAACAGACGACCAAATTTGGTTTGGTCCGTACTACGAACTTGGTTGGCTCCAAATAAAATTCGAACGTGTGTTCAGCGGTTGGCCGAACATTTGTTCGGTTGTTTGATTGGGAGCCAACCAAGTTCGTGGTTCGTACCAAACCAAATTTAAGACGGCACGATATAATAAATAGTCTCAAAATGGTTTTGTTATTCTGTGTTTCAATCAGGTGGTAAATCGATTGCACAAAAAAGGTTCTTAGCTTCATGAACAAACAAAATTGATAGCAAATGATGAACGTAAGTCGATCAGGAGCGAACGGAAGGCTCAGGTTCCGTGGCCTTCGGCTCTCGGCTCGATTACCAACGACGCCAGTGACGTTCCTGCGCCGGCGCCTGCTTCAGTTTTTTTAATTCTTGAGCTCTAACAGGTAAACAAATAAATATGGTAGTACATATTATGGTATATCCTGTAGTAGCTTTTACACAGAACAAACAATCCTTACAACTCGCGAGTTAAGAGTTTCTTAAGTAATTGTGTTATGGTTATGGAATTTGACTTGTCTGCGTCAGTGTCAGGGTCAGATTTTTCGTTAGATCGTGTATCAAACACAAACCTCATTCCTACATTCGTGCAATTTAGATATTTCGCACAGGACGTCGCTACGAAATCGTATAGGAATACGCGCGTACAATGTGAACAGTACGAGCACGTACACATTCAAACGCTTCCGCACACGAAGCGAAGCGTCGCAACGATTCGCTGTAGCAACGTTCTGTGTGCGGACTTTGTACAAGCTTGTTTGAAGATGTACGCGTTCCAACCGCTCTCGTTGTACACGCGTGTACGACTCGCTTACACTAAGATGAGGTGTGCGAAGACCCTAAGAATGGAAACAGGAAAACGTGCAATTGCCTGATGGTACCGCAAATGTGAGATTAAGATTCAGACTTTCGGACCACGTAAAAATAGCCGTCGTGCAGTTGACAGCACAGCGTCTTGCGGCCAATCTCAGACGGGACCGCATTGCGATGTCAAGATCGAAAAGAAACTGCACGAATCAAGCCAGACCAAAAAGAACGCCAGTCGCTTTTTTAAGCCGCGTAGATGCGTTCAGCGTGAGTCACCCGGCGGCATACCGACGCGCACCATGCACCGTACGTGTCAACCACCTATTTATGTCGCAGGACGAAGCGCAAACGCAAATAAACAGCATCAAAGGGATGTCGGATTCCGCACAGCGGTACGCAACGAATACTGCCGCCATTGTCTGCAGATGGGTTATTTTCGCAAATAGATGCACAAGCCTCGTATTGTGGTATGCGTGTGCGTCTATCGCCGAGCACGACAGATTAATGAATTTAGCCCCTTTCACAAAAGCGGAACCCAATCCCCAAATCAACTAACCAACCTCCGCCAACTTGGTACGACGAGCCTTGCATGATTTTATTTTATTTTCAAAGGTAGCGTTAAAACATTTCTGGCGTTTTTTACATTATTTGTATTAATGTAAAAAACATTTATTATTTGTTGGGAGTAAAGGGCTAACATGAAACGAATGCGTCTATTTTTTGCGTATCAAAAAAAAACCCTAAAAGAAATACTAAAACAAACATAAAAGATTAAAAGAGCATGTATTCAGGCTACCTGTTTATTTTGCAAGATGAAATTTTATTACAATGTATTTTGCAATCTTCCTTTTACATGGAAAATAAGCTGAACACAAACTGAACCCAGTTACTAAGCGAAAAGTCCACTTCGCAAGTTTTGGTAACAAGGGAGCAAAAATAAGAAATGTTTTTACTTGGATCAGTTGGATCCTTCTCTCGAGAACGCCAAACTTATTCCAAAACGAGATATCTTTCAATTTAACTTAGCAACTCTCTTTTGTCTTTTAAATTACTAATTCTACTGTAAGAATAGGTTCCCATTGCTGACAGTTGATCAATCAAATAGATGGATTTTATGTCGTATGCACTTTCCCTACCTATCGGGTAATCCTAATGCTATTGATCCACGCTAGAGACTATAATACCTATGAAGAAAGTATTATTTTCGGCGATATATTTGCCTATAAAGAGTTTTCATTCATCTTTTACAATGTGGGTAGGTAGGGAGTGGCAGGCTACCTACGTCCGTTTTTCCTAAACACTGTAATTGGCTGTTGAAGACAAAGATGATACACCGTGTAACTATGATTACCAACAAGAAGTTTCTTGGTAGGTGAATCAGTCGATAACAACTTACGACAAGCACCTGAAAAAAGCGCTAGAGGACCTCGCGATGTGCGGTTATTTTTTTTTTTAATATCTCCTAAGTCATCATTTAGTTAGACGACGGAACCTTTTACGCAATGCGCAAAGAATGTCATAACGACATGAAAATTTTGCCAAGAAATTAATTATGACATGAACATGTGCTTATGACATGTATTGTTACGCCTTCTGCCTTTCTGTTTGTATAATCACGGCATAAACCGCACCGCGAAAGTCGATAAAAATAAATATATAAATAAAATTAACGATTTTCGATAGTAGCCGAAAATAATCAAGTGTTTGGACATTAGGTACTTGAAAAAAAAAAACTGCAGGACCATAAAAATGCATCCACTTCTTTTTAGACTGGCTGCATTCGTTTTCTTGTCTACTTATAGCTAGTAGCTAATTTAATACGTCTGTCTAGCAAACGTCAAACATTGACACAATAGAGCTTAGAAAGTACTTCTCCCAGGTCAATGACTGCTACTTTTGAAAAAAAAAATCTACTGCAGCAGTTACGTAAGTAATACAATTAACAGATGGACTGACTTGGTTGTTTATAATGTTTCGTAATTTATGTAAAATAAGTGCCCCACTTATTGTCATGAGGATAATTTTACTGTATTTAATTTAACATAATATGTACTTATTTAATTATAACGGAGAAAAAATAGTTCATTGAACTGATAACATCATGGTCAAATTTATTTTTAGAAAGGGATGTTCATAACAAAAGCTGTGTTAAAAATAAATTGTCCATCGTAATTTGTCGTCTAGTTAATCTACTCACATAAGCTGAGTAATATATGTATGTTGAAGTAATGCTTCAAATATTTGTATTGAAAATCCAATAAATATATCAAATATTTAACTTTTCAATACACTTCTGAAATGGTAATAAAATACTCGTCATAAATACCTAATAAATCATTGAGAAGTCTGTTGGCTATGTTTTGATCGACTTCTTATTAGTCTTGAAAGTGCTTCATAGGTACATACTTCAAATAGGTATTGTATAAGTCTGGTAATTAAATGTTAAGATTATAACTGACCTTTCATCTTCATTGTTGGGCGCGGCCGGATCCTCCTTGCCGTCGCCAGTGTCGCCAGACTGCAAGTTGTCCGCAGGCAACTCCGCGGCGGCACTATCACACGCATTCACATTGACACTGCTCACCACCACGCCACTAATCGCGTGAGACACCACCGCACTAACAGGGCTTCCGAAGCTCTGACTGTCATGGGCCGGCTGGGCCGCGTTGGCCACGTAAGCGGTCGAACTGACCGGCAACGACACTACCGGCGAGTTAGTCCCCGAAACCGCCGCTTCAGGAGCGACGCTGCTCTGCGACATAACCGGCACGACGCCGCCGTAAGAAAGACCCATGCTCGTCTGGGATTGGACCACGTTGGCGTGCACGGGCGCGCCCATCCCAACTGGCATGGACTGCTGCATCGACATGGGAATGTTCTGGTGCGCGAGTGACACTTGCGGCACGGCTTGGCTGGGAACATATTGCACGCCGAGGGGAGCCGTTGGAGCCACCTGCTGCGGCATCATCCCCTGCGCCTGAGCCATATGCTGCCCCATCGCCGGGGCTACGCCTCCTGCCTGCATGAACATCGGATCTGAGGCGGGTATCTGCATACTCGGCTGATTCCCGTCCAGAGTCATCTGCATGTTCTGGGGCGCCTGAGCCATCATCTGCATGGCTCCTTGAGGCACGTTGCCCTGTTGCGTGGCCATCGTGTGCACGGCGTTCGACTGTTGCTGGTTGGCCAGGCTTTGGAGATTCGCGGGCAACGTCGACCCCTGAGGCTGATTGGCCATGGGTTGGAGGTTGGAAGGTAGGGTGGCACCTTGCTGTGATGTAGCAATGCTAGTCAGAACCTCTTGTGGTAGAGTCTGTCCTTGCTGAGACATCTGTGGTTGTTGTGTGTGGTATTGGGGAACACTGTGTTGAGGCTGAACCATCCCTGGCTGAGATGATGGCATGCTAGCATTTATCATAGACTGTGCAGTAGGCTGCTGGCTGACAGCTTGGTTGTATTGCGGCTGGACACCTGACATGCCCTGTTGCTGCATTTGAGGATGCATTGGCACAACTGACTGCTGAGGCTGGGATGGTAACTGATGCATTTGAGTTTGCATTTGTGGTATCTGTTGGTTTCCCCCAGCTAATTGTGCCGGCATCTGCATTTGCTGCATGTGGTTGGGTATTTGTTGATTTTGGAGAGCTTGAATTTGAGCCTGGCTCGGCATATGTTGAAGTTGGGGTTGCTGTCCACCCATCGACTGCTGTTGTTGAAGATGGTGAGGCTGCCCCATGTTGGGGATCTGAGCTTGTTGCATCTGGTGCAATTGTTGTGGGTTAGGCTGAGCCTGCATCTGCTGCATCTGCATTTGCTGCATCTGCGGCTGTTGGTTGGGCACTTGGGAGATCTGTGCTTGGTTCGGCATGCCCTGCATCTGAGGCATCTGCTGTTGCATCTGTTGCATGTTAGTGATCTGTGTTTGTGGTAGATGTTGGTTCATTTGTTGTATTTGTTGATTTGGGATTTGCTGCATCTGCTGCGGCATCTGTTGGTGCATAGGTATTTGCTGCATGGCAATGCCTTGTGATTGAGAAATAACTTGTTGAAGTTGGTGCTGCGGGAAGCTCTGAGGAATCTGTTGCACTTGCTGCTGAGTAGGTGGTGGGTGACCCTGGGCTGGGTTCTGCATAGTTATGTGAGTCATGCTCTGAGGATGTTGTTGAGCGACTTGGTTATTCTGCATAGTTTGATTAGATAATTGCTGCGGCTTTTCTAATGGAGGAGATTGAACCGACAGGGTTTGAGGAACTGGCATCTGCTGCTGCACCATATTAATGGGCTGCGTCAGTGACTGCCCAGGGGAAGCCATAGGAAATTGTTTCGGTACATTTTGTTCTAGCTGTTGCACAATGGGAGCATTACCTTGCATGTCTTTAGGCACTCTATTAGTCAGATCATTACACATGTCATCATGTTGACTATCATTTATAACAACACCACTATCCGGAGCTTGAAGCGAGTTACTTTCCGTCACATCCAAGTTGTTATTCAAAGTTATTGGTGCATTCTGTTGGGTCGTAGTGTGATCCAAATAGTCCATACACATCCACCGACCCCTTCGGAATGGTTCCGTGCTTTCTATTTTAACAACTTTAAATCTTTCATTCCTAACGTGTTCTTGTATTTCTTTCATACCTTCCTGGGGTTTGGCATTCCCTATTAGATTGATAATGCTGCCAGAGCCGGCGTTGGTAACGCTGACGTGCATGTCATTGGCTTCGGTGTTATTGCTATTTGGCACTGCCCCGGTCTGGTTGGCGGAGTCCTGGCCGACGATCGCGAGCCCGTACTGCGAGCTGGTGGGGATGACGGGCGCGCAGCCTAGTGACGTGCTGGAGGCGTTGTAGAACACGTCGTCTTTAGAGAAGGTGTCTTCAGAGTAGCTGGGCGTCTCATTCTCTATGTCGGTCACCCGCGAGATGTCGTCGGTGTGAGATTCGTCTAGATCGTCGGCCGAGTCCTCGCCCGCGTCAGTGCTCACCCGAGACCCAACCGTCACACTGGTGATCTGAAACGAAGATATTTTCCTTGGGTTATGGGCGGCTTGGAGACTCGTCGGGTGAGTCACTCCCTTCTCCGACTCGTTCAGTCGAAGAGATTCACTCGTAGTGCGATGGACGACGTTGTTATACTTGTTTTTTTCACTACTTTTATGTGACTTTTGAATCAGATTGTCAGCCATTATGCCGTCCGAATCGAATGACTATCTAAAGAAAATTTCACTGTTTATTGGCTTCAGAGACATCTGACAGACTTTTCGAACATATACATGTAATATAAAACCATTGTACACTCACAATTTCACAAACACAGTAATTTTACTATTTAAAGTTCTTAAAATTCATTGGTAAACACACACAGTTGCGAACATCTTTCAGACGGTAGCAACATGGCGGCCATTTATGCGCAATGCATTATGGTTGACAATTTGCAGTAGACTATAGATATTCTAGACCTACTTTGAGTGTTCCTATCTATGGTCGCTAGATGGCGTTACCGTAGCAAAAAGTAGGTCAAAATAAATTTGGTAATTCAATTAAAAATATGTCTATATTTATAAACAAAAAATATTAAAACAGATACTTTTATCAGTATTTATTATTTGAAGAAACTATCACAACTGTGACGACATACGTGCATGAGTCCAAAGTGCGTTCGACATGAGAATATTTTTTGCTTTAATTGTCATTAACCCTCAATCAATATTAATCATAATTATTCATTTAAAAACACAAATTAATCACTATTTAAATAAATAATCTTACGTTTTCAGTATGCGCCATCGTGATGTTGTATCATGGTTAATTTAGAAAATCAACAACTAACTTTATTAAAATTTTGTAGGAGTTGTATACTTTAATGTTTCGCAGCACATATATACTTTCCAATTGGTTAATTATAGTATTTAGCCATGAAAATCTTCTGAAACTAATTATAAATAAACATTGGAAGTGTCGAATGATATAATCTTGTAAAGGTTTGAAATCGTACAGCAGCTATACGTAGTTCAGCTACTCCTCAACAGATGACACTTTCATCAACAAGAATCTTAAATCTTAATAGTTATCAAAATGTATAATAGATGGCGCTTACAACAATGCCAACAATTTTAGATAAAACTTGAGTTGGTGTTTGGTATTAACCTTTTGAACGCCAAGGCGCGAAGTGAAACGCTGTCCTCCTGACGCCAAGGCAAAAATCGTTTCAAATACGAACGAACAATAGTGATGTCACAACCGCATATCGATATTTCCGATATTACAATTGATTTCAGCCATTGAACCCCTTATATTTTACCTCATACATTACCACAACGTTTTCCATATAATTTTCATGAATTTGCGTCTAATTACTGTCATTGAAAAACTTTAAAAATTAAAACTTTGCTGTAACTTTCATTATTATTTTGCAATGGAACCACTTCACTACTTTGCTGATGACGTCATACTTCGACGTTCGTTGCCGTCATTGGCGCTGGGGGCAGTGGAAATTAGAATAGTGCTAGTGTTGGGAACGTAATCAAAACAAAAATTGTTCTTTTCGATGTTTCGGGAACTGGGAACTAGGTATATAAATTGGAATGAAAATACATTTGGTTTTTGGTGTAAATATAATGTATATTTTGTACAAAATAGACAAACAAATAATCTCAGATGTTTAATTTAGGTACGTACATACTTAAAAAATAAGTTCTGTCTGATCACAGTTTCTTTGATTATCACGATTTATTTAGGTAATTATTTTGGTAAAGATAGTTGATAGTTCAATTCAGTTGTGCGAGCGGCACTATGTGTGCGTGCGCTTGTAAATACGTCACTGCTACTACATACAAATGAAATCTGTGTATCTACAAGCGAACGCACAAATAGCGCCGCGCGCATAATTGAGTTGAACTATCTGTACATAGTTTCGTTAGTCTAACACAGTGAATAGGATATAGGTATTACACAAAAATCAATAATATTCAAAAATAAGTATTAAAGCGAGCATAAAATTTTGTATAATCAACACATTGCACAATTATTCTAAGCAAATACAATCTAAATTTTAAATAAAAAACACCCGTGTTACAGGACTCCCCACTACTTTCGTTCAGTTGTAAAACACAGACCCGAGTAGATAATGCATAAGGATTAATATTATTACCTTTCAGTTTTTTTAATTCCTTGGCGTGGATGTTAACTGAAAACAAAGATAATAAAGTCGCTCGAGTGAGGGCTTTATGGTATGCACCTGCACATAAAGCAATAAATCTTACATTTTTTGCACGTAGCTCTTTCTTTGTTTGTATTCAATGCCCCGCTCACATTCTCTGTCCCTTACAAACACGGCGCGCGACTTATTTAAAGTTTATGATGCCCTTGTCTTACGAGATTCGAAGTATTTTAGTGCGTTCAAAATCACGTGTTATCGCAAAAAAAAGAGAACGAAAATATTCTAGACAGATTAATTAATTAATATTTAATTGTTTGTATAGGGAAAAACCCATTTAATAGTGTCGTAAAACAAAAACAAAAAACGTTTATTTAAATAATAGGAATATCCACTCGCTAGGCGTTCGCGATTTATTGTATTTAGACACCTGCAGTAGCAAACGGCAACTTAAAATAAAAACATAAACTCCCAACGTATTTTTTCTTTACCTAAATATGTACTACTATTTCTTTGTATAAATAATATACATAGAAATATCAAAAACAAATTGAAAGACTATCAAGTGCGAACGGTCTTAGCACTTTCTTCATTCATTCAACTTTCATGGATAAACGGCGGACCCTGTATTCACATTGGCGGACCCCTACGGGTCCGCGGACCACAGGTTAAGAAACACTGCGTTATTTGATAGAATATGCGTATTAAAAATTTACTTACCTCAAAATCTTCTTCTTCAACTTCTTCGAACACAACGTCTTCGATTTCATCGTCAGTATCGACACCTTCCAAAATTCGAAGTAACTCCTCTGTACTCATTTGGCTACTATCGACACTCATTTTTGCGCCTGTGTCGTCAACTCGTAACGTGCTCTCACTTCAAGGGCGCACGGAGCCCGGAGTAGTGACAAGCTTTCGCACATAAGGGTCGTAAAAAACATTTTGTCGATTATTATTACCAAGAACAAACGAACAGTCACGTGCCGTTCTAGCGCTCAGATGTATTCATTGGGTTTTGGGTTGTATTGCGAATAGATCCGTCAGACGTTTAAATTTGAATTTAGTAAAAGGGAAATTATAATTTAATAACACGTTCCGCCTTAGTAAATTTTTTTTTCGCAAAATTTCCAAATTATGTATCTCACCGTTTAAACTGTCTCTGAACTACGACAAACATTACAAAACCAAAATCAGCTAAATCGGCTCAGCTGTTCTCGAGTTTTAGCGAGACTAACGAACAGCAATTCCTTTTTTTATTTATATAGACGGATATTATATTTCAGTATTCCTTAAATCTTTTACGCTGTAAAACATGGGGGACCGCGGAACCCCAAACATATGCCCACGGACCCCCAAGGGCCCGCGGACCACAGGTTAGGGATCTGTCATATCGATAACTAAAAGAAGACATTGCTGTGCGTCCCATCACTAGGCGACGTTACACGGCGTCTTTGGCGCTGCAGGCAGTGTAATCTAGCCAATTGAAGTTTGCTCTTAGAAAATGCTTGTTTTTTTTCGAATGGTGCTGTATTATTTTATTTAAATTAGGTATAAAATAACTTACACTACCTATAAATAAAGTAAACCAAGAAAAATGGTTGAAGCGTTTTATATTTCATAGTTCTCTCGCAATAACTTCGGCCCGCCATATAACGTCGTGGCGTTACGGGCACTGATTTGCGATGACGTGAAATGACGGCTTTGGCGGTCAAAAGGTTAAATAATTAGTTGTAAATAAAGTGTTAAGTTATTATAATAAATTTAGTATTTTATTATATCATGGTGATACGCCTGTAAATATAAATAAGATGGGCAGAGCAAACGAAACGTCAATCTTAATAAAGAAAACCATGTCTATTTCACGCTTCGTAGTCATTTTCAGCACAAATCAAATATCTTAAAAATAGTTATAATTGTTACAAATAAGGGTTAGCGGTCTACAAGTGTTCCGATTTGTAATGCAAGTACACTGAATTATGGAACTAAAACCACTTAGTACCCGTTTCTGCCGCACTATTCTGATTGGCGCTACCGCTGCTCTTTAATAAATACATACATACATACATACATATTCTCACGCCTGTATTCCCAAGAGGGGTAGGCAGAGCACATGAATTCAAAATTTCAGTGTTACGTCTAGCAATTTCAGGATATTATCCTGATGGTTAAACGTGATATTGCGGTGACAGGTATGCTAGACCATCGCCCACAATACACTAACCCTTTCCCAGAGTCGACTCTTACGACACCCACGGGAAGAAAGGAGGAGGTGCTATTCTAACCCGGCACCACACGGGCCTTAATAAATGTGTTTAAATAAAATCAAAACTCTTTGAACTGAACTGAAATAAAATAAAAATGTTCGTGTAACCGATTAACGATGGATACAAACAACGTACAGACGAGACAGCATTGTGAATAAAAGTATGGCCTATAATTATTCGTATCGATGTTGTTATTCCGTCACCTAATTTTTTTGATGGATTTTAATGAATCTGTAATAAATACCCCTAACCTATAAACATAACATCATTATAATAAAACATTCTTAGGCAACTTTGATGTACCAACAGGCAAAGTCGCGGACAGAACCTATTTAGTACGAGTAACAGAATTAATAGCTTAATGTTTGTATACTTAGTGCTTATTTTAGATTACAACGGATACTTAGATATAATTTCATGAACAAATAAATAATGCCTGAACGAGTTGCTCAGCCGTTCGAGGGTTCTGTACAAAATAACGACACAATAAAAGATCCAAAATTATTAAAGAAGTTGTACATAAGTACCTACGAGTATCAGTGGCGATTCTGTACAAAAATCAGGGTGGGCATAGAGAAGTACTGTAGTCAGTCATATATATTTTTTTAATTACTTCCTAGACTACATACATGCATACACTCACGTCTATATTCCCAAAAGGGGTAGGCAGAGCACACGAAACTAAGCTTTTCCTAGACTAAGTTTTAACATTCAGTCGTGACTGACGGCGTTTATAAAGTAATGCCTCAAATATTGTGCATAAATTTTGTAATTAAATTGTAGTTTAGCTCTGCATGTTTAGCGGCTGCAGCTGCCAAAATCGTAATAAAGATGGCACCTGGATGAAGGGCTACGGACTCGCCTAAAACATGTCTAGCCAAGCCTGATTTAAGGCGTGAATTTGCTGTATATTTTAATATTGAGTGAGTCCACGCTAGTAATTTTCTTGCCATAACTATGTCAAATAAAGCGCGTTCTGTGAAAAAAGTACGTACTTTTTTATCAGCAGAAAGTTTACATTACATTATTTTTAACCGACTTCAAAAAAGGAGGAGGTTCTCAATTCGACCTCTTTTTTTGTGTGGGTGTATGTTATATGATAAATAATTGTTCTCTGGACAAATTTTGCCTCACTTACGACCACGTACCTAATGTATATTTTTCATGCAACTGTAACTGCAAGATGACCGCAAATAAATAAAAGAAAGCCGTGATAGGTATAATAGTGTGTCATTTGTACTTACCTCCTATAGTAGTTAACTACTTTGTGACTATTCACTAATGTAATAGAGTGCACTAGTATCTATCTGAGTGAGCACCAGAAGTATTCTAATGATAACATTACAAACGGCTAAAATGGAATTTCTCAAACAATTGCGCATCGTCGTCACAAGTTCGCACCGCTATAGTCCGGACAATCTAGACAATTCAAATACAGAAAATTCCGACAAAGCCAAATCTCTGTAGGAACCTTAGTTGTACCATAAAGAATAATGTGTCAAAAGTCCCCATTTATCCCATGTAAGCTAAGACCCTGTTTCTTTTGCCTCTGCTTACAGAGCACCACCTAGTGAAACTTATATTTGGAGGAAAACATGTTAACGTAGATTGACAGTTTATGTTTAACTACTAGTCTTTAGGTACGACTCCGTAAGTCACAGCAATCCATCTGAAATACATAACTGTAGCTGGCACCTTTCTGTGCTAGTACCTAGCTTGCACGGTTATACCAGGACCTGTCATGTATTTAATTATGAACCTATTTATATTGACAGCCATAGCTTGCACAAGCTATTCGCAAATTAAAAACCTAGCTCCAGAAAAATTGAATGTAGCACTTGTGGGTGTTCCAGGTTCAATTAATAACGACAGTCCAGCTAAAAATGTTGATCTACTAAACTTAAAACCAAAATAAGGTTAAGACAAGTGGCATAATGTAAATTTAAATCGAGACATCACATCCTGCCCGCTAGTAAAAAAAAAAACAATAATTGTGACAAATTAATGTTCATCATCATCAGCTTACATCGGAACGTACTTCGACTACGATTTGAAATCTTAAATCCACATAAGACTCAAAAGTATTGAACTAATATCACTAACGGAAGAGGCCTTTGCCCTTAAAGTGTGGCAAATAGGCTCGATTATAAAATATGCATTAAATAAATAGAACTCACTTGACGTTTCGCACAGAATCCGCAAGCCGCGCCACCTCTGGGTTTAATGGCGCAGCGCCCGGCCCAGCCGATTACTTACAAGGTCTCTTCGCCAGCCGATTTAACATCCCCACCAATCCACTCCTCGGACGGAGGTAATTTGTAAATTGTAAATTGTCCCGCCGTGATCCGCTCAGTCCGCCGGGACCCTGGCTGGATGGCGTATCCTTAAGTAAATAATCGGAGCGCAGCAGCCGCCGACGAGTCAGTCGATAAGATACCGCGAGAACACATGCTCGTTCCGTAGTACGATCGCGTTTAACCATGGCCAAGTCTTTGGAGGACCTCTCCAAGAAGAACAGCGAGGAAAGCATGGATGATGAGAGCGAGGCGCCCACCGGCCGCCTCCAGCGGCTCATGGCCTGGCTTCGCATCAATCCGAACCTCATAATGTTGAAAGTGACACTTTTTGTGATGTACGGAGCCACGGCTTCCCTGCTCCCTTACCTGACGATACACATGCAGAGTATAGGACTCACTGTGCCTGAGATATCGTTTGTGTATTTAGCCTTACCGTTTACTACTTTCTTAAGTCCACCGATAACTGGTAAGTGTCTTCGAGGTTGTCTGAAGTCATAGATAAATACTCAGCCACATATCGACACCTCCGACGCAAATGGTCGTAACGCTGTTTTTGTCAAAAACGAGATTTTTGGCTTATTGTATTTATTTTAATCCAAACTACAACTTCCAGAAACAAAAATGTAAATATGTTTGTTATTTACTGAGTTTTCTAGTCGCTAAAAGTCGTATCATTTGAATTGTCCCACGCAAACCGTCGCACTACAACATTCGACGATTTGCACCGTTCTATTAAGCCGCGGTCCGACTTATGACAGCAGACTTACGACGTCGTATCTTGGCAAAGGTATACGCCACGAACATCCGTACCCCGTGCAAATCGTCGTAACTATGAAGTTACGACTCTATGCATTGTGTACAAATCGTAGTTACGACTTTTTACTTCGTACTTACGACCATATACAACCTGTTCATGTGACGTAAACAGTCGTAACATACTTATACGACCTTTAGACAAAAAGAATAAAGTCGTAACTTTAAATTTTGTTAAATAATAACGAAATAATAATTTATATTGCAATAAATATATATTTTTTCTGTTACTTAAACCACTGCGCCTAGATTGAACCAAAAATTTAATCAATAAGTGTCATATAACTTGCAAAACACACAAAATTGTTTTAAAATCGCTCTCCTGAAAAGTTACAAATTTAACGTTACGACCTTCTGCGTAGGAGGTGTCGATATACTGCAAATGAAAAATGTAACGCTAAACCAATATTTTGTGAGTATTTTCCATGAGGACGCTGTTCTTACAAACTATGAGGCAACTTTCTAAACTAAAGTGTTTAGTTTTATGAAAATCAGCACTTCGAAAGTTAATGGTTCGGCTGTATTGATGTTTATAGCTACATCAGTATTCCTCAGTCCTCAAATTTATAATTTTCATAACATAGGACGTTGTTTTTTATCTCGTTAATTTTGTTTGTTTTTGGTAAGAAAGGGTTAAACTTTATAGTTATGCATGTGCTTCTTGTGTTGTTTTTAAACCTATAATTCTGCTCTGAAATATGAATCATGTATTTGCCTTTGCCTCAAGAGTACCCGAAATCGACGAGCATGTATGAAGAAGCTAATGAACGTGGATGAAGCAAAAGAGGTATGTCAGGATCGTAGCAAGTGGAACAAAGTGGTCTCTGCCTACCCCTGTGGGAAAGAGGCGTGACGGTATGTATGTATGTATGTATTTGCCTTTGAAACGTTTCGCGTGCTTAGCCTGCCCCAATTGGGAATACAGTCACGATGTCTATGCAGGACGTTGTTCTTATAGGATTCCTGGTGGACCGTTTCGGGGAGTACAAGCCAGTGGTCATCACGGCATTGATACTTAACGCTGCCTTCCATCACTCTTTGCTGCTCATTCCGCACCAGGAGACACCGGGAGTGATGCCTTCGGCTTATGTGATGCGCCATCCAGACACGAGAAGCGTCGAGGTAACAGAACAACTTTAATATCTAAAGGTCTCAGTCTCAGAAGATGTACTTAAATAAATTAATCTGGTAATTCTACACTGCCCCTGCTACCCGTTTATAAATAGCTGTAGTTACATTTCGTCACAGTCTTTAGGCGAATTGGGCCTTGTCACATATATTACGGTAAAGAGGTATACTAATGCCACACTTGGAAGAATTTGAGCAAATCGCCGGCGTCCGGCTGCAGGATGAATTAACGAGTAACAAAGTCTTACGCCGGATCGCATTATATTTTGCAGACGTGTGAAGTTAGTTTCACAAATCTTTGTGAACAGAACTTTGAAGGGATCTGCAATACGTCTATCAGTCTAATTCTCTTTCATAGCTTGCTGCTTTTCTGGAGATTAGCCAATTAAAGCAAATAACCATTTAAAGTTCATCATTTATTTCTGTACTTATTTTCATGTTTTTTTTATCTTAAGAGTCGATTTAGCAAAACGAAAATATAATCTCGTCTTGAAAAATTATTTTACTTCCGAGTAAAGAGTGATTTATCCCAAGACTAAATAATATTATTTACGTTTAGATGAATCGACCCTTATTCATTTAGATGACTGGACAGCCCAGCAGACACAAAGCCTGACTATGAAGCTTGAAGTCCTGGGTTTGAATCCCGATAGGAATAATTGTTTGTATGAGGAAAAGGAATGTTTTTTTCTTGAGTATTGTATGTTTATCCACTTATAACAGTATGTTCATCCGTTGTCTAGTACCCTTGTTACAAACATGATTTTTTTTGATTTGGGACTCGGTAATTGTTTATTTAACAGACATTCCTACACAGTCATGTTCTTATGAAAAAAAAAAAATTCTTATTCTGCCTTAATTTTTTTAAATGGAGAAATTTAACCACTGTCACATTCATAACATTTATTATCATAAGAAATTCATTACCTGGCCTGTGTCACAATTTTTTTACAAGCAAATGTATCAAACAAACCAAATGTCCGCTTCGCTGGCTGTGCGAAGAGCGGACACGGGACCAAACCCATTACCTACTCAAGAACTTTTAAAGGGGCACTACCTTTATTACTCTAGACAAGCACTCACGTGGTAGCCAAGGACCTAGCTCATGATAATTTATGGCTGAATTACGATTCCCCTTCACCTGATTCGACTTCTGACAGCGTAATGTGTGAATGGTGTCTTTGTTAGATGGATATTGTTGAAAGTCAGATTGATCGTCTTTTTTAACCATTATGACTTTGACTTCGTATTCTATGACTATAACTTCAGCTAATTATTTACTGAAAATTATGGAAAAGAATTCGACGTCTTTTATATCTTTTAGCTAGTTTATTTCTTTAACGACTACAACCGCATTTTGTTATTTTTACTTTCGCACAACTTGAGCCTGCGACACTTTGGTACGACATGACAACCTTTTTGACATTCAGGACTGAACGTTGAAGCATCTATCGTAGTTTCTTGTTCTTTTAATGTGTGAAGTAAATACAGAGATGCCAAACTATGATCCCCGCTTTAACATTTCTACCAAATTTTTATTTTTATCTTGCGAACTAATAAATAAATAGTGAATATAACTTTCTTCTAGATCTGGTGGAGTCCATGTCCCAGTAGGGAGTGTCCTGATGAAGACGAGCAAGTAGACTTCGTCCTCGACCGCTGCGTGGACCACTGCATGCTGTCCAGACCCACTGAGAGCCCAGTGGACCCTTCTGATGATGAAGACGATCTCGACTTCCATATCAGCAAGAAAATTAGGCCATTGAATTTGAATACCAGGTAACAATCAGTATTGCAAAACAAAAGAAGAAGAGTTGTATCGTCTCTGCTTACCTCGCAGGGAATAAGGTGTACGTATGTAAAAAAAAGAACAATAGTGATGTTTGATACTGCCTATTATCTAAGTAAATATTTATATTCGACATTGGTTTTTATGACTGTAGCCTACCGGGAATTATTTTGGGCAAACAAAGATAAAATAGGTTTAACTTCAAGACGGTAGTCGCGCGAGACGTGAAATCAATTACGTAGGAACTTTCTTACTTGTTCTCTAACGTTTTAAAACTTCATTAAGAGGATAGGAGTCGCACCACTTCTTCATACAAACGTAGTCCCCTGTTTTCTCCGTGAATAATGACATTAGAGCAAAAATTTTTTTTACATTATATTTGTATCTGTTGTGGCTATGCCCCTACGATTTCCTTTTATCGATATTCTAAATAAAAAAAATAAAAAAATTAGAATATCAATAAAAGGAAATCGTGTAGGGGCATAGCCACAACAGATACAAATTGAATGAAAAACATTTTTTTTGCTCTAATGTCATAATTCACGGATAAAACAGGGGACTACGTTTGTATGGAGAAGTGGCGCGACTTCTATCCTCTTAAGTATCGTAACAGGTCCTTGTTACAATACTTAACAAGGTTTAATAATTTCGAAGCTAAATTAAACTCCAGTTATAGAAGCGATTGTAATACAACATATTTTCAAAATTAGTCCACGACTTGATGAATTTGTCGGCGCATCTAGTCGTCTAGTTTAGACGACTATTGTTTGTTTTACTTGTGCAATAAGTAGCAAGAATTTTAAAGATACTTCATTTCTAGCTTCTTCAATATGACTAATGATGAAGAATATAATGACGCGGCGTTTTTCCTAATCGAAGTACATGATGATTTAGGAGAACCTAAAGAGCAGCTTGGAATTGAAATGGAAAGGGTAACAAAATGAAATTTAATCTAGTTAGAAATTTCGTGATGAAAATTTTTGCAGAAATTAAAGTCACCGATCTATTTTAGGATGAAAACGACACGGTAACAGATTTCAGAACACGATTTGGCGAAAAGCTTCTAATAGACCAAGGAGTAAACATAACAGCGCTGGATAAAGAAGACCTAAGATGCGGAGGTCTCGTCATGTTCCACAATATGACTAAACTGTCGCAACAAAGACTAGAACTAATATCCAAAGACTGCATGGTACAAAAGTGCGATTTCAGGTAAATCACTTGTTTTCTATTTACGAAGGGAATTATCTAAAATACACACAGCTATCAAGGGATTATTAACTTGTTTATCATCGGAATATTACAGAAAAGGTGGTCCCGATATTTGCCCTCCGGATTACAAAGAAAGCGACGATAAAACGTTCTACATCTACTTTTTCATGAGATTTATGGGTACTATCATGTTATCTGCTGGAGTTACAATCATGGATCCCATAGCCTTGACCATGATACAGAAGTATGGAGGTGATTTTGGTCGAGAGCGATTGTTTTCAAGTATTGGTATGGCTATATTTTCACCTATAACTGGCATGTTGATAGATATGAGGAGCAAACAAGTCGGTAAGTTAGCGACATCTCATAATCGTTATCTTGTGTCAATAGAATGTTGCATTTACATCAGATTGTTGATTGCAGGTTATACGGACTATTCTGCTGCGTTTTACACTTATGACGTCTTACTCCTTATATCGGCTATAACGGTGGCGGTGATGCCTCTTGGGGCGAAGTTGCCTGCGGACAACCTGCTCCACGATTTGGTCAACATTATCAAGATGCCTCACATAATTATTTTCATATTTTTTCTATTTGCGCTGGGCAACTTCTGGGGTTTTATCGAGTCTTATCTCTTCCTGTATTTGAAGGAATTAGGGGCACCTAATTTTCTACTAGGTAAGATGTATTCCAGATAGGTACCTACTTACGAAAAGTACCAATTTTTTCTAACCATGCCTAAGGAAATGGAGATCTTGGACATTTTTATTTTCCCATAATCTTATCAAATCATATTTATAAAGCCCTCTGTAGTTTAAAATATGATAGCTGCTAGTCTGTATTTCACTGATTTATAAACGCCTAGCACAACAACTCAAGATGAGTAATAAAACTATACCTTACATCTGTAATTAGAAGTGTCAGATAATGACAGATAGTCTATCTCGCGCTCTTTGTTGTGCTATACCTGTAGGTGCAGATTGTAAAGAGCTTGCAGAAAACTTGCTCTTATATTATGTATTTTTAAACACACGGTTTAAAAATAAGTAATATTTTCAGGAATTACTGTGACCGTGGGTACTCTCAGCAGCATCCCGTTCTTATACGGAGCCGACGCCATCACCGCGCGCATAGGTCATGTGAACGTCATCATAGTCGCCTTCTTCTCACACGCTGCCAGGCTCGTCGGATATTCCTTCATCGAGTAAGTTTCTTGCATGAAAATCGTGAAACCGAAGTTATTGTAGAGGTAACACAATACAGAGTATTAACTTATTGCGTCTGAATGTATATGTCCAGTAGGGGAATCATAATTGTTGCGTTGGTTTGGGCACGTGTAGAGAATAGATGATACAAGGGTGTGTAAACAAGGAAATTTACAAAGGAAGTGTCTTAGGGCAAGTCAGCCTAGGGCGACTTCGAATAACGTATATCTATCGACCAGATAGGCGATGATCTAAAGAGAGGCCTAGTTAAAAGTACCCGCAACCGTCGAGCATGTATGGATGAATACGAATGAAGCGAGAGAAGTCTGTCAGAACAGACGCGAATGTCGCCCTGTTGAATGGGATATGGGGCATTATAATACTTAGATAAATATTTAAAGGGGCTAGTACACATTGGCCCATGCTGGCCCAATGCAGGCCAACTCCAATGTGTACAGGGGGTGTTGGCGTGTGTTGGTGTGTGTTGTTAGCCGGACCGTGATTGGCCCGATTGCGAAGCCTGGCCCAACACCGGCGAATGTGTACTAGCCGCTTAATGCACTATTCAGAATATCTGGAAACCTGTGTATGACGTATAGTAAACAATTTGTCCATCAGTACCCGGTAATAGGCGTCTTGACATTAAACGAAGTAACAATGCTCTGGTTATCTAAAGGAAACACTGTGGGTGTCTGCTCTATTTAACAATTTACAGCAATATGAAATACTCGGCGAAGTGCAGCCTTGGCAATGGCATTTCTGATTTAATCATACTGTCAATCAGATTCATTGTCACTGTCCATCTTTATTGAATCACCAAGACAACTTTATTATGATCTTGCAAAAGGTTGAGTTCAAGCGAATGATTTGCAATACCTAATTAATAGCTTGATAGAATTTTGGCTGTTCAAATTTATTACATGTAAAAAATTCTTAAATAATGTCTCAATGATCAGTACAGGCCTCAGTTTGAGAGGGTTTGGGCAGTTGTTCTCATACAGCCCTAGTGAGGATTGGAAATTTTGCACTCAAAAATTAAATTACTTCGTCATTCGGTTTTTCTCACGATATTCGGTAAATATCGAATTGACACATAATCTCCGAAAAATTATGTGGTGCAAGCCTCTAAAAACCAGTCTAAGTCTAATTTATAATCTGAACTAAATCATAAGCCGAAGAGTTGGCAGCATCTTCGGGACCAGGCCTCGGTGGTGCCCTTTTCTAAATGTACTTTAGTTTTTACTAAGATATATATTTCATTAATGTTTTTTTTACAGTTTAATGTTTTATATAAATCAAACGATAATACCCTAGCAACTAAATCACAAAACCATAAAATTTCATGGGATCCTACGGCTTGAGAAGAGTCGTACCTACAATAAAGTTGACGGTTACTGCCTTTTGAGAATTATGTTTTTGTGAATTAAATGAAACCTCTGTTCTGTCATTCATCTGTTCAATTTATTACTAGAGATATCTTGAAACATTTCCTACTTACAGAGTTTCTTTGCCAACATTAGCATTAAGGAAATTTCAGTTTATTTGCATTTGGCTCTATTTACGGAATGAACGCATCCACCAGTTATGTCAAGTTTATAACACAACGACAGTACGTGGGCGGTCTTTATTCCCATATCCACGTGTTCATTCGATTAGGTCGATCAACGGGGTGAGGTGGGATGCCTTTCTATTTTGTGAGTGTACTTTACTTTTTACTTGAGCGGGATTAATGTTATAAGGCTTCCTTTTCACTTATAGGTATAAATGTATTTAGTCTAAATGTGAGATGCACATCTCACGCTTAACGACGCTTTAGTCGTGATGTGACAAAAGTTGATGAAATTCGTTAAATTTAATAGAAACTATCTCCGCTCTACTTTGCTAATTTGGAATGTAAAAGTACATAAAGAAATAAAATCTACCTAGTAATAGGTTGTTTACAAAATCTTAACAGTCAATCCCTGTATCATTACGGAAATCATCACTAAAGAAACATCGGTCACACCGTTTTCTCTATTAGTTACTAACTCATAATCGTCATTCGTCAGTCATTGAAGTGTTTATTTCCAAATTCTAGCTTAACTTTTCGTAGTCGCTTGTACTCCTGACAAGGGCTGCAATGCAATCAACAATTACAAACTAAAAAAAAGTGATAGTGTGTTTCTTATCATCTGTTAGCTTGATTTTAACTTTATATTTAAACCTGTTCCACTTAACAACACTTCCGTGGATATTCTCCTCAGGAATTCCTGGTGGTGCTTCCCCTTCGAGGCTATGGAGTCCCTCTCAGTCCATTTGATGTGGGTGGCGGCTGCGACGTACTGCGCCATGCTAGCTCCTAAGAACCTATTGGCTACGCTAATCGGGGTTCTCGGGATGGCCCACTTCAGTTTAGGTGAGTTTATGATGCTTGAAAAATCTGTAAATGGGATGAGTAATTGATAATTGTTCTCTAGGTTTTTTCCATGGATGTCGGAAGAAGGGAGGAAGGAAATAGGTTTGAGGTTTGAGGAAGTCAGCAATCTATCATTGTACAACGTATCTATCTTTTGACCTAAAATTGCGCCAAAGGTTGTTACGAAATGTGAAATAATGTTTTCTTTTTTATGAGAAGTAAAGAAATTTGTGTGCGTCGTGAAAACAAGATAAACATTATGTTGTTTTGAACCATGTGTGTGTGTTGTTTTGAACTCGGGTTGGGACCCAACCCAAAAAATTTTGACGGCTAATAAAGCTATGCAATGGAAATTGCATGAGAAAATCATAATGCATTTAATTAGACTGTCTTGAATTGGATGGATCAAGTAATGAGTTGTAAACTTAGATAAGTAGGTTGGTACCACAAACGCAATTACAGACTAATTACAGTCATTTTTTTTTGTGTCGATACCTAAATCACACAACGCAGTGAATTGTCCTGTGTGTAATTTTAACTTTTTGTACGAAAAACTGTTAAATAATAGGTTTGACAAATTCACGTGTAATTATATGTACGCGGGACTTAATCGCGATTTTATTTATTTACCTTCTCGACGTTTCTCTAAGTGTCAGCCTAGAGACGAACATTCGGTGCGAGCGTCTGACATTGTTAGTGTTGTGTGTCGGTGTAATAGTGGAATGGTGGACAATATTGATGAAACGCGGGTAGTTCGAGAAGCCGTTACTGATGAAAATCAAGTGCGGGTAGTTCGAAGAACCCGGGCTGCGAAACAAACGTCGCGCTCTGCTTCAGTCAACTCGTGACCACGGTCGCTGTAACGCGGCCGAAACGTCGAGAAGGTAAATAAATAAAATCGCGATTAAGTCCCGCGTACATATAATTATGAGTGAGAATCGCGAAAGTTTAAAACATTAAATTCACGTGTTTAACGAAAAACAATGTAAGGATCGATGTTTCGTATCTTATCGATTAATCTCATGATTTACAACATGGTAAGTGAAACAAATAAAAATGTGTTAATTTAAGCGCTCTGCTAACTTCAGAATCTAAAACACACACACCTGATTACGATTCAGGCGGTAGTTTTAACACCTAACGTTGACGTCATAAGAAAACATCGGGTTGTAAATTTCGAAAATCCTCTTAAATTTTTTGCTATGGTAACAAAGGCCTCTTCGAAGAATACCTAATTCGAAGACAAAGAAACAACGTCGAGAATAAAGTTTTCACTGATAATGACGCCACAAAAGCGATTTTTTTTAAAACATCTCATACATGTGAATTATATTTCACTTGCAAAAGAAATATGTGTTATGGTTTTGCAGTACTTTTTTCTAATTAAATCCCCGAAACTATCGCACATGTATAACGAGAAGGATGAATGTGGATGAATCGAGAAAAATACGCCCAAATAGGAGCGAATATAACTGTCTCTGCCTACCCGCAGGGAATAGGGCCTAATGTTTATGTATGTATATATTTATTTGTAAAAACTTGTCCCAGGTAGAGGCAGCGGCAGCTTTGGGGGTGGTCTTCTCATCGCTTCCCTCGGCACCAGGGAAGCCTTTCGCTACATGGGCCTGATAGCTTTCCTTGGTGGAATCATTTACGGCCTTCTGCATTACTTCTGGCTCAGAAAGATCAAGATTACTGCCCTGGGGCGGCCTTGTGAACAGGATAATGGTGAGTCCAAGTTGACAATACGCTAAAGTCCTGATTTAGTGTTATGGCTCCTATTCGAAGTTTCATAGTTTTAAAAACTCTACGGTTTAGGAACAATCATGGTTGCTAAACTCCTATTTTAACGATGCAATATGAGGGTTTGAAATGGACCTTCTGTTTATGTGTAAAATGTCGATATTTATTTGTTGTTGATGATTATAGTTTGTGTTTACTATTGTATTTTGCCTCGATTTTTGTTTCTTGCTTTACCCTTTCAGATCTTCATTTAAAAGATAAGTTCAGGACTATTAAATACACTATTTTGTGTATGACACCCCCTTTTCAACTGTAATACCGAAAAAATGGCCATTTTGACCAGAAGACAATTGGGAATGCACGTTTATTTAAAAATATAACATTACGTAATACCAAAAACAAAATAACTAACTAAAATAATAACTAACTTAAAAACTAGACTATATTTAAAAAAGGGCACCCCCGAGGCATGGTTCCAAAGACGCTGGCAGCGTTTCCTCGCTGTATCGCAATGCTGATGCGTTGAGCGAGGAAGCTGCCAGCTCTTCGGTCTCCAGTTGTATCTACCAGCCGCTTGGAGATCTCTTTTACAAGGTTGGGAATTAATTATCGGGGTTAATAAGTAAGTCCTTCTCTTTTTTCAGAAAGCGGCGAAGGAGACAAGCTGAACGGAGAACCGTTACGGAAAGATGCAGAAACAATGATATCGCTGGAGAGACTGCACATGATAACCAGGTTTAACCCGCTGGGGTCGCTGCACTCACTGCCAAGAGGCTCCAGGGCCCGGGTAAGCTACAATAAGGGAAAGGGAACCATATTTACCCTAAGGTCCTAGTATTAAGCGCGGATCCACTTTAGTCAACACAATCTCTATAACCCTAATAGATTTGGGACGCCACGCCTTAATGTCTTGCACCACATCGATGATGGATGAGTGACATATAACGGCCGACAATAAAATTGTTTGATTGAGTTTCGGGTAGATAGCCTGTACCCATAATCTTTTACGAGTGGTGGAGTCTTACAACCATGGGCGTGGACAGACCTTATAACCTTGACCTTGGGGTCTTATAACTAGTTGTCTGTTGCACTTGATAAGAGACTTGCTAGGTACCTAAGTTGACCCGAATCCGATTCCGTGAATACAACACGTGGTTAATCAAAACGACTGTGAACGTTCATCAAATACATCAGAACGATATCTCTGAAGGCATGGGTATCGAATCGATCATATTTCAATAGTTTGTTGTTGTTAAAAACAAGGGAAGTCAAAAGACTTCAAAGTTTGCATAAAGTTATTCAAGCTTGGGTAGATTCTTGGCATCTTATTCTTAGGAAACTATTCATTAGGATCACCTGGAACGTTTATTGTGACCTCTTCTCCCTTCAGCCCATCTCTACATAATACTACGCAGGAACTTCAGCAACGTTTCGTTTTTTCTAATCATTCATTTATATTATTTCCTTCAGCTGTCTCAAGGAGATATCAACGAGCTGTACCGAAGTCGCAGTGGCAGCAACAGTCAACGCCGCTGCAGTAACATCGAGATCTCACCGAAGACTCCTCAAGGTTCCGGTTCGAAGGTCCACCTGCTGAGATCTACGCTGGAGATCAGTCATCAACACGGCAAAGGGCACATATCCAACCCTATGCTATCTAACAGAGCTCCACCTTTAGTATACAAGGTTTGTTAATATTTTTAGTATTTAGCAGTCAAATATTGGCTATCTCAAGGCTTTGATACTAAAAGAAGTACAAGAGAATGATTAATTGGCAAGTAAAAGTAGGTCTTTTAGGCGTAGGACGTCTTGCAGGATCGGTCTGGTATAGATAGTACAATTACTTGGTGTTAAATGACGTGTTACACTTGATCGCTTGCCATCCTAATGGCATAAAAAAAGTTAAACTGCTTGCAACTTACGAGCTGATGCGCCAGTTACCAATAAAGTATATTTACTCCTGTGTTTTCTTAATAGCATGGTTTGCTTTAAAGGCATATTTTTGATACTGAAATAGGTAGCCAATGTGAACCACTATCACGAGTATGGATCACCCTTTTCACAAAGTTTAATTGACGAATAGAAGAACTTTTAAATAAGCAGGGTGCTTAGTTAGCGTTTTGGTTTTCTTTTATTACTCTCTGGGCTTGGCTTCACTAGCAATTCTGCTCGCTAATCTACCCAGCACAAGAAGTACCGTTTACACGTTTTTTAGCTTTCCATCTTATCATGATACTATGAAATTCTTATCGTCCGTTAAAATCGAAATGCTAAAAATATTTTCTATCCTAACGAAACAAATGAAACATGACGTTTTATTTGCCCAACAAAAACTAACACAAACACAACCTTGCTTCTGAATACTGTTAGTATTTGCTTTCTATCTTAAGATGTGACGCATTGATGCAAATTTATATCACTGATTATGAATCAAAGCAGTTTAATCTGCTGGTACAGCCGGCAACATTACTTTTGTATTTTATTTTAGTCCAGTTTCATCTGCTTTGAAAGTTTTTGTACATCTGATAACGTACCTTCGATTTACAAATGTTTCAGCGATAATCATTTCGTAAACTGATTCATTTGGCAACTTTTATTTCCGAACTGTATTTTTATTAAAAAAAAATTGGATTTACTTGGATTTTTCACCTCACCTACAATTTTCTACATGATAGTTCTAAAATATGATACTTCTAAATTGTCTACAGTTTCGTTGAAAACATTCGGAAAATGACACTGTTTCCAAATGAATAAGATTGCGCAATGAAATTCTGCGAAAAGATGGAATGCGTACCTAATCAGTAAACTGTTATTCTTACGAACTACTTGTGTAGGTAACACGAGTTTAACCTAATCTTGTACCTACTTTACGTTAAATGCATGCAAACGGTTTCATTCTTGGTTATAACAACATTTACAATAGATATTCATATGTAATGTAAACTCATGCGTCTTTTTAAACTACCTGTACTGCCTGGATTCGATACTTTGGCTTTAGATTTAATTTCTAAATTACTATAAAATGTTTCGTATGCTCTGCTCCAGGCGTTTTACCTGTATATCTCTTTGCTTATTTGTGCATTAAGATGATTTCGATCTCGTATAAGTATAATGAGAAAATAAAATAAGAACAGGCAGGGTAATAAAATAAACGGTCTCATTGCTAAAAGGCAATCTCTTCTCAACCACCGAATAGGTATTAGTAACTAGTACATAATGCACAGAACGTATTTAAGTGTACCTACCTTGTTGACGCATCAGCTATTTATAATTATTATTTCTCTTTTTAGTCCTTATCAGTTAAGTACTATTAGCCAAAGGTTTGTTTTTCAAACTGAGGTCGTAGGCCTGACTAACAAGGAAGGGTACCCAACTGTCCACCTCCGATTTGATTAATTTTGATATATGTTATAGAGTAGTCTAAAATAACGGACTCATTTTTTTTTTAGCTGCCCAAACTCAATCTGTTAGGAGAAAATGGCCGACAAAGTTCTGAAAATTGACAAAACATACTAATTTCCGTAGTGAGATTTGTTCAAAAAAAGTGATAATTAATTACTGATTTCATTACTATGCCAAAGAACGTGAATAAAAACTCGAGGGGTGTTTCGGCATTTCACCACAAACTCGCTTTTTATATAAAAGAAAACATGTCAAAATTTCACAAATTTCGCCGCTACACTCACTTTCTTAAGGTATTTTTTTTTAGTTTGAAAACTTCTTGGTTTATGGTGTCATTGCTAATGGTCATGAAAAGACAATAAAAATAACAATAAAAAACATTTGGCAGTCTGATCTATTAAAAAAAAAACTGAATTATGTGTCCACCAACAAGATGGACAGACGACTTGATAAAGGTCGTCGGAAAACGCTGGATGCAGGTCGCTTCCAACAGGTACTTATAGAAGTCTAAAGGGGAGGCCTATGTTCAGCAGTGGAAGTCTTATGGCTGAAATAATGACGTTTAAAGATGGTTTCCCCCTCAGCCAGGCGTGGATTGAAGCAATCTATCGTACTAAAAAAAACTATTTAATGCATGCCAATATAACAGTTTTCAATATAGTTTTTGCAAAAGACATCGCTTATCAATAGCTGTTTGGGATGCTTGTAGCCAAAATCATGAATTATTTCGGCAAACTGTGCATTTTCGGCACAAGATAATATTTTTATTTTCCTCAGAAAGCATTAATTCACAATCGGGAATCAAGTCGAAAAATGACATAAAACAGTTCTTGGTAATTTTAGTAAGGATAACTTGTTTTTCACAATATTGACCTGAAATAAAAAATAAAAAAAAATTGTCAACCTCGCCATAACCAATTTAATAAGAATAACAATAAAGCATATGTATGAGTATACTTACACCATAAAAGTGAAAATACTGACTCATCAGGGTTTGACGCCAAAATGTACATTACTGTACTATAAACCGTGTGGTATAGCATGTTTGGAATATTTGAGTCATCATCATGTCATTTTAAGTCAGGTTGAAATTATATTAAATGGAAAATAATATAAAGTTCAGTTTTTTTTTAAGAAATCAGACTGCCCATTGTTTCCTCCTTGTCTTTTCATAACCATTAGCCATGAGATCATGAACCAAGAAGTTTTCAAGCGAAAAAAATTACCTTAAGAAAGTGAGTGTAGCGGCGAAATTTGTGAATTTTTGACATGTTTTTTTTTATATAAAAAGCGAGTTTGTGGTGAAATGCCGAAACACCCCTCGAGTTTTTATTCATGTTCTTTGGCATAGTAACAAAACCAGTAATTAATTATCACTTTTTTTGAACAAATCTCACTACGGAAATTAGTAGGTTTTGTCAATTTTCAGCACTTTGGCGGCCATTTTCTCCTAACAGATTGAGTTTGGGCAGCTAAAAAAAAAATGAGTCCGTTATTTTAGACTACTCTATAACATATATCAAAATGAATCAAATCGGAGGTGGACAGTTGGGTACCCTTCCTTGTAAGTAGATCCTATTAGACAAAGAGCAAATCAAAAGTCTTAGAATAATGTGGGCCTGTGGATTCTAGGAGACATTTCATTACCTACGTACTTCTTTCTTCATCTGCAATTGTACAATGTATTCAGGAACAATTGTTTGTAACAAATATGCTAACTAGCAAAAACGAATACTATAGTGTGGTGTCAAGCTTAAAATTATCGGCATTTCTTCTGTGAATGTCGTAAAACGTGTTTAAGGAAACAGTTTTAGGTTTGCTTCCGGCGACAGGCTAGCAATCACTTTAAACTTAGTTAGCTTGAAGTAGCTAGGATACGGAAAATGGCCAATAAAGACGTAATATTTATTTATGAGTGTCTACCAGCAAGTAAAGACAAGCGAGACATATGTATAATTTCCTATACCTCCTTTTCCAGTTTGCAAACAGCGCTCCTAAGCTGACTCAACGTAACAACATCTCCCAGCCAATCCTGAGTGAGTTCGATACGAGACGTAGAGATTCCATCCCTGAAGAAGCAGAGGAAGATAAGCTGATGACCAACAAAGCAGCGAAGACTCGGAGCGATAATCTGCCTCCACCACCTAGTTACGATGAAGTCATCCACGAACACAGGAAAAGTTGGCACTCCGATGACAGCACGCCCACTTAGAAATTAGAAATCTCTTTGAATCTGTGTTAATAAGGTTATTACGCTTATTATCACAGGTGCAAAGATTACAAGAAGTCAAATGATTATGTAATGTTTTGACAATGATGAAGGTGCATTCAGTAAATTACCGTGTGTGGAGCTTGAGGTTTTTCGTGTGCGTTTGAGATATCGTGTGTTCGAGGTTTTCGATGTGTGCTTGGAAATGTAAATCATTAACTGGTTTTCGGTCTAAATAAGACTGAGAAAGTCTAGGTATTCCTTGAACTTGGTGGTAGCATGGTTAAGGTGTTCGTTACAAGACTACAGTGGCATCGTTTTTCTAGGCATCAACGAGCATTTTGAAACTTTAATTTGTCTTAGCAAGTTGACTATTTTTTACAAAGCTACTTACCGTAAATAACTTTACTTTAATTCCTATAGAATGGTTTTCAATCAAAGTGAGCGTTTCTTTATAGTTGAAAATATTTGCGAAGCATTGGTATTTTCCAGGACATTTTTCGTAAAGTCCGATATTTTTAAGGAAATCGCTTCGCGACGAGTAATTCAATATCTTGGTTCATGGAATTTTTTTCACTAGTCGTTTTCTATTCAAAATCTATACAGGGTGTATCTCTAAAAGCGCTAATCTCTGGCGTTGAAGAACATCATAATTATAATTTAAGGGAAATATTAGCAAGGCGGAATGAGGTTCCGGTACACTGATATTGCGCGATTATCTTTCTAAACAGGTCAAATATCACAAACTGAAGATCGAATTTAAAAGGAAAGTATAGGTCCATGTTTTGGAAAAGATCAATGTTGCGAAAATGTGCGCACTGTGTTAGGTATACTGCAATTCCCGAAAATTAGGGATGTTTGAGTACAAACAGAAGTACCTAAGTATACTTTTTTCATTTTTAAAAGATTTGCTGCTATGAAGATACAACCTGTATTATTTTACTCGTATTTTAACGTCGTTGTTTATTTCGTACAGAGTAACTAAGAAAAATCATCGAAAGTAAGATAAGCGGATAAGTTTTTCGATGTGATTCCGAATCTGATATTTATAAATGTGTTATATTAAACGGTAAGCAACATTTTGTAAAAGGCTTTAATTTATTTAAGGTGTAGATAGAAACGCTAATATACTATGATTTCGTTTATATGATTTTTATTGGAATTCAAAACATTAAAATAAGTTTGTAACATATGTAGAACCCCATATCTGGTTAATTCTGTGTAGGTAGGTATAAAACATAAATCTCGACTTGAGTTACAATTCTGATATGAAGACCAAATTGACGTGCGGCACGTCCTAACATCCAATCTATAGTCTATTTAGCTTACCTACTAGGAAAATGAGATGGCGCCCAAACAACATCTGTCATTTTCCAATCTCCAGTAAGCCAAAACGTGGATAGATTGAATACTGGGACCGTCCATTATGCGTATTACAGTTATAATAGTCGTTTTCTGTATATAGAGAGAAATCAAATTGGTGAAACAAAGTCGATGCTACGCTATAATAATGCATTAGTTCAATTGTTAAAATTAGTCTCAAAAACATTTAGATATTCATACTGAGGAGAAATGAAATCGCGACCTCAATTCATGGACACCTGTAATAAAAGGACTAATTAAAGCAATCGGGTTAGGGCATTCCATTGTCAAGCATATATATGCTGAGTAATGAACACTTATTTTATATCACCATTTTGATTTCACCACACTGACTTTTGTACATTTCTGAATTTATTTCAAAGCTTTGTGATCTGACTTGATTACATTTGCATCCAACCCAATACTTCTCAAGCCGAGAAATATATCTATCGTATACGATCGTGTTCAATTTCATAAGCTTGCCACTTTTTTTTAAATCAAAAGATTCAACTTGAAGTAAAATAATGCAAGTAGTCATGAAATCAGACACGACAATAAAAACAATCTCAAACATAAGTGTAAATGATATAAATTTACATCTAACTTAATTCTAATAAATGCATTCTGGCGGAATAATACTAAACTACAACAAGTCACTTAAACGACAACGATACTTAACACATGGAATTCCTCATATTAATAATCTACCGATTTTCGGGAAAGTACTAGGGCCGTCTAGGAAAAAATATGAATCGAATCAGGCGGTATCTTGGGGCGGTTTATAAATTTTGTTCGACCACGACAAAACAGTTCCTTTACATGTAAATATCGAGTCTTTCGTACAGTTAAGCTGGCTACATACAATCTAAATCTTGTGATCTACGTCAGCTCTATTCATGATCAGGACAACTCTTTTGGTCCGTCCTCATGAGGTAGGCGCGGCTGATGTTATTCTTGTCCAAAACAGTGTAGGCCTTTTCCAAGACTGGAAGATCCGGATTCCTAGATCTAGTCAGGATCCAAGCGTTACCTGAAATTAAAAAATGAAGTCGGTTTAATTTTGAGATGGTTTCCCCGTTTTATCTAGGGTGAAGAATAATATTATCTTGCCATTTCTTCCGATGTCGTAAGAGGCGACTCAGGAAATAGTTTTAGGCGATAGCCTGTCACTATTGAACCTATCAACTTGTCTTGAAGTTTTAAAAATATGGTTTTATCTATGGAACTGTTCGTGTGTTCTGCCCCCATTTGGGAAAACAAGCGTGACATACGTGTTTTTTTATGGGGAAGCAGCTCTCATTACTATAAGGTATAGTCTGTCAAAAAAAGTCTTGAAAAGAACAAAAATGGAACTAATTTTTTTTTGGGCTGGCAATGCTGGTTTTCCTGTCAGACTGAGTACTTCTATTGTCATTTAGCAGCTTTGGTGGTGATATTTCAATATTTATTGCGTTATTTCGAGCATTTTGTGACGTGTGACCATCTAAAGATTGAAAATTGATCATAAAGTTTATAAAAGCGGTGCGAGGCAAATCGTTTTTAAAGTTTTTCAGGAGTGTACGGCCAAATATTAAACGGAAAAGTTGCTTGTTGAAAGTTCCAATTTAAACGATGTTTATGGGCCTGAGAGCCAAGATAAACGGTACGTAAATGTATTTTAGTGTTAAACATACATTAATAATTACAATACTTTAACTTTTAAGTAAAACTTATCAGTTTTTTACCATTGTTTACAGTTACTTTGAGGTTATGAAATTGACATGCAAATCGTTTTTTAGTCAACAATTTTGATACTTTTTATGTTTTTGCCTTTGCCCAGCAGTGGGATACTGACCCAGGCTAGATAATAAAATAAATAAAAATAATAATTTATGTTTTTATGTTCTGAAGGGTGAATAATAATTTTAATAATAAATGATATTTATAATTTCATTGCCTTTTTTCTTTCTAGGTATTTCTGAAAGTACTATAAAGTGTGCGCCAAGACGTTTCCAAAGGGAAACGATGGATAATTGTACATGCTGGCAGTGAAAAAGGCTTAATTCCAAATGCTTTGTTGATTTTTACTGGGAAAAACAAACAGGAAGATTACCATTCCGAGATGAATGCCCAAAATTTCACCAAATGGGTAACTGTAAAGTTATTGCCCAATATAACGGAGCCATCCGTAATTGTGATGGATAACGCACCATACCACTCCATTATTACAAACAAGGTACATATTGCAATATGTTATACTAACTGTTGCCCGCGACTTCGTCTGTGTAGAATTTAGTTATCATACTTATCACTATCCCTTGGGTAAAAATTTGTTTTCCGGAATAAAAAGTAGCCATGTGGCAATCCAGGGTGTCAGCTAACTCCATATCGGTTTTTAAACGGTTTTATGTTGCTTACCCCGTTTGTTTTTTTCTTTTTCTTTATTATTCAAATCGCCCAGCCATTTTGCCGTGAAAGACGGACAAACAAACAGACAGATACACACATGCCACTTTCCCTTTTAGGATATATATAAGTATGGATTTTTAATTATTCATCTGTTTTACATTGTTGTTTTATAATGTTATAATTATTTATTTCCCAGGCTCCTACATCAGCGTCCAAAGTTGGAGATATAAAGTTGTGGCTCCTGGAAAATAATATTCCATTTGAGGAAAGCCTACGGAAACCATCTTTATTGATGGTGGTTAAACAGCACAAACCAGAGCCCATCTATTATATAGATGAATTATTGAGAGAATATGGTCACATTGTATTAAGACTGCCACCATTGTGACTTGAACCCCATTGAGTTAATATAGGCAATGGTAAAACGAAGAATTTCACAGAAGAATGTCCCTGGCCAAAATGTAGCACAGGTGGCTGAGGAAGTATTTCCGTCTGTTACTGCCCAAGAGTGGAAAAACTGCGGTGAACATGTCATCAAAGTTGAGGATGAATATTTTGCCCGCGGAGAAACATTATACGATGACATAGATTCATTAGTCATCCCAGTAGGCAATGATAGTTCCAGCGAGTCAGAAGCATCGGAAATCGAGCAAAGCAGAGTTGCTTCTCCTTCAGGCTCTATTTTAGGTGTTGAATACCTGGACTTTGATTAGAAATAAAAACTGAAACAAATTTGTTGTTTTGTTTTATTTTTTTTTATATGTGGTGACCGTCACATATACATACAATTATTCCTGTTTTTGTAGTCTGTTCTAGTCGAGGTAGCTAAACAAAATCGTGTAACGACTTACGGGTCTACTGACTCCAAAAATAACAATAATATTGTGTATGTATATGTATTGTCCAGACTTTGAAAGATTGAGTAATAGTAGTGACAGTACCTATTAGTAAAATTTGCTAACAATGTATGCTGTGGTAGGGAACCACAATAATCAATTAATCAGGTATCTTATTAAGTAAATCCGCGACTAATAGAATGACAAGTATTAATTTTTAAATCTTTGAATGGATAAAAATTAACTTTAATAGATGGTAGTATCATTTAGTTTGAATACTAATTAAGTACTTAAAAAAAAATGTTTTTTTCGTGTAAAATATCAAAACTTTTTGGTCGAATATAATAGGGTTGCCGTATTAACGATAGTGGCGCCCTCCTTCATTTTCATGACTTTTTTGACGGACTATAAACGTCCCTGGGCTCGACACTGACCCCATACTTGGCACTTGCAACCTTATGTCATAGTAAGACAGGTGACAGATGGGTGTCATCTACTGGGCGTTGAGGCGTCGAGCATTGGTACATTTACCTTACCTCTAATATCCAACTTGAAACCTAACATAAAATAAATGCAAACGAAGCCGGAAACAGTCATGGTTTTGTCTTCGAAATGTTTCGTGTGCTTTATCTGCCGCATTTATGAATGTAAGTACATAAACTCATCATCACCTCAGCCAAAAGACGTCCACTGCCGAACATAGGCCTCCCCCTTGAGCTTCCACATGTACCGGTTGGAAGCGACCTGCACCTCCAGGCGTTATGTCCATCTTGTAGGTGGACATCCTACGCTTCGCTGGTCAGTATGTAGACTTATGATAATGAAATACTTACGAGTATGGAAAACCCCGAAATCGTTGCAGGCCCAGACTACAGCATAGTTGTCGTAGTCAGTATCGACCACCCAGTAGGGGGCCGCGAAGTTGAAAGGCAGCGACGGGAACTGAACAGCCAATTTGCCCTCATCAGACCGACTGACCTGATGAGCCTCCCCTTGGATCTCTGACATGATCCCAGTCCTGAAACGCCAATCCAGGTCAATTGAGAAACAATGACAATGTAGCAGGAAACAAATGAAGTCTAACAATAGGGTATTATTCAGTTCATAGATGTAGAAATGAATACGCTTGGCTAATAATCTAGGTCTCTTATTTACGAGTACTAAGCTGAATTATTTTTATCGAGTCTTCATTCCAAGATTCAGCAGCAGTTATGTTTAAAAAAATACAATTAAGTATTATACATATAGGATTATATGAGACTAGTTGGACATTTTCCTAAAAAAATCTTGCATTTGGAATTTTGGTTTTTTGTTTACTTTATAAAAGAAAAACGTAAAATTTCTACATAATTGAAAAAGTAATATTATAGGATTTTTTTAAATATGTTTTGGTGCAAAATTTTTGCTTTACTCGGCAAAAGTCGACAAACAATCCAGACAAAGTTATACCTACAGTAGTTGAAGGCTCAAATAGTCTTTGCTTTCTCTTACACATTACATAATTGTATTCTGTACATGTACTTAATTCAATGGCGCTTAGCACACTGGATGGAACTGGCATTAGCATAGAACAGGGGTTCCCAACCTTTTATTGGTCAGGGACCACTTTATTATTACTCATGTTGGTATTGACCACAATGTAGGTATTATAAAACAAAATGTAATAATCGAACTAAGTACATGTACGAAAATATATAGGTATATATATATTTTTTTTTTTAACCAAAACTTATTCTATCATTAAAGGTTTCAGATACCTAAATACGACAGATAAGCAACTTAATAAAAATAAAAAATAAATCCTTTTATACACCACAATTATTACTCAAGTAAATTCGATTCATTATAGGTACAATAGCAACCTTTCAGTTTCTGTCATTTTGTAATTCAATAAGTTCTTCCTGGATTTTTCAGTAACTTCAATTGAAATTGATTTGCGGACCGGACCATATTTATTTTAGACTTCCGCGGACCGCGGGTGGTCCACGGACCACTGGTTGGGAACCACTGGCATAGAACAAGCTATTAGTAAAGGAAACTACCTTTTTAACCCAAAGAACAGATCAGCTGACAAAAGATGTATACTTACTTGTCTTCATGGAGTCTAAGGAAGAGGTGCAAGTAATAAATGAAAATGTGACGCAAGCGTTTATTTTCACTCCAGATCCAAGTAATCATATCTATTCTATAAATATATGTACAACGATGTGAGTGGAGTTGAGGTAGACAGAGGTACACGAAGACATCTTCAGAGGGTGGAAGGGGTAGACAGTAGGGCCAGTAAGACGAACAACCGGGTTGGAGTGCTGTAATATACAAAGCTGTGAGAACAGGAAGGAAATAAAAGAAGGTTGTTATTTTTGGTCTGTTGTAGCCCGAAAAACAAGTCAGATGCCAGTCATTATCTATATACAACATTAATTAGTCGTTATCTAGCTAACACACACTATTAAGTATCTATAACGGATTGAGAGACAAGCATATCTTTTCCGTTCTCCCCATAAACCAACGCATCATCATGAAAAATATGTTAATAGCCTAATAAAGTAAGGTTAATTAAGGTAAGAACCTCGGAATTTCGAGATACCCAGCTGGAAGTTTTGTAAATATTTGCATATTGAGGCCCTAAAAGTTGTCTCAAAACCTACATATTCTAGGGTGTGAGCGACTATTAAATTTCAAGGTCAAAAGTCACAAAAATCTGTTTTTTGCGCTTCTTTTGTAAATATCTCATTTCCTATGGATTTTTGCTATTTGTGTTTCTTATCAATATTGTAGAATACAAAATTCTCTACAAGTTTTGTTTTTTATTTTTTTTATACGGTGAACCGATTTCGAGATAGAGGGCGGAGAGCGCGCGGTCATAACATCACTTTGGGTCGACCGGTCTCCGATCGAAAACGCGCCATTATATACTTGATGAACTATCGATAGATCAATGATTATAAATATTTGATTAATTAAATCAATGTGGCTTTGGGTTGGCTGCTGACTGTCTTCGTTTTTTGGCGTAAATTAGAAGATGTGTCCCTCTACCCTGGATTTTTGCAATTATAGTTGATTTTTTTCTATGTACCAGACCAGCTGGTTTTCGATTTTTGACGTAAAATGAGGTGACCCACTAAGTTCAATATTTTTTGTAAAGGAGGTATGTCGATTTCGACAGTAGTTTGGTTGGGCTCTAGTGCTTTCTAATCAGGGTCACCAGGTACTCCAGATCTTCAATTATCCCAGTTTTTATATTTTTCCCTTTATGTAGTCATTAATCCCTAATTCTGTACCAAATTTCAGCTTTGTGAGTTTATGGGAAGTAGGTACTAGTTCTATTTTGATGATCATGAGTGAGTGAGTGAGTGTCGAAAATGCGAAACTTTGCTTTCGTTTAACTTCGGTACTAAATGACCTGCTGATTTGAAATTTTGGATTTTAAGTATGTAATTATAGCTTACTAGATGACAAAAATTTCAGCGTTCTGGTCTTATCCAGAAGTGCTCAAATAGGTGCCTGAAAACGCGGCGAAATGGATCCAGTAAAGGATGGTACGGCAGTGCTTGCTTCGCGCTCGACTTGGTGGGAGCACGGCCGTGCCCCCGACCATCAACTTCTGCAGCATTTTGAAGTTTTACAATATCTGTGTCGTTTTGGCCATCGAAGTACCCAAGGCCGTAAGTGATGCTGTGACCGCGCGCTCTCCGACCTATATCTCGAAAACGGTTCACCGTATAAAAAAAATTAGACGCAAAATTTGTAGAGAATTTTGTATTCTACAATATTGGTAAGAAACACAAATAGCAAAAATCCATAGGAAATGAGATATTTACAAAAGAAGCGCAAAAAACAGATTTTTGTGACTTTTGACCTTGAAATTTAATAGTCGCTCACACCCTAGAATATGTAGGTTTTGAGACAACTTTTAGGGCCTCAATATGCAAATATTTACAAAACTTCCAGCTGGGTATCTCGAATTCCGAGGTGATTTCCTAACCTTATTAGACTATAATCGAAAAGTATTTTCTGATTAAAAATTACGATTTCGGAGTTTTTCCTTTATACTTGTGCTACGCGGCATTAATTCATGTCAGTAGATTAGATTAGTTTTGGTGGTTCGACATAAACGATCTTTTGATCGCTTAGACTTAAAGCTTTGAGTTTTTCACATCTTCAAAGAACCGGAGACAAAATTATCATGCAGTCAAACGTCCAAGCGGTTAGTCAAAATGTGTCTTCTGTAAGTATAATCTAAACGACGTTTAGGTATAATATATTACATTACAAAGAACGCATAACATAACAGACCGCTCTCCGTCTGATATAGTTCTCTTAGTATTTGGTATCAATTTCAAAGCTATATCACCACGTCTTCCTGAGAAATAATCTTTCGACACACGGACATCGAAGATATCGTATATACATAAGGGTCTAATGATAGTACATAACACTAAAAAGACATCATTAATTTACAGGTTTTTTTTTGCTTTTTGATTCTGAAATGGCTATAAAAGACTTACAGACTGCTAAGTTGTTTGTTGACAACTCCGATGACGCCGTTGTCTTTCTCGCTGTAGTCTGCGGTGACGCACTTGCCGCCCAACTGAAACACTGCGAAGTACTTCTCCGCCTCGTACCACTTGCCCAAGTACTGGAAAACAAAGATAATATTGTATACGAAGACGATTTTTAACATAATAATGGCCGATTTTATGGAAACAGTTGCATAAATGTAGAAACCAAGAAAAATAATACCATGTTTCACGTAATACCTGTAAATTTACATATAACTCCGATATCAGTACACGTGTCTTTGAAGGGTACTGACACCGAGCCTCATTTCACGTCATACTCTGGCGTTTTAGGTACTTAACTAAATGTAAACAAACTTCAGTTGTCAGATTTGACAGGTTAACGAGTAGTAAACATTTTATCGGATTTTCAAAGTTTAGGAAAGGAAGGAAACAATCAAAAATGTCCTGTTGGAGCTTAAGTAAGTAATTTAGTAAACTTACCCTGTTAGGGTTGAAGTCTGACATAACGCCGACATCAGGACACGTGCCTAGGAAGGGTACTTGGGCCTCACACATCCTGAACACCACGAACCCGCACAGGAACACCGCAATTTGCCTTATTACCGACATCTGGAACAAGATTAATTATACCTATATCATCATCAAGATTAATTATATCTACATCATCAAGATTAATTATATCTATATCATCATCAAGATTAATAATATCTATATCTACATCATCATTATTCCATGTTTCTTTTGCTTAGTGACTTTTTAAGCCTTCTTACAAAATCTAATTCGTCTATGAAAAAAAATAATCTTTGTTCTATTTTTACCGGACTGCGAAGTAGCGATTATCGGTTTATTTCTATGTCCTCTTGTGACTACTTAACAGCTAAATCGATTCTGAAATTGATTATTGGTCAAATATTTGACTTTTTTCCTTTGTAGGTCATTGGTAAGTATAAGTATCCTATCGAATTTGAGCCCCTTTGCAAATGCATGGCTAATGCGACATATACCTACGTCAATATCTTTTGATTTGACTTTTGATTGCTTTACAGCTATAAGCGATCTTAATACCTACTTGGTATTCATTTCAATGTTATTTCACTTTTTTCATCATTTTCATCTTTATTCCTTTAGTGGTATAAAACCTTAAAAAGACTGAAGATATTGTTTTCTCAAATGTCCGATCTGTCACATAGAAGTTACTGTAATGAAGGCACGGTTCAAAGTGCCCATGACCGGTTTAGCGATGAAGTCTAGATTGTAAACCGGTTACCTAACTGGGTGCCATTTTAATGCCAAATTGAGATTCGCAGTATACCGTTTACCCTCATTAGTAACCAATTCAAGTGCCTGAAGGCCACTCACTAGGAAATTATTTGGGAAAACATGGCCTAGGTTTTAATTTAGCATTGACTCGGTTTTTCTGCTTTTATTATGCACGCAGTGGGCAGCGCAGGGCCGGTCATTGTGGAGATCCTTGGGGGAGGCCTATGTCCAGCAGTGGACGTCTGGCGGCTGGTAATGATACAGTCTAATGCCTAAAAAACCTAAAAAAACGTCACTATAACGTTTACTGTGAAATGGATGACCGTCAAAAACATCACGCCGGAATTCACTGATGGGGTAGGCAGACTGTTCAAATCGTTACATAGACGAAACCACGGCTGTTTCAACCGTGGCCACATTTAGAACAGTAGTAGTGACAAGTCGCTTGTCTCGATGACAAGTTGTCGTCTAAAGCGCACTAAAGGGCCATTCCACGACCGAGGCTGTTTTGCGTGACACTCCGTGGCATAATTTCATTTTATGTTAATCTGTGTTTTTATGAATAAATCGAATAATGCTTCACATCTCTAACGTTTTGCAAAAAGAGGCATCACTTTAAACCTTATAATTATCGAGATAATTAAATTTTCTTTTTTCATATAATACGGTAATCACCCAATTAAACACGGTAATCACAAAAGTACAAATAATGGGACGAAATCACGTTTTTTGATAGATATCACAAGACTCTTTATGCTATACATTTATAGCCTTGAATTATAAACATCTTGAGTAGTAGTATAATAATTTTAATTTATGATAACCATTGATGTGAAAAAAGATACGTGAAATTATTATTTTTTAATTAGGTGTATTTTTTTTGTGTTGCACAGAGTAATATTCATAATCAAGAGAAACACTATTTAAAACTTATGTTTTACAGTAATAACTCAATAAATAACCGATATAGTGATTACCACGTCTATAAAACGACGGAGATCACTCAAATAACGGTAATCACCATCGCGGTAATCACGTTAGCAATTTAGTTTTTAATTAATTACTTCAAAACGGTTAATAATAAGAACTCAATATTTTTTGTTTTTGTAATTATAACACTGCTTAATATGTCAAAATAATCCGAGTTAAATATATCAACAAAACATGCGAGAAAAAAATAAAACGGTAATCACTTTCAACTGTGACAAAAAAATCGTGTTGTTTTCTTTCCTTCGTAATATGGCAGCGACACAATAAGTCACAGGTTCGCACTATTTGGCCGTCGCGGCGTGATAGACTCTTTCTAGGAACGTATCGTCGACGTCTCTCGGAGTGTGCGTTTGAGCAGTACGACGCGTTTTATGTCCAAATTAGGTTAAGACGCAAAACTCGGGACACTTTTTAAAAATGGTTTTAAAAATAAACTAACGTAATAATAATTATTTAGTATTTAGGCAATAGGATTTCATTTATCATATAATTGGCTTGCTGTGAACAACAAAAACCTATAGTTTCCGCGTTTAGTTTTCGAAGTATATGTCATCAACTAACAAATTTTGGAGGTGGGACAAGGCCAAAATGTGGACTCCTCTGACTTTAGATTTTTGTTTCGCGCATTTAATAATAAGAATATACTATTGTTAGACTTATTCTGAGCAGAATAAAGTGTGAATTACGTAAGATATTTTTTTTAAAAGGTTATCTGTTAAAATTTGGATTTCACAGGTACCTAGTTGAACTTGAGAACACGAAAAATCGTACGGCTGGAGAACGGCCCTAAAACTTATTTTCTCAGTTGCCTTTTGCGATATACACGGAAGAAATGGACAGGTGTTATTCTAAACTCGTCACAACGCGGTTATATACCTAATTATCAAGCAAGACGGCAAGTGTTGTAAAGATAGGTACAGCTAGACTTTGACAAGCTACAACAATATTAGCCACAAATAAGACTTGGCTGTATGGCTTTTGGCCTATGACTTTTCCATGGTAAAAAATGTTATTAAAACAACAATGTTTGCCACGACCTCTATAAAATACCTTCATGCTTACAACATAATTACAATGTAATGTTGAGATACAATTATTTTTGGAAAAAAATATCGTTGCCACTCCTCAAGTAACGCACGAGCGCATGACTAATGTCATTTGTCACTATATCGTTTAGTTAGTATAATACCTACCAAGCATTAACTGATAGGATAGTCAACAAGACTCCACCTATCACGGTCTTTGCTTATGATGTGGATGGATACAGTTACAGCCAGAGGGTGCGGTTTCTTTATCTCATTTAGTTACCTTCCTTTGTTTGCTTCAAGTTACATTACTATCACGCCTAAATTCCAAAATGGTGCAGTCAGAGCCAAAACCAAGACTATTTCACGTTTTGCAGCCACTTCCAACTTAATTTCAGGTCTGACAAAAGTAGTAATAGCGACAGGTTACTAAATAATCTCAGACGTCCGGTTAAGTTAGCAGCCACTTCCAACTTAATTTCAGGTCTGACAAAAGTAGTAATAGCGACAGGTTGCTAAATAATCTCAGACGTCCGGTTAAGTTAGGTTATACTACATTATTACCCACTTATCATCGCTAGGATGATTCGACTAGTTTGACAAAACATTTTTGTAGGCTTAGTACAGCAAAACGCGTGAGGTTGTTTCGCGCGCGGGAATCTACCTGTAATTTTCTGACGTCTCTAGTTGGACAGTGACTTGACTGGTGACTTGCGCGCTGTCGTGCTAAGGCTGGTCAGATCAGTAGGACAAAAAGGTTTCATTAGGTACTGCAAGACCTCGGATTGAAGGAGGTTTAGTTTAAGTGTAGTCTTAGTACTGGCAATGTGAGCTGGCTTGAAAGAATGGTGGTGACACTTTGTGTTTCCGCTTTAAATTTTAAATGATTCGAGAACAATAGTTTTCCTAAGCTATTTCGAAAAGCCGGACACCATTCTTTGGGGGCAGAGATTATGATAACATGCTGTTTGCTTGCTCCCAAATAAAACTCAGAAAGTAAAACCACAGTAATTGTTTTTATTTAAATCGTAGGGTTTCCAAGTTGTAGAATCACGGGCGCTTCCGTACGACCCACGTACCTTTAATCACAGTACCATCTGTTTTACACCCTTCACAGTACGTAGACACCTCATAATTATTTGCTAATTTATCAGTATAGTAGAGGATCCCGCTATACAACGACCTTCACCGAGCTGGTTAATGGATCAAACACAGTTTTTATGTAATTTAGTATATCAAAGAATCTATTGCATATGCGTTGCCTAGCAAATTTCAGTCCAGGATATCTTTAATTAATTTTTATGATTTATTTTTTCTTTTCAAATGTTTTACAGATTTACTTAATAGATAAATTTTATACCAATCGAAAGCATGCAGCCCATAGTATATTTAAGTGAGGTTGCTTATTTTTTTCCTGTACCAGACCGGTGCAAATTACTAGTATCGATTTACCTGTTCATACCCTGGCAACCCAAGGTTGTGACAGGAAAAAAATACGCAGCCTCACTTTTTCATTTACTATGGGCTGCATACTTTCGATTGGTATAAAATTTATCTATTAACCAAACCATAAAAAAATATCCTGGACTGTTGCTAGACAACCCATATGCAATATATTCTTTGATATATTAAATAGCATATAAATATGTTTGATCCATTTACCAGCTCGGTGAAGTTCGTGGTATGGCGGGATCTTAGGCTAATACCCTAAGTCGTCATTACCAAAACATGAGTCACTCTCTTCTGCACTAATAAGTATTAGACGCATCAGTTTGTATGGGAACGCTACTTGTCTTGTTGATCACGACAGTTGTGTAAACGTGCCGCTGGGTGGCGCTGTCTCAGTTCACATACAAACTGATGTGCGTTAACGCAGACGAGAGTGACTATCGTGTTTTGATCGTAATGACGACACTTGGTACAGTGCCGATCGATGTCGATGAAGTTGATCAAGAGTCAGTCGATTTCGTTTGCGAATTAACGTGGAATTGTATGGAAACTGAGATAGCGCCTCCAAGCGGCACATTAGCACAACTACCGCGGTCGATACAGTGTCCATACTACTCTTCGCGTCAATATGCAAAGTAAATCGACCTACTCTTGATTGACTTCATTACACTAGACGCTCTCTACGTCTAGTGTGTTCATTTCGATGGTGCAGTCGTTAACGAATTCGTTTGCGAGTTGTCGCGGAATGTATGGAGACTTGTCGACCGTGGCAGTTGTGCAAACGTTCCGCTGGCGGCGCTGTCTCGGTTTCCATACAATTTTTGCGATACTCGCAAACGAATTCGTTAACGACTGCATTATCGAAATGAACACACTAGACGCTCTCTCGTCTCTTTCACTTCAATCGGTCCCTCATTGCTGAGGATCGTGACGCCGCCCGATTCGGTCAACTTGCTTCCATCGGTCCCGTTCCATTGGTGAAGTGAATTTATCATGTCACTGACCCACAATTTCACGGCGGCGACTATGAAAATGCTAATGATGTTATTGTTGGTTCATCGGCAAAGGGAACGAGGCCTTTTGTATTCCATAGAACGCATCACAGGAGAAAGGAGCTTTGAAACAAAAGCCAGCCGAAGAACATTTGTCTTGCGATGACGTGACCTGCATACTTGCGTTGGACGAGTGTTGACCACAAAAGCAAGAGGGAATAGACGCTGTAAGTGCCGTAACAGATCAACAAAGAATTGAAAGCAGCGCGACCGTAAACAAATGACGGTCGTTGAGGTGGAACAGTTTAAAAACGCATCTCGGTTGCCAATTTACACGTAGATGAGGTTTCTTCTGAAAATGAAGCGTGACATCGATATACCGTTCCAAAAATTCTAAGTTAGAGTTTAAGTCTTTAAACAAAGTTCCTTGTCACCTTTGTTTTTATAAAAGTGGTAATTACAAATATTAAAAGTAAAAAATATATATGTACTTAATCTTTAGGTATGATGTAGGCGACGGGCTAGCAATCTGTCACTATTTAACCTCTTCAATCTGTTTTTGAACCTAAAATTATGCTGGAAATGGCTGCAAGGCGTAAAATAGGCATGGTTTTGACTACGTAATGTTTTGTGTGCTCTGCCTAGCCTAGTTTTTCGATGTTATTTATCCTAGATATGTGTACTAAATTTCAAGTCAAACTAACTTTTAAAGATTTTTCTTCTCTATAGAGACTTACTGCCAGATTATTGTATCGCCAATAGACTAGTAGCACTTCACCTCCACAAAATTTCAGGTCAATCGCTAACCGCGAACTGAATCAATTTTTGTTCAAGATTTGTTAATAGAGAAGCAAAGATCGGGAAAGTATTTACTCCAAATAAAGTCATTTGTATGGTAGGTACCTACTTCTTTATTATACTTAAATTATAAGGTAATTATATGTAGAATTCACATTCTCTATAGATCTTATTCGTGTCAGCAACTAAACAACTATGTCTTAGGTTCCTATATTCAGCATTCGTGATCGTTAAGGAAAACTGCCATTACAGAATTACAGATAACGGAGATGCATTTGTACCAAGGCATCATAAGTGGTTCAGTAGTAGGTTAAATATCCTTCTTGCGCTTGGGTCCGGCTGCTGTTACGGTATCGCCTAACGGTCTGCGCCACTGGGGCTGGCCAGGGCATAGGGGGCAGCGTTAGTGTAAAATAGATATATTTTATGATACTGCCCCATAATGAGGGGACGATTAAGTCACGCGTAGTGGTGAATATGAGTGAGAATGATGAAATTTTAAAACATTGTAGTCTTCCTTGGATGTCTTAAGACCAAGTTCGTCTGATAGGTAGATTACCAAAAAATATTGGACACGTTTTTTTTTCCTCTATAAAAATAAACGATTGACGAATAGCGTCAAACGTATGGTAACGGTAGATGGGCAGGTAATACAGTATGTTGACGAAAATACTTGTTTGGGCCACATAGTCTCCTTTGAAAAGAGACAAGGTAAAGAAATTGAGAAACGCATTGACAATGCCTAGAGGAGCTACTGGTGCATGAAAATGCTAATGAAGGGCAAATTACCCTAAATCCTGAAGCGCAAACTCGTCGACATGTGCATCCTGCCCGTCCTAACCTACGGCGCTCAGACCTGGTCTTTGACTGAGGCCCAGAAGTCCAAACTAAAGATTTGCCAACGAGCTATAGAGCGCAGTATCCTAGGTGTTCGAAGGTCTGATAAGATCAGAAACACTGTACTGCGCTCCAAAACTCCAATTGTCGATGTGGGGATGAAGACCGCCATTGAAATGGGATTGGGCGGGACACGTCTGCCGCATGCATACGGACCGTTGGGCTAAAATTGTCTCTGACTGGGTCCCATGCGACGGGCACCGGAGCAGAGGCAGACCAAAGAGGAGATGAGGCGATTTGGAGCGTTTCAGATCTCACTAGCGCGATTTGTCAATAAAGAGAAACGAATGGAAAGAAAAAGGGGAGGCTTTAGCCCAGCAGTGGGAAACTCTACAATTAGACTACATAAAAAAAATGTCAGTCAAGAAATGACGAGGACACAGTGGTTTGAAGTTTCGAGTGATGTCGTCGTGAGTAAGCTACTATTTTACCACGGCGTGATGTCACAAACGCAAGCCCCCTCTCCGGAAGTTTGATGATCTATACTTTCTATACCTTTGTCAATGTTCAATTATTTAATAAACATAAACCAAAAATTACGTGTCTCATATTTTAATTAAGAGAGTATAATTTATGTATAATAATAATTTTGAAAACCATTAATTTAAATGTATGGAAATTAACGTAATGTACGAATGTGAAGGTTCCTGAATAATAAAACTACTTCTATGTGTTTACTTGTTACATAACTAGGTATTACTCATTTATTAAACTTGCGAATACCTATTGTTATTTTCTCATGGTATTTTAATAATTCTGAACTAACACATACTGTGTTAATTACCTAAGTGTACGATTCATTGCAGTGGTTCACGACGATTGCGCTTAACAATATATTTAAGTGTTTTATAAGAACAATGGGTAAACTTACTGTTTGATAAAAAGGGTGACTGTTTTGATAAGATATTTAAAATGAGACAAGAAATGGGTGCAAAAATTATAGATAATTTAAATATTAATGCTGTTTTGCATGTTTTGAAAAAACCCTGATTTAGAAAAACGTTATTTTTTACCCCTAAATAAATTTTGCTTGCGGCCCGCGACATCATGACTTAAACGTGTTTGTGGCCCGTATAAAAAAAAGGTATAGATCATCAAAGTTCCGGAATGGGACTTGGTGAAAATTATAACACGTAGTGACGTCACACGAAACTTCAAAGCATCTTTAAAGCAAAGTATCCTTCTCATTTCTTGTTTGTCAAATGAAAGAAAAAATACGTGTGCAATATTTTTTTGTAATCTATCAGACAGACTAAATAGTTTTATTTTAATCAACTACCCAATTGCAATGAAACGTTGTGGTAACCCCTTAATCTGCCAAGAGCGAACAATAACATCCGGTCTCTGTATTCAATCCCTTTACCCTATTAGGAGTATCGGTCATTCTCCAGACTTCTAATTACCGCGTCGCTTTTTTTCTACTAACTTTTCAATGATTTTTATTTCAGATATTGTAACTTGACGATCATTGAAACTTAGACGCTTATGGGGCACTTTGTAATTACTAACGGTTAGTCAGTTATAAACGATTGAAAATTTACATGACGCGGTAATTAGAAAAACGACGCGGTAATTAGAAAAACGCCGCGGTAATTAGAATTTTATACTTTTACATGGCGCGTGAATTAGAAATGCGATGTGCTAAATAGAATATTTTACTTTTGTTGGATGCTTGAATTACAAAAAGGGCGCTAAGAAATAATTTGGACCTGTCCCTATTCCACCTCTTCCATCTTTGGAACCTAAACCTATGCTAGCAGTGGCTGAGAAACGTGATATAGTCATAATCATTGTTTTGACCGTTTCATGTTTCGTGTGCTCTGCCAACTCCGTTTGGGAACACAGGCGTAATTGTGTGTATGTATGTAGTGACTAATTGATTATGGCTATTTCACACTTCTCAGTCACTTTTAGCATAATTTTAGGTTTGAAAACAGATGAAAGAGATAGTATAAAAGTGACAGGTTGCTAGCCTGTCGCCTAAAGCATACCTAAACCTATTTCCTAAGTCGCTTCTTACAGCATCCGCGGAAGAAATGAAACAGTGTAATTCTATCCCGACACCACACAGGATAAGTAGATATGTTACGTCTATACACATACATGCACCATCGAACCAATTGATTCCTGACCCACCATAAAACTTATTTACAGTGAACGTCATAGTAACATTGCGTTGCTTGACAGAGAAAATGTTTATGACGTTTATTGTGACAACGTTTTGCGGTGGGTCAGGCATCAGTTGGTTAGATAGTAGTTTAAATATTATTATATAAACTATTAAACACTAGCTTTTGCCCGCGGCTCCGCTCGCGTTAAATTCGGGGTAGCACAGAAGAGATAGCACACATACCAATTTATAGCTTTCTACATTGAAAAATGCGGAATTCTCCACAAACTTCCACCCCTCACTTTAGAGAAATGGGGGGTTTTGAAGAGACAACAAGTAGCCTATGTCACTCTCCATGCCCTAAACTATCTCTGCCTAAAAAAAATCACGTCAATTCATCACTTCGTTTAGCCGTGAAAGACGGGCAAACAAACAAACACACTTTCACACATACATACATACATATTCTCACGCCTGTATTCCCATGAGGGGTAGGCAGAGCACATGGATTCAAAAATCCAGTGCCACGTCTAGTAAATTCAGGGTAACCAGATGGTTAAACGTGATATTGCGGTGACAGGTTGCTAGCCCATCGCCCACAATACACTAACCCTTTCCCAGAGTCGACTCTTACGACACCCACGGGAAGAAAGGGGAAGGTGCTATTCTAACCCGGCACCACACGGGCACACACTTTCACATTTATGTATATTAGTAGTACGGATATAAACATACTTATCAGTATAATTTACTACCAATTCTAATTACCGCGCTCACTATTGACGCGTGAATTAGACGTGGAAATTAGGGACTCTTGAAAAACATAAAATAACTTTTTATAGATACAAGCAATAATCTCCAAAATCTGTTATCTATTAAATATTGCGAACTTTAATGTGTTCTCCAACTCTCAGAGAAATTAAGTTGCTGGTTGATTTTAAAAAAGTGAACTTGGTAATTAGAAATTTCGTGAACCACAACGCGGTAATTAGATAATTGCGTTTATAACTCGCAGCCCGATGCAGCTAAAACAACTATCCCGCACGAGGCTTTGGGCACAACTGACGGCTTAACCGAAATGCGGTAGCGACATCCGTGCCTACATTCAGAAGACTTGTGCGATGAAAAAAGAAAGCGTCGCGGAAATTAGGATACGTTTCGAGACAAAGTGATTACAATTGATATCTTAGCGGTATATTACTGTATTTATTAGATTTTTTTTTTGGCAACAAAAGCATACATTCTTATGTGAAATAATCTTGCTTACATTGTTTTTTCTTTAACTATATCATCAGGAGAAATTGAAATGTAAGCAGTTTCGGTAGTAGGACGCGACGCGGAAATTAGGAGAATGGGGTATTAAGTATTTTTTTCTCCCAGAAAAGTTTTATATATGTACTTGAAAATGCATGTTACAGCTCAATACAGATATCTTTTACGATCTAAAAATACAAGGTATACTAATATCTGTAATTTAATAATTTTTAAGAGCGAGGACATGAAAAATGTACGTCTGGAGAATGACCGGTATAATACATTGTCTAATTTTCCTGCTTTAGTATAAACCGTCAATTAGTTGGAAATCGGAACCGGCCTTAGGACTTCAGTATGTCAATCCCATTCGGTCTTGATACTTAGAAGTATCATCCGATTTCCAATACGTCGAGGTTTTCTCTTACTAAAGCAGGAAAATTAGTCAATCTATACTAATATTATAAAGCTGAAGAGTTTGTTTGTTTGTTTGTTTGAACGCGCTAATCTCAAGAACTACTGGTTCGATTAGAAAAAATATTTTTGTGTTAGATAGACCATTTATCGAGGAAGGCTTTAGGCTATATAACATCACACTGTGACTAATAGGAGCGAAGAAATATGGGAAAATGTGGAAAAAACGGGGGAAATTAGACACCATTCCACGCGGACGGAGTCGCGCGCACAGCTAGTGTATTATACTATGCCTATGGCTATGGAGTCAATACCCGCTACCTCTTGTAGCTTGTTTTCTATGCAGCGTTCACCCACTTCCTACAATTGACATTGGTCGCGCAAACTGCAGCTGCGTTGACTTGCCTTGCGTCAATGACCTTAATAGCAACTTGTACAAAAAGCGTCACAGTTGGAATGCTTTCAGATGCACTTTTAGCATCTACTGGATGTTTAAGATTAGTCAAGCTACTCTGGTTTCTGTCCGAAGGTAGATTTCAGCGCCGAAACCAAAGCCAAGGTCTTAAAACTCTTAAACTATAGCCTTATGATATACATGGTGCTCGTGAGCATTGCGAGAGATTTCAACCACGAATTCCAGAGGCTATAAGAAGTAATAAATGTTTTATGAACTTAGGTCGAAACACGATTTTTTTTACTATTATTAAGGCACGTTTATACGACATTAGCAATTATTATGTATGAAAATTATTAAAAAAAATCGTGTTTCGACCTAAGTTCACATAACATTTATTACTTCTTATAGCCTCTGGAATTCGTGGTTGAAATCTCTCGCAATACTCACGAGCACCATGTATATATAGGATTGTGGTATCGGGTTTAGAATAACACCTCTCCATTTCTTACGTGGATGTCGTAAGAAGCGATTAATGAAATAGGTTTAGGTAAATATGTTTTAGACGACAGACTAGCAACTTGTCACTATTGTACGGACAGCTGCAGAGTAAAGTAACCCCCCGCCCATACAATGTCTCATTGCTAGGGGGTTACCTTTCTCTGCAGCTGACTGTACTTCTTTCATCCGTGTTTAAACCTAACGTTATGCTGCACGAGGCCTCGAAGCGTGAAATAGCTATGGTTTTGACAATGTTACGTTTTGTCTGCTCTGCCTACCCCATAAGGGAATACAGGCGTGATCTATTGTAGTTATTGGCACAAACAAATAATTAAATTAAATTAGTTAATGAGACTACTTAAGCAGTTAATTTAAATAAGACGAGCCTTTTAGCATGGTCATTATACCGGTCACTTGTACATAACAGTTATTTTTATTTTCATATACATCGGAAAATCGGAACCGGTCCATCTGGTAATTTGAACAATTCGTTTTTGATGTTTTATAATACCAGTATGGTTACGTGTTTATTCGCGCAGCAACAACATTTCAAGGTTAGTACAAATGGTATTATGACTCGTAGATCAAATTTGCTTCCTGATTAAAATTTTGACGTCACTTCCTTCTTATTTCGCATTCATACACTTACATACATACATACATACATATTTTCACGCCTGTATTCCCAGGAGGGGTAGGCAGAGCACATGAATTCAAAAATCCAGTGCCACGTTTAGCAAATTAAGGGTAACCAGATGGTCAAACGTGATATTGTGGTGACAGGTTGCTAGCCCATCGCCCACAATACACTAACCCTTTCCAAGAGTCGACTCTTACGACACCCACGGGAAGAAAGGCGGAGGTGCTATTCTAACCCGGCACCACACGGGAAACTCATAGATACACTTATAATTTCTAATTTCTGATCTCCATTGTTACTTATTATAAAGAACTCTGTATTTAGACAATGTGCGACATGTGTCCTGGCTGGTATGAATGTCATGAATATTTCGTATGAGTTTTTTCTTCCGACGCATTAAAAAAAATTGTGATCATTAAAAAAAAACCTTCCGTGATTTTTTTATGGCATGGAATCAAAAAAATAAGGTAAGTATACCTACTTGTTTTCATCTTGCATCTATAGGGCTAGTATTGGTTACCTAAGGTTTAAATAGGAGATAGGTACATTTTACTTTTACGCGCCATTTTTCCAATATGGCGGCGTTAGCGGCAAAGATACGAGGTGGCAAAGTTGAAATTCGGAAAGAGCACATCAAAATCTATAAATTCACCAATTTTCAAAACTCCCGGAAATCTTTCCAGGTAACCCCTTTAATTCGTTTCTATTGACTGGATCAATGTTGGCTTGACGTAAAAATGTTTGTCTTTCTGTGTTACATATCTTGATCGGATAGTCCTAATTCTATGCGGTTTTTGAATAGAAACCGTGCTGTATTGTAATTTTCAGCGAAATATAAAAAATAATTTCTTGTAAACTTTTAGGTTTCAGCTACCTTAGTTAGTTCGGTTATTGAGCGGCGTACTCTTAGCAACACACTAGACAGCAATTTTTCGTAATTATATCAAATCTAAAATGCGCCTTATTATTATTGTAATGCTTAATTACATTGTAAATTTAATAGATTTTTATGGCACGGTCACTGTCATAAACAAGTGATAATTTTATGTACCATGACGCTTTGGGCGATTCATTCGTTATGTATTGTGTATGTATGTAGGTTTTCAAACATCGGCATCGCCATGTTTGAAAAGCTATAAATAAAGTGACAAATACATAAATGATCTCTAAACCTATTTATTATTTTTAACGAAAAAGTCACAAGAGTTCACTAATAAAACGATTTTCCGCGGGAAATTTGACTATTCGTTGCTATTATTTTACGCTCAAACTGTTTGATTTAATAGAAACAAAACACGACTGGTAGCTAATTGAAATACATAACTAATAATTAATAATAATAACCTACCTATTTGTGGTGACTGACCAAACGACTGAAGTATTTTTTTTGTTCACAGTGACCTTCACTTGCAACAAAGATATACATGTAGGTATACATCCTTCGTCTGTTATAGTTATTATAAACACATTAGCTAAGTCAACAAATATGTAATAAAATATGTTTGCAAAGCCTATTTGTGTAACAAATAATTTCTTAAATAACTAACACCAAAGTAACACTTACCTTAAATCTTCAAAAACTGCCAAACGACGGCTAACTTCTATTAAAAAATGATTTTATTAACGCACTAATGTTTCCGTGTCTAGTAATAAATTTTAACTTCGACTAGGAAGTGACCACTCAGACGATCGTCCTTCTTACCGAGCTAAGCAAGACTGCGCGAGATAGTAAAATAAACGCGTGCGCACCTGACTTGATGGTTTGAATGTCAATGCCGTTCTACTGCCCGATTCGCATCTGTACCAATTTCATTGTGATCTTGTAATTATGGTTTATGGTTTAAGATATTTATTTCTCTTAAAAGAATACAGAATTCACTTATTGAGAAAAACAATGTTAGTATAATTAATATTAATGTTAGTTGGGGTTCTCTTGAATTTATTTTAAGCAGAAAAAATTGAACTTGTTATTAGAATTCAGTTAGATTGTTATAATGATCTCGCTAAACTATCTAAACGTGTAGGTACCTACATTTCTACAGTAATCATTTATTGATTATAAAAAAAAAGTAAGTACGATTTGGATAACAGAAATTAAAAGACATGAAAGTACTTGCTCTCCCAAGAAACTTTTAATAAAGTGTCAGAAATAATTTAAGCATATGGAGCATATTTGAAATGTAAACAATAAGTCGTAAGAGGTCCACTCTGAGAAAGGGTTAGTGTATTGTGGGCGATGGTCTAGCAACCTGTCACTGCAATATTACGTTTAACCATCTGATTACCCTGAAATAGCTAGACGTGGTACTGGATTTTTGAATTCACGTGCTCTGCCTACCCCTCTTAGGAATACAGGCGTGAGAATATGTGTGCATGTATGTAAATGAAAATTCGCGAAACTTCTCTTGGACTTAGACTTCTTTGGACGTAAATAAACCGGTTTTTGAGGTATCTAAATATATAAAAGGAGAAACTGACTGACTGACTGACTGACAGATCGACGCACAGCCTAAACGGCTAAACGTAGATACTTGAAATTTGGAAGGGATGTAGCTTAGGTACCGTAGAGGTGCACTAAGAAAGGAATTCCCAAAATTCCCACGGGAACGGGAAT
>BHDV01000967.1:268093-337078 GCA_005406045.1 Adoxophyes honmai
TACAGCAGCGTATTCAAATAATTTTGAGATCTCTTCTGTGTCATTCCGAATTTAATGCGAGCGAAGCCGCGGGCAAAAGCTAGTTATTCAATAAAATGATTTAGTTTAGTTCGAATGATCCCTGAATGTGCGAAAATTGTTTATTAATTTAACTCTGCCTCAACCTTTTAACTATGTATATCTGATTTCCTGATAAGCGATTTTGCTGATTGTTTCGCTGTTATTATGATCTTGATGCTTAAACAGCACAAGATTAAAAGATTTCTTTTCTATCAATGAGAATATTAATTTTATGAATTTTCTAACTAAGGTATACCTCAAGTTAAAGTATAATAAGGTTCTTCTACTAGGGTTTATCTAGGGCCTAAATTATCAGTGTGACTATAAGAATAAACATTGATTGAGTTTGTTTGTTTGTATCACGATTCTATTCTACGTATTAAATCAATTTAAACTCTCAAAAATTTATAGTACCTAGTTGCATAATATATATACTAGTTACTTAAACCAGTGTGTAAGTAGACCAGTAGCTTTATTTATTTGGAGTAAAATTATTGTCAGTTTCCTGTCTGCCTCAAACGGCAGACCTCTGCCACGTGACATAATTAATTAAAATTATAATTTAGCTTTTTAATTTCGTGCAATAATACTGAATAATTAAATTTATAACTACGAAATGGTGTCTTTTGTTTCTAATTACAAAATAATCAAGTATTACTCAGCTTGTCAAAGGTCTTCTCTTTTGAAATATACAACATTAATTAAAATATGTACCTAAATGTCGCACATCATTGTGAGTGGCAGCTTTTTATGTAAAACTAGCTTTTGCCCCGCGGCTTCGCTCGCATTAGGTTTAGATTTTTCATACAACGGGATTTTCCCGCTAATTCCCGTTCCCGTGGGAATTTCGGGAATTCCTTTCTTAGCGGATGCCTACGTCATAACATCTACCTGCATGCCAAATTTCAGCCCGATCCGTCCAGTGATTTGGGCTGTGCGTTGATAGATCACAGTCAGTCAGTCAGTCAGTCAGTCAGTCACCTTTGAGTTATATATATATATATATATAGATATACAAATGGGCATCCAATAATATAAATGTTTATATTCAAGTATCAATATTATACTACTAACTGAAAACCTTAAAACGTAATAGTTACAATTCATGATGATACAAGAGAACAGAATAATCTTTACCAAGTGTGTCTCTATTCGTTTTTTTTCCTAGTAATTACAAAACAGCATCATTACTTCTATGCTGTACAATTGTACATGAAACGAGTAAATTACATAATCAAAGTCACCTTTAAAATTGACCTTCATTGTGATTTTGATCATTTACTGCGTTCACTACAGCAATATTTTTTTGTCAGTTACTTCAAGTAGTCTGAATTCGCTCGTTTCTTCTCTGAAGTTGTCTTCTAATTCTTTCTTAGTTTCTGAATCCACTTCGATATCTATTTTCCTTACATTGGCGTGACCTTTAACGTTGGGTGGCAGCTAAATGAACTTATTGGCTTGTCTCATCTATAGTCATGCATTACATCAAGGTTAGTTAACGCTGGAAGCGAATTAGGAAGTGACGTGATCGTGAATCATGTTTCGATTGTTAATGTGACAGTAGCCGTAGCACTGTGATTTGGCTCGGGATTTGGCTCCCTGTCATCTTCAGAAGTCTCTAGTTAGACAGTGACAGGAATAGTCTATCTCGCGTTCGCACTGGCAGAGCATCGTGTTCTGTTTCCATGAGTTTCGACAGTCATAATAAGCGGATTTATGGATACATTATTACATAATTGCCTTCTCAGTCGGAACCACCGCAAAACGTTGTCACATTAACGTTATAAAGATTCCCTTTGTCAAGTATAGCAATGTTGCTATAACGTTTACTAGAAATGGAATGAATGGATGGAGTTTACATGGAGAGTCACCAATTGGTTCGATAGTACCTAGCTCAAATCTGACGACTCTAAAATAAAATGCGTTCTAAAATTGATAGTCCTATCCCTTTGGACCTAGAAATAAACCATTGTAAAAATTGATTAGATAGAGTTTTAGGATGCCTTTGCTTTGATAAAGAAAATAAATGAGGTCTTGTGGCTTGAAATTAAAATTATAGATCTTGTTACACCTTCAAGAAAAGAGATATCTAGTAAAATAGCTTGAAATTCATTTTGAAAATTTTGTGTTATGTAAAATTCTGATGGTATTATAACTAGGACTACGCTCGACTCTACTGAGTTAGTGGTAGAGTTCGAAAACGATGTGTTTGCGATTTTTTTCGTTGCAAAGAGGACTACATATTTAGGTACATACCTATTTACAATTATTTCAGTAGATGTTTTCTATACCGTAGTAAGTAGGCCGACAGATGTGGAAAACAGCGCCCTCTGTACGCGATAGCGTGAACGCGGTACGGCGCTGCGTATCGAGCTGTAGCGAGTTGACCTTATCATCTAGTTGAGTAGTAATCTGTTAGAAGGCGCTGTAATTGCTACGAAGAAAAATATTCAGGATATTTTTTTTTGTAAAAATGACACATTTTTGTGTTATTGGGTTACTTAAGTGTAGAAAAAAAAACAAAAATTATATTGTAAAATTTTTAGATTTTTTGTTGTTTCGAACACACGTTCATAGTTTTTATATGTACCTAAAATTCGCAAGATACTTCGACTGGGAGCGTGGCGTCTCCTGTAATCCGGCTTCTCGGAGGTCGGGGCCAGAGGATGGTTTGAGGTCGGGAGTTCTGGTGCTGAGTGGCCCATGTTGACTGGACGTCCACACTAAGCCTGGTATTAATATGGACCTCCCGGAGGAGTCTGGGAGGTGCAGGTTAACTAAGGAGGGGCGAACCGGGCCAGGGGGGAAACCCAGCAGCCAAAAGTCCCCGTATCGGGCAGTAGTGGGATAGCGGCCGGGAGTGGGTGCTCAGTAACAGCCCGACCAATACAACCAGACCTGTTCCTTTTGCCACTTTTAAATATCACACTTATTGCAAGAACGTCATTTTTTTTTCTGAGAGATGTAGTCTAACGTCGACCTTAAATATGTTTAGTAGCATAAAAGTGTTAGATATTTTTGACGTCTTGTTCACGTATACATATTTGTGACACTGACCGTACCATTTAAAACCACCTTAATGCTTGGAAGTTAAAGCCTGAATTGCGTCAGCAATAAAAATGCTAAGTGTGTGTACTTTGTCTACAAAACCTACCTACTAAAATCGCCTTATTTCTAGCAACATAATGTCTAAGTTGGTTTAGCAAGAAATTTTACTAGGTATCCACTAAAACCGCCTTATTGCTAGTTGCTCAAAGTCTTAATTCAATTGGTTTAGCAAGAAATTTTATTGGGTTGCCACTGAAACTGCTTTAACACTCACAAATTAAAGTTGCAATTGGTTTAGCAAAAATGTACGAGAATTATTACCGCCTCTTTCTTTTAGTAAGGACACGAATGGGATAGTTTATTTTTGCCAGTTTTGCTGCTTGTCAAAATCATTCTTGTAATTGAGGCATTAAGGTTGGTATTGGTCTAACAATAGGCTGCTACAAATACTATTGTCACTTTCTGTTAATAAAAGAGTGAAAAAGACAGCATTATTCAAGTTCTGACGATTTATTTTGCTTTCAAATATGTTTGAAACTAGGCATCAAACAGCATAGTCCGTAACATGTTGCATTACGATTTATTTTCGGTTAGCAATGGTATAATGACAAGTTTTTGAGAGTACTTATCATTCATGACTTAACGAAGGAAGTAATAAAACAACATATTATTTATTTTATTTTATTTACCGTTTCAGAATCCTTATTACACTTTTAATGACTATCTTGTTAACTAACTGATTCACAGTTATATCAAACCATGATCCTAAGGCCAAAGTCCCTGAACTCGCAATTAAATGTCAAAAAACATAAGATTTTTCAACTTTCTGGGGCCACTTGTAGCACGTCTTAAATCTCGATTTAGTCACACAAAAATTACGATTTAAGATAATGCGGCAAGCGGGGGCAATGTCTATGACGCCCGAGTTAAGACTGGCCGGTCAGAATTTTACTCTCCGTGGTTTATGCTTATTTGGTACTGTAGCCCATTATCCTTGTCACTAAAGCCTCTCGCAAATCTATCAGTCTATCACTACCAGAACTACTCAGAAGAAAAAGACTTATAGAGCCGGCTTCTCTGCCTCTTTCTCTGCTTCAGGCATCTCCACTTTCATGTCCTTGATCGGTTCTCCCAGTTTCTCCATCTTGTCCTTTTCTGCTGACTCAGTCATTATGAGTTCTGGGACTTGCATCGGCTTCTTTTCTTCTTCCATCTTCTCGGGAACGGCTGCTCTCTCCAGAGGTGCATCTACTTTCACTACGGGGTCACCTTTCTTCTGCGTGAAAGAAGAAATACAATGAGAAATACAGTTTCAGTCATATAACTAAGTACACCTGTTACTGTTTAAATGGATATGTTAGAAAATAACAGACGAAAGACGAATGTTGTCAAGCTGTTGGGATCAGCTTGGCAATATGGGCTTCAAAACTGTCTGAATAATAACGGATTGAATGAATTCAATATTGTTTAAAGGCTGCTAATTTTATGTCCATTCTGATCTGAAATGGGCCGTACAATCTGCCAAATGTACAACGATTTGCTCCACTCAAGTGTCACTAGCTCAAATCTCCGCTTGAACGGACTGTCTTAAAGATTCATCAGTATTTACCTCAACAGCATGCTCGACCTTATCAACAACGACTTCTGGAACCGCGTTCTTGGCAACAACATCAACAGCAGCAGACTTGGCGACCGGATCAGCGGCAGGCGCAGGCAGGACGTTGCAATCAGCCTGGTTGGTCTTCACAAAGAAGGCTCGGGAGATCTTGAAGCGGTCCAGGACGCCATACGCGGCTTGCATGATCTGCATGTTCGCTAGACGGTCGCGAGTGAGGACCCACGCGTTCTCTGTTGGGTTTTATCACATTATTAAAATGAGACACAAAACCTATATGGACGTAGAATGCATTAAGACTGCAGTCCTGCTACATAGGTATAGTCCTACAACTTTGCGGAATTCTCTGTGGATATGAAAGGCGTTGGTAGGGGAGAGGTAGCTCGTAATATTGACATGAGATATTCCCCGTCCCTCTTGTAGTCCCCGTTGACGTCTGTAGTACCGCTCCCCCGCTAACGCGTCTCATGCCCAAGGAGTATCGCCCATGAAGTTGTTGGAATATAGCAGTGTCCCGCTCAAACCAAGCATGAGAGAAAGAGACGACTAATTATATGCGTTTTAACCGGAGATGAAAGCTAGACTGCTAAAACCCTGGTGTCCTAAAAGGGATTGGCAGAATGGGTTATTTACCTTTGAAGTAAGTACAAATGATCGCTTCCTAAGCAGGACATACAGTAAACATCCCATAAAAAGGCAGGTTTAAAGTAAACCGAGGCCGAAGGTGGAATAATAATGTCATAGGACGACTTTAGCAATGATCTGTAATAAATGCATCAATTGGAAAATATAGGATACGAGGATAAAATTTTAAGATCGTGTGTTATTAAACACAAGTTATCTACTCAATACTGTTTCGGCGCTTGGGAATAATTTCAAAATTGACTTAAAAATAAAGAAAATAAACCATTAGATCGATACAAACGTACTGATTCAGCATCGACAGCGAAAGATAACCCTAATAAGCCATAGATAAAGTAATAAACCAGTTAAACTGTTGAGTTTTCCAACATTTTTGCCTTCACGGTCTGTGGTGTTAGGCAGATGGTTAGGCAAATAAAAAGGGCGGAGAGGATGAGATAGATACGTTACAACTACGTATTTAGGTCAAACTGAATCATTGTCAGTTTTCTTTTATTTACTCGTCATAGAGCATTTTACTTCCCGTTCATTTTTTTTAGAAGATAGATCAAAAAAGATTTTTTTTAGTATCGAGTTTAAGCAGCGCGTTTCTTTGCCACTTACTTCTTGCGTTAAAAAACAAGTAGTTCAGAATCGGCCCACGTTCCTCACCTGAAAAATTTAAAATACCCTTCGAAAATTTGATCAATTCATATAGGTATTGCTACAAACAACCTTCGTAGGAAATTGTCCACTCGTTACGTAAATGGATTTCATCAAGTTGTATTCCAAAAACTTAAAAAACCCAGTGTTTTCCATTTTCGAATGGCATTTTCACAGGTGTTTTCTTCTCTTATTGATGATACTTACAACCAACAAACCAGTCCAGAGGTCTGACCAATGGTCTTTCAAGCAGTGTCGTAGGTTCAAATCACGGCTTGCAAATTTTGCGAAATTTACCACGAGAAAATTGTGTCGTGCACATTCCATTCACCAGTTTCCAATCAGCATTGGGCTTACAGAGATGTCTGGAATGGGATGAAGATACAATAGGGAGACTTACGCGTGTGTACTGGGCCGATTCCACTGCAGGACCACATGACAGCATAGTTGTCGTAGTCTGTGTCGAGGATAGCGAACTCATTGTCGAAAGGAACCGGCAGGGACGAGTACTTGACGACGATTCGTCCCTCGCCCTCCCGGCCAATGACTTGGAGATGTCCGTCCATGACGCGCTTCATTCCCGTCCTAGTAAATAAGGAAGTAAGAAAACTTTATTATTAGGAAAAGTTATCCTCACGCTTCGAGTCTTGTCCTACGCTCCGTTGAAAAGTCACCTGTGACGAAGCAACGCACAAAATATGCATAAAGAGTGGTAGATTTTGAGGTTTACTTTTTAATGAAATAAGGTCGCAAAAACGAATAAGATCGCTAATGTACTTTTCAGATAATTGGAAAATTGATTACTTATTTCATAGTATCTTCTATAACTCATTGTTTGACAGCTTTATTCGATACTGTTAATACGATAGAATTCAATAGCCAGAAGAAAATCCACTACTGACCCTGATAATTCACTGGGTTCTTTCCATTGAGTCGTGTAGAATTGCCAAACTTACGCCAATTACGAACAAAACTTTATTACAACCATCTTAACGTTTCAATACTCACAGCGAGTTGGTGATTTCGTTGGAAACCAGGATCCTGCCTTCGGGAGTGCTCTCATACTTGGTGGTGACGCAGCGGCTGCCGAGCTCAGAGACGGTGAAGTAGCGTTCAGCCTCATACCAGGTCCCGAGGAAGCGGTTCATGTTGAAATTGGCCATGGGCTGGGAGAAAACAATGAAGATGGATTTGAATATGAAGAATTTGTTAAGATGCCGAATACACCTAACCACGAGATTTCTGAACATGGTCAAGTCAACTAGTGAAGTAAATAAATTGATGTCTCAGTTTCAGTCAGTCAGTCGAATAAATATGGCTCGATAGAAAACAATCGCGAATTCAACAGCTGCATAGTAAGTACAGAAACCCTACGAGAGTCTCACCTACATCTACAGTGACCAAGTAAGAATAAAAATAACCAAAAAAGCTTTTTCAAGGGAAAAATTGCCAAGCCATTTTTAACCCAAGCCTGTCTCCACCAAAACCAATGCGCGATGATCTATTGAAATCGAAAGTGCGTATTGAATCCGATCACGTCGGTCGCCGACCTTTACCATACTATGAGTTTCAGTACCGTACTCGCTAGCGACGGCGAAAACGATTAAAATCACCTATAGAATTTGCCCTTTAGGAGCTATTTGGGACGGAAGTGTTTTCTATCATTTATTGTATTACGTTTGTATATCATTAAGTTATTATTATTTACTCATTAAGGCTAACGTATTTTTAGACAAGTTCAATATTTCATCAGTGCCAAATTTCTGTCACTAAAATGTCTCTATTTCTTTCTTTCTTTCTAGAATCTAAACTAGCAACTAACGTTTTTAGACGTTGCGTTGCCGTAGACAAAGATATTTGTGACAACGAATCACAAAATTTGCCAGGTGACACCGACAAGTTCAATCGAGAACTATTCGAAGCGCGTTTATTCGCTGTCGACTTTAGGAACGCAAATGGGGTTTAAGATGACAACTCATGGTAGTGGTTGTCTTGGACCGGTTGTCTGTGGTCAGTGCGCCTGCGCCTGGGTTATATAAGCCCCGTAATGAGGAGTCAAGGTTAAGATAGAGCTTTTGTCTACTTATCAGGGATCCAAATCCCTCTAACAATTACTGGCCTTCGAATCCTTTACCCTACTAGCAATTGAATACGAAAAACTTGTATTTCTGTTTGTATTTTAATGCTGAAATTATTTTGACGTTTGGTATGTGTTTTGTGACCCATGACATGACTCATGTAGTTTTTCCCGTTGGATAGCAAAAACAGATTCAATGTGATCGAAATTGAGAGCTGGTAATAGGTATACTTTTATTTTGAATGGTCATTCAACATGAAGAAAAATATTTCCAGAAATCCTTGAGGCAAGAATTTGAAAAGATAATTTACTTAAACCAAAATTATTATTTCAGTACTGAAAGGCAAAACTATCTGAAATACAAGTAGATAATGATGTATTTAATATTTATCACTCGTAAGATCAGCAAACATCGAAGATTAATTTATCACTCGTAAGATCAGCAAACATCGAAGATTATGGAACATGAAAAACGTTTGGCAAAATGGTAAATCTAGATAATACTCATTCCTATAGCACTTAACAGGGTACGGTCTTAATATAAATCGACAGAAAGACAAAGAAGAAGTAATTCTCTAAATCATATAATTTTATTTGTTGATATCCCAAAATGTTTTAAAGTGCTAAGGGATGATAATAGAAAGACTGGTCAAGAATTATCAAAAAAGAACTCACCTGATAGTCGGGGCACCATCCTAGCGATGGGATCTGCGCTGAGGCAGTAGCAATAAGAGCAAACACAGTCAGCCGCCACATGGTTAGTCTTCAGGGCTCCACCGGGGAATGATGTCGGGACCTCAAGTCTCCCGCTTTTATACCCTCGCTGAACCTGGAACCGGTCCACACCCTTCTAAAAGAGTCCTTATCTAGTAAGCTAGGTTGATTTATTATGCCTGCTGGTATACCTAATGAATTTTGCAGCGTGTGTGTTAATGGGTTTTGCTTTGTTTGCATTTTGTTTGTTTGCTGATGCTGTTAATGCGGTTGGACTGGTCGCGTATCCCACGGGCGCGTTTAAGGCAGGTGGATGTAGTTGTCGCGTTGCATCACTTTGGTGTTACCACGTATTATGATAATATTCAGGATGCATTTCAAGGAAATCTTTGCCAAAATATTTTTTCGCGTCTCATGGTCTTTGAGTTGTTCTTAATGCCGAGAAAAGGCGGAATTGTTTTTTTATTCTTTTAAGAATGAAAAAATTAGGGTCTTACTGCCACATACACAAAACACCTTCTTTTAATAGATATATTTGTATGAGATTTAAGTTAAATGCTAAATTAATTTAATTGTTTGATGCTGCATTTGTTCGCTTTGTACAATCTACTAATTCAGCACTTGTAGCAAAGTCGCTGTATTTAGATTTTTTATGACTGTGTTTCTATTCTAGCCACAATATGGAATGCAGAACTCATCTTCATCATTATTTAAGTGGATAAATTAATTTAAAGACCATTTTTCAGCATGGGTAACATTTTCGACTTAGTTTGCAATGTAATCGAAAACACCTTAATGATCAGTTTTCGAACGTCATTTTCATACCAATTCTCTGCTAACCAAGTGAGGAATAACTTGATTAAATGGACAGGGATGGGCAGTGGGGAGCCATTCGCAGAGATGGCCGATAGCCTCGCCTGCGCCTGCGTCGATGGCGCGATAACCACGAACCATATTAGGAGGCTTGTTGAGACGCTGTGGAAAGACTAATCGATAGGCTATCTGTAGAAATTCATCTACAATTACAGGCTTGTAATATGTTGGATATCGAATGTTCCAAGATTTCTTCGGGAATAGGATAGGAAGTTTTTTGGTTTGGAATAAATGGTTAAATTTATTGCTATATTAAACTAACCAAGCTTTGGTACTTTTAGTATCAACGTCTAAGAGATAGAAAAGCTTTAAATCGCAGACAATGATGAATGATGATACATGTATCATAAATAGTCACATCGTATGATGAGTAGAGTATCATCAAGAATGGCGTATTTTTATTTATTTCACTATTTGGTTTTCACTAAGGGCCGATTTAACCAAACGAAAGTCAAGTTTAGTTTTGGAATAAATCACTCTTTACTCGTGAGTAAATCTAATCAACATACGAAAAAAGTGGGTAAGAATTACTTATTCCCAATAGTATTCTCGTTTGGCGAATTCGGCCCTAAAATGTATAACTAATTGGCCATGTAACCAACACCCATTTCGAACCGCGTCTTAAGATCTATCTAATTATTGCCCTCGCTAATGGTATTTACAGAAAGGCCTGGAATGTTCCCATACATTGCGCAAAAAGAAGCAAGGGCCATCTGCCCACCTACCGGTTCCAGTCCCGTCTTAGTTACTTTTTATTTTCTATCTTTCCCGTCTATTTTTAACTCGAGTGCCCACTGAGGGCAAATTGCTCGCCTAGCTAGTTTTTTGCATTCTCTTTGTGTGTGACCATCTCTAATAATGGTTGTATCTTCAGTCCATAAGCCAAAATTATTATGTGCGTATTCGGTATTTTCGTAAACTGCGGTTATTTTTGATGGATGATGATGACAATTAATGAATAAGATTATATTTCACTCGACTTTATTACGCTGCGGAAAATATTTTGGCGAACTGATACAAATACTTAATTGATGATTTCTTGGTAGAATCCCAAATGAAATGTAGATTTCGTTTTTAGTTATTGCAAAGAATACCACGATCTAGGCACTGTGCGGCCAATTTAAAACAAGACGTACGGATAATGCTGATTCCGTCAAACTTTCGCAATCGCCCGTACTGTTAAAAGTTAAAATTATGGTACTTTCCAGATTTTTTCACAACTTTGATAATGTTGATCGCAGACCTTGCTAGGAGCAATTCCAGATGTATACCCATGTATCTTATGATTATAGGAAAGCTTAATAGGTTAGAGCCATGCTCTTTCCGAATTTCTATTTTATCATTTCGTATCTTTGCCGCTCGCGTGTTACTAAAGAATCGACCTGCCATGGCTGCCATTAAGTAAAAATACTCGCCTAGAAACAGAGTACCTACTCGTCCAGGCTAGTCGTATGAGCAAAATACGCACGTACTAGCTAGAAAAAAAGTAAAAATTAACCTATTAATTCGATCACGCGGCTGCCTTATAGTCAGGGATCGGAAAAATTTGCGACATTGTTTGCAATAATGTGGACATAACTCCAAAATTAATCAAAATGTCAATTAATTATTAATTTAAATATAATTTGATTTTTGGAGATAATAGTTTATTTATAAAGTGCTTTTAAGCACGTAATACTAAAATAACTTTAAAAAAAAATTACGTTACGACGACGATGAATTACATTAATAATTACTAGTACAAGGTTCGTATTTAAAATCGGTATCGTTTCCGTAAATATTTATATATTTATAATAAATAAATAACGATTTGGAAAAAAATACTGACAATTTTTTTTTGTAAACCAATACTTTAACTATTTTTGCATTTATTGACTAGAAATCAAATTATATGTCAAGTACAAAATAAAAATAAAAATACTAGAAGTGGCTGCGAAGCGTGAAATAGTTATAATCATGGTTATGTCTATTTCAAGTTTCGTGTGCTTTGCCTACGCCATTTGGGAACGTAGACGTGATTATATGCATGTATTTATGTATGTAAAAAATTAGTTATCCGAATAATATTTTGATTAATTTTGGAGTCATGTCCACATAATTGCAAACAATGTCGCAAACTTTTCCGATCTCTGCTTATAGTAGAGAGTGAGAGAGTGTAATGACAGTTAGTTTTTATAAGAAAGGGTAAGAAAGGAAAGGTTGGCTGTAAGAGATCCCTTAGGCGATATTAGCGCCTTTGTACTCCAACATCATGTTTGTAAAAAATCTGTATTTCACGTTTTTTGTACAATGAATTGTTTCTTTGTTTATCTTCTCAAAAAAGTTAAGACAAATTATTGTACAACGAAAAGATTATCAGACAAATGATGATACTTTTCCAAAATATGAAAAGGTGAAATTAAAAAAACGGGAGTCCCTTTTTTCTATAACATTAACGTAATATCTGTTATAGTTATCTTCAGCCAAGAAGAACATTGTTTTAATCTTTTGTGTTGTCTACCTAATAATAGGTTAGATTAGGTATTATAATTTTCATAAAAAACGTATTTCCTTTATTATTTGGATTAAGACTAACGATCATTATGTCATTTGGAACATTAACACAATCTATATTTATAACAAACAATGAAGACCCGAAAAAATCACCAGAGCCCGGCTAAATGACAATCGTATAAAAATGTTTAGTGTTTACAATAGTTAAGAAAATAATATTCAAAGGGGAAACGCTGCCAGCCTTTTGGGCACCATGCCACGGGGGCCCTTTTTAGATTTAAATTAGTTTAGGATCAATTTAATTATTTTTAATAAGATATTCATAGTCAGATGAGGTAGATCCAAAGACAACTTACCAGATCAGCGTCCCACAGAGACTTGGTCACTTTGGCCTGGCCCCAGCCTGAAGGGCTTCTAAGCCTACTCACGTCATAGCTAATAGGATTTGTGACTTACTGACACGGTAATATTCCAGGTAAGTGGGGTAAATATTGTGACAAAACGTCGCAAGACAGTTTTGTTTTACTTAAAAAAAAAAAAAAAATACAGCCGAATTGAATACCTCCTTTTTTGAAGTCGGTTAAAAAGTTACCCCGTATTTCGACTGTCAACTGTCTCAGAACCAAGGCGTTTTGTTATCTGATATCAGGTTATGTATTTTTTTTTAGAACCAAAGACTAACTTACCTAAATACCTGTCTACTGTTGTTTGGTGTCGGGATAGAATAACCTTCTCCATTGCTTCCGTGGATGTCGTAAGAGGTGACTAAGGAAGTCAGTTAAGTACGCTTTTGGCGAGAGGCTAGCAACCTGTTACTATTAAATATACTACCTGTTCCATCTATTTTGAAACCTAAAATTGGGCTAGAAGTGGCTGCGAAGCGTGAAATAGTCATGGTTTTGTCTATGTCACGTTTCGTGTGCTCTGCGGCCTCTGCCTACCCCATTTGCGAACATAAGCGTGATTGTATGTATGTAGGTATGCACAGATTAGAAGACGGTTTAAGAGTTAAACCTTCTTTATTCTGATCTGTGTGTGTATGTGGCGTAAAATCACCAAGGTGGTAAATTCGTGTCTGAGTGATTTAAATCATTGAATTTATTTATTTTAATTAAAATAAAGCTCCATATTTATATTATTCAAATCAACTTATTTAATCGGCACATCAAAACGTTTTCTCTTAATTTATTGATTAAATATGTTTTTTTTCACAAAATACCCCCTCAAAATCATTCCGGGAACGTGTCCGAAGTCGTCATCCGCTGACAACAACAGCTAAAATACATATTAAAAAATTTATTTAATGTTTTAAAGGGTACTTTTTAACTTAGTTTATATTATAATTAAACGATATTTAGAAGCCTCTTCAGTGCAACAATATTGTTTTTTCCGAAAATTTAACTTGAAGTTTGTCTGACAGTTTGTGCGTCATTCCGGGAACGCACACATTTTTTTTAAATATGAACTTTCAGCGAAATGCAACAAATGGCACTTCTGGGTAATTATATAGAGCACTCAAATGCAAATGGATGCCTGAGGTGTTTTTTATTAAAATGTGAAAACTTTAAGAAGTAAGCACAGTTTTGTTTGAAATTTTAGCACCGTACATCAATTCAGCGTCATTCCGGGAACGCTAATAATTGTAAGAAATAAAAAAGTAAATGGCTTTTAATACACTACTTCTTAAAGATTATTGTGGCCTTTTTCTATATTAACCTCAAAAAATCCTGTTTTTGTGACAATTGTTTATTTTTTACGTATTTTTATAAAGAATCGTCATTCCGGGAACGGTCATTCCGGGAACGGTCCCGTATATATAACGTGCGTTCCCGGAATGACGATTGCGTTCCCGGAATGACGTTTGTTCCATTCATTATAGTTTTATGTATGTAAATGCATTATTTTTAAATATTCATTTTTAAATTTTAAGGACATATCTTAGTAACATATCTACTGTATTAAACAAATCATTTTCCGTATTTATTACTTAGAAATTATAACTTTTTAAAGCGTTCCCAAAATGACGATATTTCATGAACCGTTTTTCCTAAATATAATTTAATTAATGTAATTATTAATTTCCAGCTCTGCCCGTTCAGATATTAACTAAAGATAAGTTAATCAATGATTAGGACTGGTTTGCAGAGTAAAAATAAAAAAAAAATTTTGTTAAATTTGAAACATGAAATTTACCACCTTGGTGATTTTGTGCCACGTAGGTATGTCATGTCATCATCAGCCTATATACGTCCCACTGCAGGGCACAGGCCTCCTCTCAGTATGAGAGGGCTTGGGCTATAGTTCCCACGCGGGCCCAGTGCGGATTGGGAACTTCACACACAGCGTTATACTTCGTCGCTGTGTGTAGGTTTCCTCACGATGTTTCCTTCACCGAATAGCTCGTGATAAATATCAAATTCGATATCGCACATAAATTCCGAAAAATTCAGAGGTGCGAGCCTGGGGTTTGAACCCACGACCCTCTGCTTGAGAGGCCACGGTTCGAACCGCTGGGCTACCACGGCTTTTTTTTATAGGTATGTACTAACTTAGATTTTGAATATGATTCTATCGTGAGATTCACACATAATAAAAAATAAAGGTAATTCATGTTTCAAATTGAGTTCAGTTCGATATGATTCGAGCTTGTCCGTAGCCCTTCATCTAAGAGCCGCGGCATCTGCTGCCAAACGCGCACTGCCTTGCGCGAGCCGAGTGAGAGAGATATAAGACGAATTAATTATTCGTACTTCTCATTACTATAATAAAAGTAAGGGACACGTATAATTAATAATCTAATTATGACGAATAAAGTTTAGCTTAGGGAAAATATTTTTACTTCAAAACAACCTAATTAATTAAGACTTTCACATCGAAACTTTGTTGTATGTTGTCGGGTTTAGAATATCACCTCGCCACTTAAAACCTAAAAATGTAGAAATGGCTGCTAAATGCTAAGTAGTCTTAGTTATGACTATGTAACGTTTTGTGTGCTCTGTCTACCCCATTTGGGAATACAGGCGTGATGTATGCACATCGAGAATAGACGTTCAATTACGTGTGAAAATTTCCCTAGTTTAGTTTCGTAGCCACTTCTCTGGTTGCAAACCTGTTGCCTAAATTTATAATACGTCCCATTTCTAGGCACAGGCCTCCTCTTAGTATGAGAGGGTTTGGGCTGTAGTTTCCATGAGGGCCCAATGTAGTAATGAATGTGCGGAATCGCAAATAGGAAAAAAAAATGGCATTAGTGTCGAATAATCGAATCTGGTTACCCTGCTGAAATTGCTAAACGTGGCACTGGATTTTTTAATTCATGTGCTCTGCCTACCCCTCTTGGGAATGCGGGCGTGAGAGTATGTATGTTTGTAGTATGTATTATTGCGCATAGCGTGGATAGGGAAAGTTAGTGTGGTACGTTCAACAACTACGTTGAAATAACTGACAACGACTTGTGTAACTAAAATATTCTCGTTATTTAATTTACTACGGTAAGAACACATTTTACAGATTGTTAATGTTCTAAACAGTAGGCTCCTATCTACAAAAAATTGTACACTATGTGAAACTTACAAAATAACTTTTAATTTACAATTAACAGAGAAAATCAATTTCAACAATTTAAGTTAAGCTTTTTTTCTTGATTAAACTTAAAACTAATTAGTATTTACATTATCTATACTTATATTTACAACGTCATGTATTTTTAGAAGGTATTATTTCGAATGAATTTCGTATTCGTCGGTAACGAACCAGAGTTACTTTACTTGCATTGTTATTACTAAATTTAAGGCAATTCGACGATTGTCGACATATCACAACGTATATACGTATCCTTTGAAGACTTTTGAATAGAATTTGTTCTTTGAAACGCAATGGCGTTTTTCGAAAATGTGCTGCTTTTGTCATGCATTATCGAGTATAAACTAACCATATTTTATGCTACTCAAAATGGAAAACGCATCGGAAGACAGCGTTCCCTGTTCCTACTTACAAACAACTACAGGAAATTATCACAAGAATAATCTAATGATACCACAAAATCACAATGCTTAATGATAAATTGTTCCCAAATAATTTTAAGAAAATTATGTCCTTCGACGTATTTAGAACAAAATAGTTGGAAAACAAAGATCAGGTATAACAAAAGGTAACGTTCGAAAGAATATTAAAGCGATCTTTTTATAATTAAAATTACGTTATGAACAACACATTGGTAACTTTAGTTTTCATTGAAGTACAATAAGTCTAAAAATAAGTTAAGTGGAATTTATACCTCGTCTTTTGGTAAACGAGGCATCATGTGTGATTTTTTAACGAGTTGTACCATATTTTTGGACTACAAGTTTTTTATTTTAAAACGAATGTAAAAAAATAGAGAAATTGCTGTATCAAACAGATAATTACATACCTATAACAGTATACCTACTCTAGGTATACCTACGAGTACTGCAAACGAAGGAACCTCCTCTTTTGATATCTGAGTTTTGGTGTTAGCACAGAAATTGCTGTGTTATAATAAAACACAATGACATATGTATTGACAGCTTTCTAATGAAAAATAACTACGTATTAAATACACGTAGAAAACATTTATAGTACAAAAATGAGTATTTTAGAATATAAAACTCACAACAATTGTGAAAAGTGTTGTCGGTATTTGTAAACTATTAGAAGAAAATATTTCAACGCATTCGCTGCCAAAACTGTGTTCTAGGTCCTTTACATAATTATAATAAATCTATCATTTCTTCGATAAAATCTCCCGGACATTATGTTTAAATTTCGCAGTGAATGCGTTAAACGTATTGATTAAAACATCAAAATAATCAGTCAAGTCAAATAGAAACATACATCTGAATATATCTGTACATGAGGGAACAGTTCTATAACAAAAAAGACATAAACCAGCACACACATAACAATAGTTTTTTAATATCAACTGGCCACGGATGTGTTCGATAAAAAGCGAATTCGAAAATAAGTTTCGAACAAAATAACGCATAAAGATAGAGTTACTATTGTTAAATTAAATTATTCATTTGGAAATATTGCCTGATAAGCTTCAAAATTACGCCTAAAGAAGTAAAAATAGTAAAAAATAGAAAGATATTCAAGCTTAGCGTATAAAGCCGTATTGGAATTACGGAAATGTCCATAGAAACAAAGTTAGTAACAATACTTCTTGAGATTATTCAATTGGTACCTATACCTTAAGTATTACAAATCAAAATCATTTCAGGTCCCTTTAATTTCTCTTAATTGTGTATATTACGGGCAAAATCTCAAATTTTGAAACTGGGGCAGGCCAAACACCTCCGGCTGTTTCCCTTTTAAGTACTTTTGGAAGGTATAAGTATACTTATGTAGTTTGAGGTTTGTTGCAAAGTTTTCGCCCGTAACATATACACCAGAATATCTAATGCTTCACAAATCTTTGGTGCTCATCCACATAGCAAATATTCGGCACAAACGAATGGAAGGAAACGGCATTATATATAAAAATACAATTAATACGAACACATTTTTCTTCTACTCCAGAAATTATACATAATCGGTAATATCTAGTGTTGAGATTGTAAGATGTCGTTAAAAAGCTGCGAAATGCCAAGTCAGAATTCATGTAGTTGAACAAGTGGTGTGGATTTAAAACAGCTTTCATGAAGCGAAGTTATCTATAGGCCTTTGGATTCCAGAATTGTTTTAAGTTATATTCCTAAAATTTATGGAAGCACCAGATTATTATCAATTCAATCTTCAGGTACAATGCAAATTTCACCGATGAAAGTGAGTGGCTCGACCCTGACTGACTAATTCTTAGTTCCAATTCTGACTAGAATCATTGACCGCTGTTGCGGCAGACGACGTCAGGGACCCAACGATAAACACTTTCCGACGTCACCACGTAGTTCTTTGATAACTGATTTAAATTAGGAGGTAGTTCGTGTTACTTTAGGCCTGTCACACTTCGCAACTTTCCGTTGACAACATGTCTACTTTCTATTCTTAAGAAATTAATGTGTCGGTGGCTTTTAAATATTATTTACCCTAATGAAATACATTTTTCAAATAAATACTATCTCGGAAGGTATTGGTCCCGGTTTATAATTTTTAAACAAATTATAACAATTTGGACCCAATGCGGCGAACATGTGATTTTTAAATCATTTACAATCGGCTTCACACCCGCAGGGGCCTTCTTCTGCGAATGCCTTACTATGAGTATCGCTCTGCGACATCACATGTCTTACAAATACTTAAAATTAAACCTTCTTAAACACATATCACAATGGAACTCTCGACTTGAGAGAAATAGATTTTAAAGTCCACGAGCACGCGCGTTCACGTGTCAGGCGGGCGTGCGTCATTCGTGCAGGTTTTTGCTGAGGAGCAAGCTGTTGTGCGGGCCTGACAGATGTCGTATGAGTTCTGGAAGCGCCTCGAAGGTGAGCTGGCAGAAGCAGCAGTTAAACCGGCCGGGGGTGTTGGTCCGCCCGTCATTGTCGCTGGACGATATCACGTTGCGATGCACTGAACACAAATGTTTCAGCAAATGGGCTTTTTGCTTGAACATGGCTACGCAGAGGCGGCAAGCGAAGGGTTTCTCTCCGGTATGTACCCGGAGGTGAGTTTTGAGATTCCATGACATGCCGAATTGTTTGCCGCAATACTCACACCGGTATTCTCGCACTGGCGCTTGTTTACTTGACCCTTGCTCGTGGTCTGTTGCCGGGGGATCGTCGCCACCCATTTGGGGCTGGCACAGCCATGGGCCCCACGACCCTGCGCTAGGTGGTCGATATTTTAGCGCGTCGTCATGTGCTGTCGCTGGAGGAGTGACACTCCTTTCGGGAAGGTAAGGCGGCGCCGATGCGCTGAGCGGGTGAAGCGGTCCCAGTCGGCCACCCACCCCGGGCACACCTCCTGGCCCTTGAGAGTACCGTAAATGAGCTATCTCTTCCAAGTAGCTCGGTGGTATCGCAACAAATGGAGGATTCTGTGATGGCGAGTTGTGGAAGCCAGGTCGTCTTTTCCGATGCGGAGTTACAACATAATTTTCTGGTGATGTCTGAACGAGAGACATAAGGTCTTGATCAGGTGGCTTAAGATGCGCGTAATCTTCTAATTTTACCGTCCGTAGGTCCAGTTCTGGTGGCTCAATGTAATGCGACTTTCTCTTCGCTCTTTCGATGCCTCGGCCTAGCCGATCGCAGAGTAACTGTCGCCTGTACATGGTTTCTGGTGGTGGATCCTCTTGACTGGATGAAGTTGATCTTCTTCTATTGACATTCTGAAAAAAGACAAAAAAATGTTTGAGTACTCTAATAAATATCAATGTATAAAGTGGCTACACTACGACGTAACGTTTAATTTCTATATTCCAAAAGCGAAAGACAGTCTTGGTGTTTTCGTACAATTTTATAATTTACAATTCTTACGTCAGCAAAAAATATATTTACCTTTGCTGCAACTGTTTCAACATCCACATCTTGCGAGTCCTCGTGTTCACTGCCTGCGTTTTCTGAATTCCTAGCCACGGATAGGTTGACTGGGTTTGACGAGCTCCGCCGCCGGCCCGCAAGCCGCCCGCACTCTTTATCCCCCTCTTGTTCCTCGTCTTCTCTTTCATCATTACTACTCGACATGTTCTCTTTCTTTATACTTAATGATTCTGATTCTTTGTCTTTACTGAATCCCGCGCTTGGTGTGACTCTATCGCTTTCCGAGTGTGACGAGCCTGATGGCGCCTCATGTTTGCTGCTTTCGTTGCTATTAATGTCCGTTTTGAGAGCTTTTGCGTTAATTCTGTCACAGGATCTGTTTCTTTCTTCTGCTTGTCTGCGTTCCTTTGTTGATTTCCAAACATCAGATTTTATTTCTAGCAGTTCAAACAACTCTTGCATGTCATCGATTTCTCCAGACTGAAAATAATAAAAAAAGAAGTTCAGAAAATTGCATTAAGTCCTCGACTAAATATTACTTATTGTAACACATTTCGACACATTGGCTTTATCTGGGAAACAAAATGTGACTAAAATTGTCACTTAAATCCAAACACAAATCCCCACACGATGTTGGTAAGTTGAACGAATGTTTAGGTATCCTCAAGTACTTACTTCAATGTAGGCTTGGCCACTGTAGAGGAAGACAAGAAGGTGCCGCATGAGTGTGCTGTTGATGCCAGACATGTGGATGGTGACAGGGTTCTCCATCGAGGGCGTGTCATCGAGAATCTTCCTGGAAACGCCGGAAATTTACTATTAGTAACGAAAGTATTAATCATCGCGCGGATACAGTAAAAGAGTAAATAATTAGTCATCCGCTACCGAAGTATTAGGTAAACAGATACAGTCTGGCATATTTCGCGCACAGACATTTGTAAAATACTTTTTTTATCAAGGCCTACAGAATAATATTTCGTAGATTACTTTTGCGTGGATGTTTACCTTATCTAGTCATTCAAGTTAACAATACTCAGTGGTTCATGATTTCATCCTTGCTCAAGTATTCATCGCGGTGACCTGTTAGTGTCATGCTCGTAGTTATGAATAATAAATGTTTCTAAGAGAAAACCACACACTTAAACTAACAATTTCCCACTTGGTAACAGAAATGACTTTGGCTTACAAAGTCTGCATACAAGGTAAATACAGATGTAATACACACATTATGTAAAGTAAAATGGTTATTCGGAAAAAATACTACTTTTACGATTATACTTGCTTGTGCCTCGTGAGTTTTGAACATCATTCTAATAAATGCGTACGAAAATTTTGCTCAAGTCAAGGACACTTGACTTGCGTAGTCTTATGTTTCACGCTTCAAAGTTCAAACTAAATGGGAATTGATTCATATTTCATGTAATTACATCTGCTTGGGTTAACACGCTAAGAATTTTATGTAAAAAAGTAAATATCTAAATGCTGTTCTTTAGGTAGGATTTTTTTTAATATTCAAAAACGCCGCTTACTTAGTACAATTTTCAATCCTCAGTTCGGTGTCTCAGAATGAGAATCAGAACATTGATTGTTGGGATATGTAACGTCTAGGGAATTGTTTGTTTAGCATAGCAGGTTTACGTAATTCTGAAATTGGCCGTATCATGTGTTTCCAGCCAGTTGCATGGGATAAATACTTTTTGCTGAAATTTGTTTATAATGTGGACAAATTATGAAGACGGTCTAAACATTCAATTTTCTTGACATAAGAATAAACAATTGGTATTAACAGTGGCTTGAACTGGCATAACATTTAAGATAATTATGCTTAAAATAATGTCAAATTCTGACTACTGTTAATCTAGTTTAAGCGACGAGCGTTTTGTTTCTACCTGAAATACGCTTCTCACGCATTCAATAAAATCACATCAAAATTACACTGAGCCAGATTTCAATTATCACGTTTCAAACACCTTACTCGATCTTACACAGACATGAGCAACATAAAGGTCTTACCTGATGAGCGGACTAGCCGCTGCCATGACGATGCGGTGAGCCGCCAGCGGCACCGCGTCGTCGCACACCAGCACCAGGTCGGAGTAGCGCGAGCCTCGCCACGCCGCCCCCACTTCGTTCAGGATGCAGGCGTGGTGCTTCCCGTACGTGAGAGTCAGCAGGCCCTCGCCCATCATTCCAGCACTGGAACAAAGACGCATCGAATTGTAGTTGGCCAGTTGGGAGACAAAAGACGAACGGTTTTTCAAAATTCGAACGTTCGAGTCTAGCACCTGATGCGTCACAAAACAAAAGACGATCAAAATGCTTTAGAGTAATCGCGTCAGAGTCCAGGAGATGTGCATTTACTGTATAAAACAAATAAATATTGATTTACTTAAGCTAATGACGTAATTTTATAAAGTTTTAGTTGTTCTTTGTAAAATCGTATTGTCATTTGGACTAGGTACTTAACAACTGTGGTTTGAAGTCTTGCCAGTTCCCTCGGTCTGGCCGCTGGGTTCTTAGACAATTATGAAAGAATCTGAAGATAAACTTAACTGTTTTCAAAACTACATACGTGAGAAATATTGTGTCTAGCATGGTTTACTGGAATTAAAGCTTACTTATGCCAGGAGTATTATGAGAGACAGCAGATGTCTTATATTTCATTCAAATCTTTGCAAAATCAAAATAGCGGACACAATAAACGTTTACCGAAAGTACCTATATTCTAAAGTAAGGAAGAAATGAAAATTTTATATAAATGACAGTGGTGTGCGAATGAAATGATGCCAATACACGAGTTTTAGGTACTTCTATATGATTGCGTTAGAATGGTATAAGATAATTGTTTAATAAATAAAAATACTTGTTCTGCATTCAGTATTGACCTTCGGCAAATTTTTATTAAAAAAATGTCATGTCATAAAATTGGTCATCATTATCGACGTAACAATTTTGAGTTTTCATTTCGCTTGACAAGTCAAGCGAGTTTGTTTAACGTATCTTAAATACAGTGTTGATTGCCTACCTGCAGGTGGAAGCTGCGATTAGATTTTATCTCTACACTTAGGCTCCTGACGTTACAAGCGACTGGTTTTTAAACAAGTTATCATTAGAAAGATCAAAGATTAAAGCTCGACACACAGACTGTATTGCCAACAAGAGATAAGAAACATTTCGTCGCACTGACACACTTATCAAAACGGTGTGAAACCGTTGCGACAATTACAACTATTGTAAATGCGTGAGAAATGTACGAAATATTTAAAATATAATGGCTATTATCTCCTTTTATTGAGCGTACGTTCTCATTAAAGTTAACTGTGGAAGTACGAATCTTCGTGATCCTGCGAGTTGTGTAATTCGCTGAGCGAATAAGTGAAATCATGCCAACGTCGATGCTCACAACCACTGCGGTTCATTGATCTTGTTCGATGCCAGACTGAAAATAGTGTAAAGGAAAACAAGGTTGCAGCCAATCGACTGTTACGAGCGTTTCAATATCACCGACACTAAATAGTTTTCTATTCTACTTTAAGTTGCCTACGGCGGCTTCGAAGCGTCTGACAATTGATGTTTCCCAACCAAATTACAAAGGTTAAGAGGTGTCGGGAATTTAAATGAACGTGGCCAGATTTCATGTGTTCTTGGAGCGCCAAACAGAAGTCCCAGTTAGAAAGCCTGTCGCAACCGACCTTGGCTCAATAAAACGCAACGTGCTATTAGCAACAGCGCAAGATCGCTTAAAAGACGATCAACAGCGCTTCTAGCATTGTGTCGGCGTTTAGCGGCGTGGGGTCACAAGAGCGACGCTCATTGTTAGCAACTGTTGCGTTATTCCGCAGTTTCTCTCAAAAGTCACATTTAATTGCGAGGATTGGAACATAAACACCGCAACTAGACGGCCCCTCGGAACGTTCTCGCATGGTAATGATCTCAAGTGCGTGCCGTGTCACGATTTTGTAATCATTTTACTGACAAGGTCGCAGAATATTGACCGATTAACAAAGCATTGAATAAATTCACACGTAAATCAAATGGGAAGATTTTAGTGGCCAATAAAGACGGTCTTCGCTGAGTAAATTTGTTTTCGAAGGTTATTCGCGGAGTTCTTTCGAGCGTGCTATCTTGGCGGCGATGGTTTTTGCGTTAGCTCAAATGGAAAGGAGAATATGGTTTGAACGTAAAGTTGGTAAAAGCAAGCGAGGCCGTTCGCGACGTGGACGCTCGAGACCTTTCACGCCTGTCGCACAATTACATGGAAAATCCCACAATCGTGCAAAATGGATAATATTATGCTAACAACTAGGATATCGGACATAAAAACGTGTCTAGCTTTAAATAAACGCTGGTATTCTAATGAGTCTTTGTGAAAAAATGAAGCCAGAACAAAGAAGAGAAACAACTTAACATTTCCTTGAGCGCGGGAAACGTGAAGTCATTCAAATTACAAATAAACAGTAGGTAAGGACTGCGAGATAATCTCGGCGCGAACGTGAGGTTCAGTTTTCCCGAGGCGATGAATGTGGGCCGAATTGGACTTAATAAGGCTCTAATTGAAGGCCGTGCTCTTATTAATAGCTGCCACACAAATTTAACGAGATGAATTATTGTTGTGTTTTATAATTAATACGTTAATTCTTAAAGTTATGCCCGCGGCTTGTTGTTTGAGGCATAAAAATTATAATAAAGATTACGTGATAATCATTTAATGTCTGCTGGTTGGTTTAGCCTTGCTTTTAAAGTTCGCGGGCTGAGATGAGCCGCCTACAAGGGTAAGGAGCTTAAGCGTTTATTTTAATTATTCTTGGCTTTTATGGGGCCGAGTGCTCAAGCTAGACTTAGAATTACAACTAAATTACCAGTAATAACAATAAATTTTATATTACTGATAGGAGAATATTAAAATGATTATTTTCTATAAGGCACTCTCCACCCATGCGGGTGTCATCGTGTTGAAATCTCATGTAGACGAATGAATGGCTTTAATAGTCTTGGTTATATCGTTGTTTTATACAGAGTTTTCAGGAGTGGCAAATTTTCAAGTAAATCTAATATCTAGGACAACGTTTTCATTTTCGTTAAGTACGAGGTAACTTTGTAAGATTACCATTTAAAGTACTTAAACACAGAAACTATTGAAAGATATAAATATGTACTTAGGTACATATTTCACCGACTGTATTTCAGGGCGACGCGTGCGCAGCGGACCGCGCAGGCTCGCCCGCCATTGTGTGGGGGAAGCCAAGCGGCGCTGCACTTTGCATGCATCTGATCGGCTCAGGGTTGCACCCTTTATGACCTTAGGCGCTATGGCTTTGGCTATTTGAACAAATTATCGACGATCACCATCAGCACCATCATCGTCATTGTCTTCACCACCACCATCATCATCATCATCATCATCATCATCGTGTATTCATTTGTCGTTTTATTGCAAACTAAACTTGAAACTAAATTTGAAGGATACAAAAGGATTACTTACTGTGGAATTAACTTATTTCCAACCCATCGACAGAACAATGTTAACGAATCATTAATATCTACCTAATTTCGATTAATTCAACGCTTAGTGTTTGACAGTCAGCCACTTTGATGGAGATAGGAATCAATTCAAACAAAAACATGGTGCAAAAATAATGAGTAATTTTTGTGTTAGTCGGACTAACCTTTGTAGAGTTCCTCTTAAGAAGGTTGGTACTAGTTGGTGAAATTCTCGTAATTTTAATACTTAATAAAAGATTGTATTGACATCCAATGTAATATAAAAATGCAACTCAATTGGTAACCGGGAAGATTTGATTACAAACTAACAATAACTATAACTACGTAGGTACTTAATTACTAACACCGAGACAGGTGAAGTCAAATAAGTTTGTTATAAATAGTCGTTCCAGGTAGCTAAGTGCTGTAAACTGCTAAGCTGTTAATAGTTTCAGTTGACCTGTTTGAGTTTACGGAACTACTTAGGTAAATATCAAATGCAAAACTTTCAGTGACTGCATTTTTCCCAAACACAATTTCTTGGACAACAATATGGCATAACGTAATTTAAATTTTAAATGAATTAAGTAACCGGAGCTGATGCAGTGAATTCGAGACCGAAAATGACCTTACTGCCAACAAAGGTGACGAACTGATTAACCCTTAAATTAATTTATCCTTCGCACTACAAGACGAATGGGAGCGATGTCAACATAAATAGAACGCTGTGGAAAGAGCAATTTTAGTCATAAGGTGTAAAACAGCACCATCTAGCGAACGCTCGAGTAACCACTATCGACTTTCTCTAGCATTAGTATCTAAATCAGACGCACCACGACAGATGGCCTTAAGAAGTTCCAGGGCAAATCATAGGTGGCGCCACATGTAATAACGTTTACACAGTCCTTTATAAAAAGTTGAATGAAAAGTAAAGGGAATTGTGTTGTTTGGCCTTTTCCTCAGTAATCGCTGAGCGGCCTTCATTTTAATTTGAAATTACTTTCACCGACAGCACAAACAAATTTCAGGAAACTTAAAAAGACAATCTCTTTGGCCGCCTGTTACTTACCAATTTGGAGACAGACGAAGGTAAGTCGGTTAAGTAATGTTTTGTTTTTAAAGCAAGTGAAAAACAGGCCTCGTGATAAAATTAATGTCATTATTATAGCATAAGTGCTCTGCATAACGTTCTGCTAAGTGAACATGACTTCGCCGAGTCTGTAATGAAAGTTAATGCGAGACATTTGATAAATAAAGCTTAAGTAACGTACCTACCAGGAAGAAAACAAAGCCACGCTGTGCAAACCATAATTAAATTATATCAATCAAGCCGATAATCAATTGTGCACACCAAGGCTGGTTCATAAAAGAAATACACCGGCCATAGGTAATGACTGCCCACACTAATTAAGCACGTAGCGACCTAGAAGGCAGCATTACAATCGTTTACTCGATTCGCTGCTATTCTAGATAGCCATTAACGTTTTTATGAGAGTATGCCACCGTATTAGGACAAGGGAGAATAGTGGCGTGCCGTATTGACAATTTTGTAGTAATGTGATAATTGCACGCGACAGCTGACCGCTCCTTTACTAGGAAACCGACGTTTAATTCAGTTATGTAGAATCGGTTCGCTTTAATCTCAGAAATAGCGGATACATCATGTTTAAAGAAGCTATTGAGAGCAATTTATTTATAGACGTAAACAAACATTCATCAAAGTGAACTTTTCACGAAACCAATATTTTTAACGCGCTAAACGCTGTAGCCGTAGTAAAAAACAACAATTAGCTGTGTGAAACTACAGAAACAATAAAGGTAATGTTTGAAGGCGAATAAGTCGTGTTTTACGAAATATTTCGCGATGTCGGTGTTGCAAGAGAAATTGTACAAGACAAGCTGCTCGCCTACTGGAGCGTAGGATTGGGAAAAAAGTTCTCACTTTCCCTGAACGTTGCTTAATAATTGAAAGTGGCGACATGATCTAGACTGTAAATTAAGTCTGGAAAGGTATTTGGAACGTTAATTTACTTTATACACTCTGATGTAACCGAACCACTCGATTGAATTTTAAACGTGTCATATTTGTAAGTAATGATTGGCTTTTGGAAAATAGAAAGAGGTACTTTGTGGGACGCAACATACCATATTGGAAAAGCGAAAGTGGATTGCTAAGCGGCTTTGACAGGTGGAAATCTGTAAGCCGATGGAGAAAGTGTGAGGCTTCAAGCAAGTAGGTATGCCTTAACTGCATCATTATAAATTAAAATTTGACTTATAACAATTTATAACTTACCAGCCAAATACAGGAAAAATGTTGTATAAAACTGGTATTCCAAACCAGAATAGGCTTGGTTCTCTATAGCTACCTAACATCCTTTGGATAATTCCTTATCAAATAATAGTACATACTTACATATGTACCTAGTGTAATATTTCATACCATTACAGTAATCACATTGTGGGTTGTGGGAAATCTCTGTAAGTATAAATGTATTTATTTTTAACCGACTTCATTGTACAGGTATTTTATTTCCATGGATATGTAAGTACAGATGATCTATAAACGTAGTATCTATTAAAAACAGAAGTGTAATCCGTCAGGGAGCATTAGCTATATCACTTCGCATTAAAGACTAGATTGAAAAGGAACTGTAGGTACCTTTATACGTATACTTACCTATCTAATAGCCGAGTAGAATGTCTGGCACGTGTACGTTATACATACATACAATCATACATACTCCTTATTTGCACTGGCTCTTGTCGTGAGGTGAATGGAAAATATTCGACTTATAAAAGTAGTATTCTCGATACAATTATGTTTACACTCCACATGTGGTTACCAAGGACAATCACAATCTGTTTCAAAATGTTATAATTTGTTTGTTCTTCGAATGTTGATTTCATTTCGACTGTCTAGTAAAGTTTATTTTTGAAGACCTATTTGGAATTTAATCTGTTTCCTTTGATTAGCATGCAAAGCATTTAGTCCAGGTATTCTGACGGCATAACGAGTAACATACCTTTTATTGATGGTGACAACTATTTAAATCGTCGTATTTAAATAAAGAATGAGGTCAAGTGTAAGTCCGTCTAAAAATGGTTTGGCCGGTGTTCGTGTTAGATCGCACTCATTGAGGAGGTTATTAATAATCGTATTGCCTCTTTGGCAGTGGGCGTATCTTATGCATCCTCTGCACTACAGATCCTGCCGAGAATAGAAATCAGCTCCGAGAAATCTGCCACTATTTGAGGATGTCGGTTACAAATGGTGATATAGGTAACTGGTTTTCTAGTTCCAGTATACATGACAGCGTTAATAATGTGTACCTACAGCGATTATTATGAAGTCGCTTATTATAATAATGTATTCACGCTCGGAGCTATAAATCTGTGCGCTAAGAATGCTGCTAACAATTATATTGTCTAGGTATCCAGGCTAGATCAGCATGCTCCGATGCGCCGCGACACCGCGGCCTGGTTGGCTACAATCGCAGAAAATCCTATTTGAGAGGCGCATTTACATGCTCATGAACGGTTTTCTGCTCTATTTACCAGACTGAAACGTTTGACCGATAGAATCGCCAATTACTAACCTAACACAACCCGAGCTCGCAATTTGCGACAAAATGGACAATGTTCGCGCTCATTATCAACGAAATGCTAATGCAATTAACCACGCCGGATGATTTTATAATGATGCAACAAAAACGAGAGGCGATGAATTAAACAACTGCGGAATTATGAGATTGGGAAGTTAATAATACTAATAACCCGGCAGTGGTCCAATGAGGAGAGGTACTCGTAGTTAGCAACGGACCCCTTTACAAGCTTCTAACAGGCGCGCGAAGTATGACAGAAAGCGATAGTGATGTAAGTGGATAGTTGTCAAACAGGAAACGGCGGGGCGCGCGTGGCAGCGATACGCCGCACGCTTTGTGCTGCGGCCTTCGGACGAAATGTGGTGCCAGCCCAGGCTGCGCCCGCGCCGCACACTAGCGTTGTGTAACCAGCCCCACAAACACCAGTTCATTCACAAGACACACCGCCGAGCCGGCCGATACAACACAACGATCCGTGGACCATCCTTGGCATTTTTATCTCGCTATGTAAGCCTATCGAAATTCTTCGAACGTTTCCGGATTGTTTTGTGCGCATGAGATCTTGTTATGACCGCCTTGTTTACTATCGCGTCGGCAGAAAATCGTCGGGTGTCGATAAGGTTATCGGTGATAATTTCTTTTGCGCTGTAATTGTAATGTCGCGGAACTGTCCGAATTAATAACTTAATCAAATGCGAGTGCCTGAGATTATTATCGTACGATAATATTTGTCAATCAACGGAGTCGGATTTAGTTAGAGCAACATGCCTGTCATTGCCTCGGTTATAATTGAATATGTTGAACCATAATGACTTGCCAAGTTGCCACCTAATGTATTAGCAGGAAACTTAACATGTACCTATGTAGGACTTAAAATTTATTAAAAACTCGCATTGTTCCATCGTTTAACTCTTTTGTTTTCCTGCACAAACAATCTAATCATTGAGGAAAACAAAAATTAAAGCTCTATTGTAATAATGATGTCTGTCGTTTCTGAAAGATAGGTAGGTACACGGTGCGCTGATTACTGAAATCTTAGTTGCGTTAGACTAAACATTAACTAGAACTTCGGCTTTGGCAAATGACAGATGTGTTTATTTATAAACCGCGTCGTACCCTCGAGAGAGTCTTAGGCCGAAAGCGCAAATGAGTTTTACCTTCGATGATGCTAAAATAGCTCTGCAGTTATACTCTCACCTTGCGTTTGATTGACGATCGATCCCTTGTGCCAGATACTTGCTAACTGCGGCTGCAAACAACTGTACTGTAAACACACTTTACGAGACATCTAGAAAACGCAATTTAAATGCGCCAGACCACTTTTAGTTTGAGCTAATAACGTAATCATCGTGTTAATTGGCGATGACTTGTCGGAAGCACCGTCACGGTCAAAGCAATCGATCGTGAAGCCGTCTCTTTGAGTCAGCATTTCCAATAGGAACGCGCGATCTGATTGACACGAGAGCGCTCCCGGCATGTTACCATATTTTCGCAATGCCGGAGGAAACAAATCGAGTTCGTGTTCGACATTTCGCGATCACTGCAGCAGTTAGATGACATTTTATAAAGAACGTGTCTAAGAAAAGGTCGGATTTGATTGTAGGCAGTCATTTGAATATCTCTTGTGTTATTATTACAAATTATGATGAATTAAGTCTACATAGAGGCGGTTCTCACGCCGCGAAATTGTTTGACCTTGGCTCCGCAGGCTCGCTGTCTATGTTCTTATGTTTATAGATGTATGGTAAGTGTGCTATGGACGTAAGTATTAAGCTTCAAGTGTATTCAAATCAGAAAACGTTTGAATTCCTATCGATTATAGGCGATTGCTTCCGTTAGTCGCTTGCTCTGTCCGAGGTAAACGAGACGCGTCCAAGGTCCGTTTTGAAATAGGATGGTACTTGACCTTCAGGATGAAAGTCAACAGTATTGCGCAACGCGCGCGAGCACAGAACTATGCTAATAAAGCATCTACGAGAAACATATTGGGACCTGATCATGACCCACATACCCACGTTCAAGGATTTCACATATTTGGAAGGCGATGATTTCAAAACAGAATATTTAAGGCGTTTAGCGTGTGACGGCGAAGGTGGCGGAGGCCTCACGTCTCGACGTACCTACGTTTTATGATTTGTTGAGAATTTTCTTAGGTTTTTCTACTGACGCATGTAAGTACTAAGTAGTGAGAATACAATGCATTGGGGGAAACGTCATTTTGTGGCTCATAACCGCAGCTACCTACTGCCGTGAGCGTCCGTTTAGTTCTAGCTGGTGGACCGATCAGTCATGCATTGAAACTATTGAAAGGTAGTAAGACTAGATTTTTCACCGGGCCTTTCTACGGCGCACACGCGGGCGGCGGGAGTGTGCGCGCACGCACACTGCGGCGGCCGCTGGTGTGCGCCTGCGTAGATCCGCGCTGCATAGGAAGGGGGTCGGCGCGGCGAGCGGCACGCGGTTTTGTAATAGCGTTTTATTTCAAGGTCACACGAGCAGTTTTTAGAAAGTTACCTTACATGCATAATCTTGGATAAAAATCTTTACCATTTCTTTCACACAAACTAGGTTTCATAACACTTGGATAATAATATGTTAATGTTTACGCGGCGTGTGATGAAATTGTTGACGTCACGTTGATTCTCGGTCGCGGTACTTTTAATTGATGGCTTTTTGTTGCGATATTTCCTGTACGTTTCCTACGATCATGACCATTTCATTGCAAGCCTTGATTGATTCCGAGAAATTTGTTCTCACTTTATAAATTATTTCCTTCCTCGAAATTTCCTACGTCATTTCGAACCCTTCACGAACAAAAGCTTCATTCGAGTGTGCAATTTGAATAGGTAACTAAAAAAAACCAGAGACCACAAAATAGTCTACCAAACCTCGCGATTCCCATAAAAAACCTAACCGCTCCAATAAAAGTTTCAAAACCACGCGCATTACTTTCATACAGCAAATCGTGAAAGTGTTATACATAATGCCATACGCCGCGTTTCATCATCTGCCTTATGCGCTGAGCCGTGATCTTCCCTCGTCCGAAATGATGAAATTTCGACGACTGCCATTTCGGTGTCTTACGCAACGGCCACGCTAAATTTTGCTGACAGAGAAAGTATACGAAAGGTTTTACGTAAGCCGCCACGTAACTCGGCATCGTTTTGATTTCCTTGCTTTTACATTGCATCTATAAAGATTGCGTGAGGTTTGCGATGTTTGGAAAAAACTTTTGAGTTCAGGGAATATTGGGACTTCACATTCGATGGAGATTCTGGATTTGTACAATACACATACATATTCTCACGCCTTTATTCCCATAAGGGGTAGGCAGAGCACTGTAATTCAAAAATCCAGTGCCACGTTTAGCAAATTCAAGGTAACTAGATGGTTAAACGTGATATTGCGGTGACAGGTTGCTAGCCCATCGCCCACAATACACTAACCCTTTCCCAGAGTCGACTCTTACGACACCCACGGGAAGAAAGGGGGAGGTGCTATTCTAACCCGGCACCACACGGGGAAAATGGTATAATTTGTACAATTATACCATTCAAGTACCTATTTGTTATGGCTATGAAGTCAGCCTATCTGTTACTCTGCGTATAGTCGGTAAATAGGTCAGCGTAATAGATACTGAATGCTTTGTAGTTAGTTTCATGGAATTGCTTTCGCGTGAACTAGTAGTTTAAGCGTGAAAGTAGACTTTACAGATCTTTTTATGTAAGTTGCGTAGTCATAAGCTATAGCTCCATATCCATTATATCCATATAGTATCCATTATAATGGATACTCGTATTTTTCCTTTCACGTAGTTTAAGAGGTAGCGATTGTTGCAAGAGTAAATCAGAGCTTGGATTGTAAAGTTATAAGTAGGACAAAAAGACAAAAATAATTACTTAATAAAGTAAAAGTGCAATACAAATTGCAAACACTCATTATTCATTCGACGACAAAATACGGATTCAAATTGAACGATGGAAAACAAAATGCATGCATATTTGTTTTCTAGTTTTCGAGACGACAATGATTGTTTTTTACGTTGTCTGATGTCAACTAGGTCTTGTTTTTTGCCATAAGGTAGGTATGCAAGTAAATCCGACACCGTCTGTAATGGTAAGCAATGACTATCATCTATATAGACAACCACAATTTCTTATTTGAAATAGGTACTCTGCCAATCCAGAGCCAATAGCGCACACAACGGCTGTCTAACATGCAGGCGGCAGGTCTAAGGTCTAAGGCAGGCGAACATCGTAACCGAGAAGTTAGAATTGGCTTTATTTTTGTTAGTTCATACAAAAGGTTATCCAACTCTCGTGTTGTCGTGATGCTTGGGTTCTTGAGTCTTAAGTGATTTCCGGAAAGTAACACCTGACTCAATGAAGTAAGCATGAGTTGTGACTCACGAAATAGCAATGGAATATTTAGCAAGGATTTAGAGTTTAAAAGAAATATTTTTCTCTCAGATCTTGCAAATAAGGAAATGAAAAATAAATGTACAACTTTAAAGAGTATTATGGAAAACCCATTTAGCACTATGACTTGTGAGAAATAGCAGCAATTTGTTTACTCTACAGAAATTTTCAAGGTGTTCGCGAGGAAAGATTTTCCGGCAATGTACCTATGTGTGAAAAGTTGCAACGAAATTTAGATGAGAATCAATAAAATGTTACTGTAAAATAAAAATTATAGATTTATTTTCTTAAAAAATTGCGTACTTTGGCTTTTTTGTAACAGTAATTATTCCACTGTCATTTCGATGTCTATACTAACTGCTACCTTCGCTTTTTAACACGGCCATAGTTACTTTGCGAAAAAAACGCTATCGAAGCAGCGATTAAGCAAACTTTGGTGTCGGGTAGCGGGCGGACACAATGCAATCTCTGTCCCAATTTCAGAGTTATCAGGCAAGTCAAATATAAGCTACACTAAATGTGCGGGTGCCACAGATAAGAAGAGTATCTTGTGGACTAGTTACCCCTTTGGCTTCGCCTGACATCTGTCCCTAACTGTTACTGTAAAGATGAGCGTATAAATAAAGGTGTGGCGGAAATCGGAATGTCTCATTGGAGCCTCAGCTTAAAGGTCACCACAAAAGTTTTAAGCAAAAGCAATACATCATCTACGTACATTACCATGAAAGTAACTCAGGAATCACGATGGAATAACAAGATCCACGAATATAAGTAAACACTGTTTGAAAATTAACAACGCAAAACTGAATTAGGATATAACGCACATAACTACGCAGAATGTGTCGCCCAATGACGAACCGCGGACTAAATACGAAATGTTTCCCCAAGTGGTTATTCTGGATATTGAGCTGCGAGCGATAGGTACGACCGCAAACTGACTCATGTTATTCTCCCAACACATTGGGTGTATTGTTTAGACTTTCTACGGTCACGTAGAGTTAACTCTAAGTATGATTCTTAACCATACAGGACGGCGTGAAACGAGATAGGGTGTGTTTCTCCTTACTAAGTTGTAGGTTTCGTAAGATTTCATTGTGAGCAGAGTTATTTACAGTTTAGTTACAGATAATGACTTTGCTTTGGTGCTGATCGCTGCCTTAAACTAGTGAATTTTATAGATTTCTATGAATGGACAAAGACGTACAGTTAATACAATTTTAATATTAATTTATTTAAAAATATTTATATTTTGCAGTTTTTACATAAAAAAATTACACTAATGATGTTATCTAAAGATTACTTAATAGGGTTTTCTTTGCAATTTAAATTTTGGTTTCTGTTTAGGGATCTGATACAATTTTCATCGCCAGACAAATTATCGTAACATGAACGGCGGCTCTATTTTTTTATCATTCTAATCCCTTTATTAAGTAAATAAGTTCAAGTAATTATTGAAAAATAATTAAAACGAGTCGCAAAAAACCAAAAAAATAAAAATATTTTCCAAAAATACTTATCAAAATTTCAGTCATAATAGTAACTGACCTACCCGCTGAATGGAATTTCGCTAAAAATACATCAGTGAGTGTAGCGAGCGCTTTCGTTCACGATCTCTTGGCTTCGGCGCTAGTTGTACGCCTGCGCCTGTGCGCGTGGCGTACACGTGCGCACGCGTCGCATACAGAGCGTATTGTGGGCCCCACGCATGTGTGCGTGGCACACAAACACACCCGCGCCCTACTCCGGATGCGAGCGCAGATTTGTACGCTTGTGAATGTACTAGCTAGACCAAATTGATAGCCTACGTTATCTGTAAGCACAGCCTGTTATACAATGCGTGGCAGTGTGCCAGCGGCCGTGTGTGCGTTATTGTTCGAAAGCCTTGAGGCCTTTAAGTTATTTTACAACTTGCTGTGCGATCGAATTGCCTATAAACCTGCGAACAATCAGAATTTATGCTTCGATGGGAAGTTTATTGTCTCTATGACAACTGACGATAGTTAATTTATCACAGTGGCCAAGGTTTCGAAGATTGATTTAGATTTATTGACGCCCAAAGACACCCAAATAAATGCACGCCCACGTATTCAGGCATTGTTTAGAAGCTAGTGCTTAGTAGGTATTTTGGTAACACAATCAAATAAGAAGCTTCCTCGGTATAGCGAATTTTACATAATATAATGATTGTAAGGAAACCGAAATATATCAATTACTTAATATAGAAAATCTTTCTAAAAAAAGGCACGTGTAGCTATATTTGAAATTTAAATTTAAATGCCAAAACACCGCCCACCGCATTATGACGTCCTAATAATAGTATCTTTGTTCAAAAATGAACAGTTATCTTTCTAATTTTAAATTTGCAAAAAACTGATAGAAAAAATCTTGCTAAACATTAGCGCTTCAAATTGACGGAAAGTAGCCTATTCACAAAAAACACAGTAAATCAATACGTATTAAGTAATCATTTAGTTTATAGCACACGTAAACGGCGTGTTAATGTAGTGATATATGTACCTAAAACAGCGTTCACTCATGTTGGTTCAGCTTATGAAAACGCGTGGAATATAAAAGTCCTTGTGGCGGCGGCGGCGGTAATGATAGGCAACGCAATAGGAAGGGCCTGTCGAAAGCATTAGATTGTAAATAATAAATATTCAACGCAAGGGTAACCGCGTAATAAAACTAATAGACCAAAACATGTGGCCTTTGGAACTCGTAAGGACATTAAATTAATGTTATGAAAACATATATTCGACTTTTCAATTTTATTGACACGTCGACCTTAAGAAAGTCGCTGTTTGATTTTTCGATTTCGATGTAAAACTAAATCGGCCAAAGTTGTAAGTGTTAAAGATAAAGCGGAATGAGTTTAAAGCGGTCGCGAGGAGTAACTGAAACGAGCTGGGGGCTCGTTTGTATGCGTGAGCGTTTGAAAATCGAACGTGGAACGTGCGTGTGCGCCGACGCCGATAACAATAAACTATTTCCGAAGTGACCCAGTTTGAACGTCCTTCGGCAATTTGTACCAGAACGGGAACAAGAAAGGGCCGGGAGCAAATTTTGACAACGGCTGTTCAAAAGTTTATTGAACATGGCCGACACAATAGGTTTTTGTAGTGATGAGCTAACTGCCGCTTTTTGTTGTTATTTCTAGTTTTATAATCCTAAAATAGACAGCCTTGAATTAAGTTCAGTGTTAAGAGAGGCACTATAAAGGACGCAGGGTATCTAATTCGTGACGAAATTTCAAACAGAAATAACACTGATGAGTGCCGCGGAACTGAAAGTGTTAGAACTAATCGAGTATAGACATGGATATGTGTTAATGGTAATAGACACTCACGGCCGCGCAAGTGTAATAAGACCATCAAAATCTAATTTATTGACTAAAATGATGTTACTGATGCTCCGAACGTGGCGTCCTGATAGTTCGATGTTACTCAATTATGTGGTTCTAATCAGCGCTGAGTTCCGCCTGATAACGCTTTTTAATTCAGTCCAATGTCACATCAAAAGAGCGATGAAGAAATTCATTGTACGATAATGACTGAAACATTTGGTTAGAAACTTTGGTCGTGCCGTCGACTAAATTCGTAGTTCTGAGAAATGTTTACGCGGCCCGGCAAGGAGTAAGTGCCGGTTGCGACATTGAGCCGTTGGTTTTGCATTCAGGATTTTAGAACTGTTTGTGTTTCCAAGTTGTAAACCTAGATTCTAGCATTAGTGTTTGGAAATATGGATGCGGAGAATTCAGAAATGCTTCTTGTAGATTCGTTTGTTTGAACTTTGAACTTTTATTTTAAGCCGCACCTACTGGGTAAATGTATGCGTAAACAAGTAAATAAGATTCAACGTTCAAATATTTATAATACATGAAAAACGATCATAATTTTCTTAGTATATGCGCACTCTCTGTTGCGTGGTTAGTACGCGGGCAAGAGTTATCCACAACAAAAACAATTAGAAAAAGCAGTTTGAAAAATTTCTATAACTAACTGAGAATTATTTAAAAACTGGTTCTATACTAAATTAACCAGTTTTCATTCTATTTTTATTAACGAAACAACAAATACTCCAATAAAGTACATATTCACCCGTACTGCGTTGTTAACACGTAGCGCGATAAACACAAATATGTTTATTACCTATATTAAAGTTTTTTTCCTTTACAAGGTTCGTTTTAATTAGTAAGATAAATTCATCGTAACCACGGCTAGTTTCCTGGAAACAAGTTGCGATGGCATCATAACATGGTCCAATTACAATAGACAACATTAATAAATAATAATCATGTAGATTTGTTTGCTAATAGCACTCATCCAGGTCATTTTACTTAACCAGATTATTGTTAGTTAGTTTGTGCTAATTTGAGGGATGAAGTACCCACTTACGTCGCGCGTGTAAGCGATAATACAAGTAACAAATCTCCTAACAAAACTAAACCGATAAGTAATGAACTAACAAGTTACGAGCATGAAAACAATAATAGGAACACATTTGATGAACAAATCTCCACTGTCGGTGAAGAAGTTAATAAAAACCACGCGGAAGTGAAGCCTGATACGAATAAAATAACAATAACGATCAATTATAAATAACAGGCGATGAATAATTTACAACAAAATAATACGCATGCCGTAGACAAATAATTACCTACAGAGATACCGAGAAATATGAAAGATAAAATAAAGATTGATTCAACAGGTTAGTAACTGAAAGGAAGATTATTTTCAAACTGATAAGTGATTTACTTAATACCGGAACTCTTAAAGTAAAGAGTAAATGAAGGCTCTAAGGGTATGCAATGAAAAAGAAAGAAGATAATAAAATTATAGGGCCAATCACAAGCTGACGAATTGATAAATCAATCCTTACGGCATTTCTAACTACAATTGACTCTCGTTAAAGTTTATCTTTCTAATTGATGTCGTCATTAAAAAAAAAGTGTGTTAAAAATCTTAATGGTTTGATCTGAATTAATTTCTAGGAATAAGTACTTTTCTTCAAATCATCAGTCAATTAAGCCTCAAGATTAGAATATACCGTAATGGAAAAGCTTTTATCGTTATTCTTACAAGACTCCCAGTGATAACCTTAATCGTATATCAAATTAAATAATTATCTAGAATAGACTAGGCAACTCTACCAGCAAGGTTTATTGCTATGGTATCAAATATAGTACTAGTGATAGTAAATCTTATCGAACTGTTACTACTTCGAGTTGTGACCATCGTCAGATTAACAATATCTTAATAATCAACAACGAAGGTTATCGAGAAACATTTTGTAGAAATTCCTCTTCATTTGCTTTGAAACGTTTTCTTTAATAGTAATCCAATAGTTAAAAGAAGTCAAAATATACATACAGCCTATTTTTTGCACTACTGGATACAGACCTCATTTCAGTATGGGTTGGGGCTGTAATTCCCACACGATTCCAGTGCGGATTAGCAAACTTTACACACAACACTCAATTATTTAGTCGTTGTCTGTAGGTTTATACACGACACACGATGTTTTGCTACACCGTATAGTTCGTAATTAGTAATAATTGTACTTTAATATTAAAATAAAGAATATAAACTTTTATATGTAGCGGCTGATGGCGGGCTAAAAAATATTAATTCTAATTAGGACTTATATTAAATTGGACTTGTGAATTTTTCCAACATTTAAGTACAAGACAAGTTAGACAAGTGATAACGGGTAAGAGTGACTTACGGTTAGGTTATTAATATATCGTTTAAATATATTATACAATCGACTATAAATAATATGGAATCGAAACATTAAATAATCGATTCTTAGGTGAGAATTTTGGCAAATGGAGTCTTTTCTTTTTTATACCAATAAACGACACAGGTTACAATTATTGAAGCTACCAAAAGACTAGCTACACATTCCTTAAGATACGGACGGAAGAAATAAATTAATGAATAGAAATGTTTGGCCAATTTACACCACTTGACCTAGTCCCATATCCAGCAACTAAAATTGCTTTTGTTGTTGGCTCTACTCTACCAGTCAGTCTATTTTAAAAAGGGATCAATCACAAAGACGAACATAAATAATGAAATATATTCATTATTGTACGTGTAATTTATAATTAAAATATGGTTAGATAGTTTCAATAAAAGTGTTTTAGATAAGCCAAAAACATATCGTTCGTATCTATATAGTATACTGTATATTTGATACAAACAACCTAAATTAAATACTTAGTCGAATATACATCTAAACAAACATCAAATACGCAAGTAAGTACATAAAGAAAAAATAGATAGGGACCTAATTATAAAAACGAATAAACATAATTACTTGAATTAAAATGCTGTAATCTGCTTTCCTAATCTTTATCAATATTTTATATCTAATTTGTAAGTTTGTTTATTGTTCTGATTTGTTCATGATGTGATAGGTACCTACTCTGGAGAAAATTATTATGTCTTTTCTGGGTTGAACTCAACTAATAACTAAGTGTTTGGTCAATCTCAAGTTTAAGCTATGGAAAAATATTTGGTAACAACATGTTCTTATTTACTCGAGTTATTATGATCTAAGTGCGGACATAAATAATCATTATCATCAAAAACAAGTGACGCCTCACGATGATAAAATCTAACGCAAAATTGTGATAGGTACCTACTACAAAAGCAAGTTGTTTAGCGCCAGTCGCGTCTGTGGCTTCATTGACACAGTTCTCGTTTATCTCAAAAACAGTATCATGCACGTTGTGTAATTCTACTACGATTACAACACTACTATCTATACAGTCATTGTTTAGATAATAAATAGAGTTATCTCAATGTTTGCGGAACTTTCTTCCACAATAGCTGGACCTGTTTCATCAATGCGTCTCCCGCGGGGTCGAGAGTTCACGCTCTCTAAGACATATGACTGTGCTCTGCCCCAATATCAATTACAACCTAATTAATAACGTACACGTGCCAAATAATTAAACAAAAGTGTCATTGACATGCAAATAAATACTCTGAATAAGTAAAGTAACTAGGTGTAGTATTTACCGAACAACAATGATATACCTACCAGTTAAATAAATATCATTATTATCTCACGGAACTTAAAAATTTCATCAGAACAATTAAACAGACATAAATTAAATTAAAAATTTAAATTAATCTCTATTTAGATTGTTAGCAGTGTTGTCTTAGACTGTGTGAATAATTTCTTTTCTTTTAACATTTACACGTGTAACGTGTGCAAAGAAAAGCAGTAATCTCTTTCAAGCTATTTAAATGGCTAATGTATTGTTGTGTATTTGTTTATAATTTCATTCGCACTTGGTGCATATGAAAATTGAAGCTTGAAATGCGCGCGAAACCGAGCGTGGAAAAGCGTCGCGGGCGCAGCTCACGCCGAGGCGGTTTCGCAAACCTCCGTCTAATGTGAACCTATTAACCTCTCCGCCAGGCTCAGAGGCGAAGGCGAGAGGCGGATGAGGCGGCGAATAGCCCGTTCATTAGACACAAGGCTGAACCGGCCATCACCCCACCCGCGAACCCACATCCAACCAAAACATCAAAATTAAAAGCGTGTTTACTATACCTTGCCAACTGTAGTGCACTTCTATTCGCAATCTCATTGTAGAAATTCAAAAGTATGTTGCTATCGAACATATTAGCACTGTATCACAGCCATAATTCTCACATAAAAATCAAAATACGAACAATCCCCGAGCACCGTTCACAGGATAACACAACGCCGATCCTAGGCACGTCCGTGCGCGAGCGACGTCAAATCAAACTGGCCCGGTCAAAATGACGAAAGTGAAAACATCGCACGCACAAAAAAAGTCAGCGGCGCGGCTCGGTCCTTGCAGGCCACCTCTCGCGCCGGCTCTAGTGACACACTAACTGCGCGCGCGCGCATCGCCCGTCGCCTATATAATGAACCGCTCGCAGGCTCAAACTTCAAACGTTAGTCGACAGCACAAAAAGAAGATGCCTCGCAACGGTAGCTAGGAAAGATTGAACACAAAGAATAACGACACGTGGGCGCGTGTGCGTTCGCGTGCGCCTGTCCGTGTGCGCAGAGATAGGCGGCCGCAGGAAACTCCGTTCTCTTCCACTAGGAAAGACCTTGGATACAAATCGGCACGTTGCAATGTGTACTGCCATCGCCTACGCCGCTGTTACCTACTTGACTAACGCTTCCACCTCAAACGATGCTTCCACATAAATTGCTCTCAATTTACATGATCCCGCAATTGAGGCTGTAAATCTCCTTTTCCTCGCGGCGAGAAACAACGGGTTGAAGTTAAAATTAGTCCTAGTTGTTTGTTAATGAGCGATGCAGATTGCATTATTGTTTTACCAACCCGTGGTTGCTGGACAAACACTATAATTACTACTGATGCTGTCGATGATGCAATGAAAGTTGATAATGGCATTAGCAATTTGACACGTAGTTAGCGTGGGTGGCCAGGAATTGGAGTAAGTGGCGCAATTTGAGTAAATGAAGCGGTATCAGACAATACGGTTAACTAAGTCATTAGAAGGGTGTTGCACAAATAAAAATAAATAGCGAGCTATAAAATGTGCAACTTTCTTTGACAGGTAGCTGCGTGGTCATTAAGTTATAACTGCTCATTAAAGATTAAGGTGTACTTAACGTTGTTGTAAAAGAAAATGAAGACAAATTACTCGTAGTACTTAACTAATTTTAGGTTTGTATCAAAACGTATAAATACGGCAATGAAGGTATTTTCAGATCACAGCAAAAAAATAGCGTCACGCGCTGAACCGCAAATAAGCGGAATGTAGAAAAAAAATTGTTCTTCATTCTTTAAAAAGTATAAACTTACTTGAAATTATGTTCACCAAGATCAGCGCAATCAATAATGTTGACTCTCCAATTGACTCTCTATACAAACATTGTCACCTCCCTCTTAATTTTTACAGAAAGAACAAAAATAAACTGCTAGACATGTTTTGATATGACAAAAATTAAATATATGTATTTGCCTTAGCTGAAATACTGATGGTGATAGTTTGATATTATTGGACAATCACTTTCAACTTTTTCTATAGAATATGCCTAAAAAGTTCGTAATGGTCTTGACAGAAAGAACTCATAGAACAGGTATGAATAGTTATTCATTTGCCAGATCAATTGTAAATACATTGACAACCTCTGTTCCATTAAATTTTTTATCGTAATTCATAATTTAACTATGGACCTGATTGAGATTATTAGCAACTAGCGAAATTTGTTTGGAGCTCTTAAAATAATTGTTGTCATCATTATCATAGTTCTGGGACCGGTATCAGATTGCTATTACCATGCATTTAGGTGTACCCGAATTCGTAAACAAAATATTCGCAATTGGCACCGTTGCAATGTTCTACTTAACTCTCGAAATAAGTTTTAAGCGGAACACAAGTTATCCATTTAACTGTCGGTTTTTAAAATAACACAAACCAGTTACTTAATGCAAAGATGCGAGCCCGAGCCAACTCTTAACGTAACCGCTTTCCACTTTCGTTTCCCCAGTCATTGTCTATGGAGGATTGGATAATCGTGAATTTTATCCGACTTACATAAAGGCAGTGTGAGAATCACCTCTTTATTGCCGCTTGTTGCACTCATTTATTTAATTTAATGTTATTGAAACTTAACATTGTGGGAGGATCCCACATTAACTTGGTCCACTGATTGTCCAATTGAGAATTCGCTAATTTGTCGCTCAAATTATTAAAGCGGAAGATGTTCCACACATACAGACATCACGCCTGTATTTCCAAATGGGGTAGGCAGAGCATACGAGGTACATAGACATAACCATGACTAAATCACGTTCCGTTGCTACTTCAAGCTAATGTTTAGGCTTTAAGTTAAGAGGTATGCACTATGGTGACAGGTTGCAAGCCTGTCGCATAAAGTATACCATAACCTATTTCTTTAGTCGCCTTTTACGACATCCATTCCAATGTAGTAAGTATTAATATGTTTATACGGTCTGAAATCACACCTCTCCGTTTCTTCCGTGTTTGTTGTATAATGCGACCTGTAATAACACTTCTTTTACCTGATTAAATTTTAATTTGTGCTAGAAGCGGTTAAGAGTCGTGAAATAGTCAAGGTGTGGATATGTATCGTTTCGTATGCTCTGCCTATCCCGTTTAAGAATACAGGCGTGATATTTATGCATGTACGGGTATTATACGAGACTGTCATTGAAGACCATGCCTTGCGTTTATCAGCCCGTTAGTACAGGCCTCGTGCGTTGCAGAACAATGGTCTATTCAGGGTTTTGCAAAGTATCTATGCAGTTACTAAACGCATGATTACCTACAGGGAAATATTTCAAAACAACCCGTCGGCTTGTGAATAAATTAATCGGGTATTTACGTCAGTTGCGACAAATTAGCATCCTGCGCTGTTTCCTTTTTTGTTGCCTTTCAACAATGTTCTCGAGACGAACGTCAAGGTCTCTGACACTTCGTTCTGTAGCGTCTTCAGACAAATTATCTATTGTGATTATAGGTACTCGTAATGCTCAAGCTTGTGAACCAAGCAAGGAGTAAGCACTTAATGGTGACGTCTACGAAATCTGTCACTTTGTACAATGTGATAAGGAACATGGAGCTACCATGGGACTGACTTATAATGAAAATAACGCTAGATCAAAGGCTATGGACTATCTCGAAAGATTATGACCTAAATTCGATTTAAGACGGGTGGTATTAGTACTTTTCATTGTTAACAAGGACTTCTAAGTCGCAATCCAAGTAGATGTCTGTCCTATTCAAATTACAATTCTATTAATTCGTACCTAACTTCACGCTACACCAATCTTCATTGTTCTTTGTATAGTATCTGAACCGAAAAACGGACTGTGAAATCGGGATGAAGTCATCCGCGAGGTTACGTTGCAGACTTTCGCGACCATTTCTCCGGGAGAAAGTTTAACGCTTTAAGTATATGCATTGTACTTTTTTGTCACTGCCAAATCACGATCTTTATCGTAAATCTTCATTCTGAAATTTGCCACGCCTACGCTATTCGAAAGTTAAACTGTTTCTGGTATTGCGTAATTTGGAATCGAATAACCTAAAACTAGATCATATTTCTAGGAAATGTGTGCCTGATGGTGCGATAATGTGATTTGTTATTTTCGTTTCAGAGATGTTGCGCACCGGTTTTGCCTTCTGATATTTGCTTTTGGGCCTCGACGTGTTTTGAATGGAGATTAACTGCCGCAATCAAAACTGAATATTATTAACAAGTTTCAGAATTTAAGAAACATTTTTCGAAGATTGCTTTTATCACTTCCGTATTCGGCCATAATTAAATAACGACTTTATCTAAATCTTAATTGGTTGGGCTTGATGTATCGGCTCGGGTTATGTCATCGAGGTAGCATCGTGCACCATTTCGATTGGTTTCGGGCATCTCGAGCGCGCATGCGTGAAAGTGCTGCGCCGGCACAAGCATCAGCGTCCACCGGATCCGTCACGATCGACCGTGGCTGCCATTTATTAATATTAAACGAAAATTCGTTATCCAAGTGGCCTTGAGCCGCGTTCCTTTCAGTTCTATTTAATGATGACAGTTGCTTGAAACGTGCTGCTTGTAAGCACCTACCCATTGACCGTATGGCGGTGGTCACGCCGCAAGGTTCCACGGAGCCATGATTCGCCGTCACGGCTCCCGCATCATTAGCACCGAGCTGAACCCACCGAAGAACTGATTACATTGCCCAACACCATTGAAATACTTATTTCATATCAAATCACTCATAAATGAAAACTTTCGAAAGAAAATTCGTCATGGCGCAGGTTTTGTAATAGTGGTTATTGAAAGCGGCGCTCGTCGGCCGGCGGCGGACGTCGAAAGTGAGACCGAGAGGTTGCGCAGCGCGTTACGAAGTTTTTATTGTCGGCTGCGCGCGAAATCACTTGAAAGTTGTATTGTCCTTGGATATTTCACTTCTTTATTTACTGCGCTACTGACACCCGAGCCGAAGTTCAGTCGCGGGTGACGCCAATTGTGCGCTTTGCCTATGACGGTACCTGGCTCCCCTTCACTGCAATCACTATCTAGATTTCGTTGCGCGAGATGTGGCGAATGCTCTTTAAGTAATAACGCTTCGAAACCACTGCTCTCATGAGCAACGACAGCATCTATATTCTCTAAGTACTCCTCTAACTACACCTGCTTAGTACCTACATAAATGCTTAAACAAACTTTTAGAGCGTTAGGATCAATTAGACAATGAAAGGCCTCACGACCTTTTAAAAGAAAGAGAAAGAATCGAAAGTGATAACGCGAAAGTGAAATGAAAGTCTGTAAAGTTGTGGTTCGCGCTTACCGAAGGACTTATTGGTTGGAACGGGTCACTCCCGGGGCCGGGGTGGTGCGCAGGCGCGGCGTTTCCTCGCTTGCGCCACTTCCCGCTTGCGACACGCTTCCTGCGGGAGAGCGGGGCCGCGTTGCACAACGTAACTGCCGATTTGTCACTGAATCCAGAACAATCCAGGGGTAGCACAGGGGTGAACACTGTAGCACTGTAATCCGGATTAGCGCGAGCGCGGGTGCGCGGGTGACGGCGCGACGGCACTGCGGGCCGCGGGCCGGGCGAGTGGCGCTCGCTCGGGCGCCGTTCTCGGTTGCGCCACACTGGAAAGTAAAAGTGTCCGGCGCGGGGCGCGGCGCCACATTTCTCCCACTTTCGCTGGTGATTCACACGGCGCCAAGGCCGATTCCCGGCGCACCAGACGCTCCAGACCTGAGGTGACGCTCGCACCGCTGGCACCAGTTCCCACACAGCTGCCTCCAATCACAGCTTCATCGTGTCGCCAAATTTTTCCACCACAAGAGCCAGTCTGAATTGGAGCATTCTAAATTGCTGCAACTGTGTTTAGGCACAGTGTGTCGATTATCGCCACATGTGGCGCGAGTACTATGAAGTGCGTTGTGATTTGGGTCAACATTAACACACATTTCGTCGATGTAATCATCAGCGCAACGTATATACATAAACGCTATACGCGATGGACCGGAAAAGTCGTTAATTGATCAACTTGAAATCATGATCCAAAACTGGTATTTATTTTAAGCAGATTGTAATTTTAGTCACGGACTTGAATATGCGCATTTTGATCGAAGAGTGAAAATAGTATGATAAACTAGGTACTATAGAGGTGTTTTTGTTTACAATACAGTCCCTGTCGAATGAAGAATCGAAGGAAGAAGTACAATCATTAATTAAGTCCGATTACCTCCGTGGATGGTTAGGTTAGGTTAGGTTAGGTTAGGTTATATGCTTTATGCGACAGGCTAGCAACCTGTCACTGAGTCGGTATTATACCTGTTTCATGTGTTATTAAAGTGGCAATAAGGCGTGAAATAGTCATAGTTTTCTCAGCGTTACTTTTCTGTGCTCAGCCTCCTCCATTTGAGAATATAGACGTGATAATGTATGTACTGTAGCGGGATATAACTATCGTATCTACTGCATTATAAACTTGTTTTTTAATAAAAAAGTTGCTATCGTGGACAGTTATTACAATAGACTAATTATCTTTTGCATGTTTCTTATTCGTATTTATAAATTAGACAATAACTTTTCCTTCAGAATTAATTACGGGGAAAAAATGCGTACCTAATACTAAAAAGTCATTTTATTTTGCAAAGTTTATCGTTAAATTCCACTTAATAAGAAACTTTTTTTTGCAAATTAATTGGAAATTGAGTTTGTAATTATGTCCGCTGTGATAATGAATTAATATGCATAATTATTACAAAATGTTTCTTGTTGTCGTTTATTAATTAACATCAAGCAAAAACAATTGTTGGTAATGATGGTTTAACAATTTGAAAAGTTATTTTGTAACTTTTACGTCTAGTTTTTAGCAGAGATGAATGAATATGACTTGTCATGGTACAGCGAGCAACAAAAATATTCCAAGGTCAAACTATAAAAAACATGTTACAAACTTTGTCTCTACGTAAAACTATTTTATAAATTTGACCGTGTCGATATCTTGGTTGCTGACTGTACAACCTGCTTGGATACACAAAAGCTGTTAAAAAATCCAGACAATAATAATTAACATTGAAAAAAACTAGTTATTAATGTTTTTTTACCGTTATCAACATATAGCAGACAGAATTATCACCGACTTCACAGTAGTTTGGTATAGTGGTCGGCAATAAACCTGGCCGGGTTTTTTGTGGTGGGGGTAAGTTCCCGCATTGCTTTACCTGGAAAAAATACTGACCACTATACTTAATGAATAATGATTTTGCTAAGCGTTGAGTAAGAACCCCGTGTGGTGCCGGGTTAGAATAGCACCTCCCCCTTTCTTCCCGTGGGTGTCGTAAGAGTCGACTCTGGGAAAGGGTTAGTGTATTGTGGGCGATGGGCTAGCAACCTGTCACTGCAATATCACGTTTGACCATCTGGTTACCCTGAAATTGCTAAACGTGGCACTGGATTTTCGAATTCACGTGCTCTGCCTACCCCTCTTGGGAATACAGGCGTGAGTATATGTATGTATGTATGTATGTATGTTGAGTAAGAAAACATCTGGTCTTTTCTAGTTGATCTTTTATGTCTAAATTAAATCCCAAATACTCGTAAGTATTTATATATTTATATGTCAAAAGTACGAGACGTGAAGTAGTCATGGTTTTGTCTATGGAACGTTTCATGTGCTCTGCCTACCCCATTGGGGAACACAGGCGTGATGATGTAGGCATGTATGTATGTATTACAGGTATAGCGACAGATTGCTAACCAGTCCAGATTATCGTTAATAATGTTCATAGATCCTTATACTGAGTGGCGGTGGAGCGGCATTGAAAGTCGGCATCGCGTTACGCAACACGGGATCAGGTGTCGACCGCCGCACGTGGCCCTCGCACTCTAGCGCACAATATGCGCGGGTGTGACCGCCTTCGGGGGAGGGGAAGCGGGGAGGCGTGAATGTATGGGGTCCGTAGTACGGCTAGGCGTGAGGTACGGTCGCTCTAGAAAGTGGTCTACCACTTTTGACAAAAGTTTCTGTGAGATAAAATTATCACTAAGGTTGACATGACACATGAAGTGACGTAAACACAATAATGAGAGCTACTGTCACAACATTATGGCAAGAGGAAATCGACCTTGTTGTTTCATGAGGTTCAAATGAACATCGATCTTAGGGGTTAGACCAATTTCTTGGGCGATTGTATTGTGACTGTAAAGCTTAAGGTCCCGGGTGGGATTAACGGTCAGGGCAGATGGTTGTATGATGAATACGAATTTTTGCTCTCGAGTCGTATACTCACAGAACAGGCATACATAAATACATAACATCACGCCTGTTTTCCCAATAGGGGTAGGCAGAGCACACAAAACGCTACATAGACAAAAGGATGACTATTTCACTTTTCGTAACCACTTCCAACACAATTTTAAATGTATGTACAGGTTGCTAGCCAGTCCAGAGTTCTGCTTATCGTTAATAATGTTCATAGATCCTTATGCAACCCATGGGATCAGGTGTCGACCGCCGCACGTGGGCCTCGCACTCTAGCGCACAATATGCGCGGGTGTGACCGCCTTCGGGGGAGGGGAAGCGGGGAGGCGTGATTGTATGGGGTCCGATGGCCGGCGTAGCACGGCTAGGCGTGAGGTACAGTCGACCAAGAAATTGGTCTACCCCCTCAAGATCGATATTCATTTGAACCTCATGAAACAACAAGGTCGAATTCCCCTCGCCATAATATTATGACAGTGGCAATGTCAACCTTGTGATAATTTTGATCTCACAGAAACTTTTGTCAAAATTGGTAGACCACTTTCTTGGTCGACCGTACAGTCGAGTTCATTAATAATAATATGAGCAAAACTGAGGGTTCAAAAATATCTGTACACCTTTATGACATTGACATTAAGTTGCAAAAGTTTACATATTAGGCATTTGTCTGCTCATATACATATTTATGAACTCGACTGTACAGTCACGAACCGGGATTGTTGAGCCACTTGCCACTGTTCACAATTTAGATGTCTAATCAATGACCGATGTTACTGACTAGATATTAGCTATTGGATTAATATTACACGACCAAGTTGCAAACATAGGTAAGTGGGTCAACAATCCCGGTTCGCGATGGTACTGTGAATGTGCAGCTTGAGGTCCTGGGTACGATTAACGTTCAGGGCAGATGGTTAGTATGATACGAACGTTTGCTCTTGGGTCTCGTAGCCACAGCACAGGTATTAAATCACCAAATTTGGGACTAGGTGATTGGTGTAAAATGCTCAATATACCTGTTTTACTGTCTAGCTACAAAAAGAATAGAGACGTTACAAAACGACGGGTTTAATCTGTGACTTGTACTAAGCAAGTCAACAAGCCACGATATTTTACTGCGACATCATAAGATTTTTTGCGATGAAATTACAGCCTAATTCAAATTATTTTACCTAGTTTTTGACCACTCTGCATGATTTTGAAAAACTCATTTCTTCTTTTTTTCCACTAATTTAAGGGGCCTAGTGACACATAAACGTGAGATTTCTAAAGACGGTAAATTTTCATGTTGTGAAGTAGGTAAATTATTTTAGATTGTGCTTGTGTACTAATTTTCAAAGCCTTCATCAAGTAAAAGGTAGCCGCGGTAAGCTTAACAGAACTCATTTGTTAGAAGGGGAATTGAATGTGATGTGAGGTATGACAATATTCGAATTATGTGGTTAATGCCTACAATAGCGAATAGAATGCTGGCTGCTTGCCATCTAGGACTCAGCCAGCCTACTTATAAGGCTTTTGTTAAAAGTTATATTACGCAAATACAAAACCAGGAAATGCCAGTAAGTTACACGCTAAAAGGATCAAGATCTATTACGGAAGAATTTGTATTCATGATAGTTATCTCATAAATATAATGATACCTGCATAGTTTTATAGAACGACTAAATGGCTTCTATAAGTCTAGAAATCCTTATAAAATTACAAGAAATAATAACTGAAGGGACTTCACTAAAGCGAATTATAGACCAAGAAACACCAAGGATCATCCCGACACCAAACGAGCATGTATGAAGGAATTGATGAAAGTAGATGAAGTGAAAGAAGTAAGTATGCCATTATCGTAGCAAGTGGATCAAAGCTGTCTTTGCCATCCTTTGTGCAAAACGGAAGTTAAGGTATGTATGTATGCATGAGTGACAGTCCTTTTCGTTGATGACTGCTTTGTATAGGTACTTCTAAACACTTAATTGTGCACTTGTACAATTTTATTCAAAACTGCCAATACCTTAACCGAATGTCTTGAGGTTTATTTTTCAAAAGTTTGGTACTTATTTGCGTTTAGTTGCGCGACAACTTTGCAGGGACACCGTATTTAGACGAAGTAAAAGCATATCATTAAAAAAACCCACAAAATAACTATTAAACTAAATTTAGGACTACTATATTTTGATAACCCTGCTTGAACTTATACCAACTCTCTTTCTGATGTGGGTAACCTAATTTGGTGCGTTTAATATCGTAAAAACTGCTGCGAGCTGGAAGGAACCGAAATCTCAATTTTGTCTCTTTAAACGTATCTCCTAATCGACCTGAATAACTTTCAGGACGATTGGCAGGTGCATGCTCAGGATAGAGAAGAGTGGCAGAAGAAAGGGGAGGCCTTTGCCCAGCAGTGGGATATATGTAAGGCTAAGAAAAAAAAAAAACGTATCTAACGTAATAAGTACGTGTAGATTTATTTTGTACGGAAGATATTATTAAAAGTTTACATGTAAAGCTGATGTTTTTAAATAATTTACTTTTATTGTTCGGCTTCAGAGTTATTTACAATTCTCTTGGCTGTCAGCGTTTTCCCTCCTCATCGCGTACGTTATTAAAATCATGGGCAATGAAGCAGTCACTGACTAATTCAATAACTAATTCCAATCCCACCTATTAACAATTTAATAGCGAACACATTGAAACCGGCACCGAATTACGTTTATCATGAAGACACTTCATAGATAGTGAAGAAAAGTGTGTCACAACCTTCAGCGTTACAACACCGTGATAACCTCTGAATCGAACGCTATCACCCGGCTGAGATTTGGGCATTGCGCAACCAAGCCCAAGTATAGCTTAATAGCAAATTGATTGAACTAGAATACATATTCAAACCACAAAGACCAGGAATTTACTGATCGTATACGTCTAGCACTAGCAGAACCGATAGTTTCATCTATCCTCTACACTACATCGCGAAGTTGATCGATAAACGAATATGATAGTGTAGAAGCACTTCGCATTGCCTCGTCACATATTACTTCGCCACAGGCGACCTCCATTTGCTGTCAATTTTTGCGCCCGAATCTAGATACCTACACTACTCGTGAAGTTCCTCGGCGAAGTATCCTAGAAACTTTGGCTAAAGTCCGAGGCGACGCTACTCACTCGTTCGACTTCGCGATGAGCCCATCCAAGCCCTTTGACATGGGTGCGAAGACCGACAGCAAATGAAAGTTGCCTGTGGTGAAGTAAAGTTTGACGAGGTAAGCTAGCACTACTTTTACTACGAGTTTCCAGAGACAGTACTCACAAACGCCGCCAGAAACGATTTGTATTGACAATTTAAAGCGGATCACGTCAATTGTAGAAGTAAAAATCTCCATACAAACCCTTACATTTGTCAATAGCTAGCATACTAGCATAGTCAGGGGAGGTTATTTCCGCAGTTTACGGTTACTGTAGGTAACGGGACCTGTTATGTTCACTAAGACTACTATAGATAATCCCCGATTCAATAGTAACTATTGTGTTAATATTTTCATACTAATAAGACACGAACACCAGTATTTCTAGAAATTTTCCACGTCCAGTGGTTAATAGACTCACTTTTAATTAACGTTGTAAAGACGCGTGATTTTTATTAGTCTTAGTCCTTTATTACCTATTTTATTGTTACTGAGAAAAATAAAACAAACTAGCCACTTCCGGGGAGTAGAGATAATAAATAACATTCAACGTAAAAAAGACAAACTAGGAAAATACTAAGTATTTGCATTAAAAGCTTATAAAACACTTTTCAAAACTTAAAATAAATCAATAACTAAATTGTATAATTATTAGCGGACACATAAAGTATTATTTATTATGGCATTTATTGATCGATGTTATTTAAACATTGTGAAAGCCAACTAATTTTGTACAACAATTTGTCGCAGTGAAATTAAGTAACAAGGTGATTGGACACAGACAAAAAAATGAATGATCTGAGAGGACGCTTAAAACTTAAGCCAATTCTCATTAAGCTGTACAAATTAAGTAATTTGTTTCAAAATGAACCAGTTTAACAGCCAGTGACTTATTTATCGTTAAGTTACGGTAATTTGCCGCGAAACTTGACTTTTATCGTTTGAATTATGAAAATTGAAAACGTCACATTCCGGTGAATGTTTGAATTGTTGGGAAATAAATAATTCAAGTTAATTTGAATGTAGTCCACATACCGATTCCGATCTGAGCTAGAAGCAGATAAACGTATGCGAAATGCATAAACATGATCTTTAAGCCAATCATGTTTCATTTGGTTTGTGATTTAACGATACAGTAAGGAAGTATTTAAGTATGTAACGGTACAGTAAGTATTTATAATCACATAAGTCTGTATTATGACTTTGTTTTTTTTTTCTGCGAGCATATAAAGCGCGTGGCGTCCCTGTGGCGTCATTGCAGATTGGACAGACAGTCCTATCTTCGCTCATTGGACTACTGTGCATGTATTCTGTGAGATCCAATGAGCATTTCGTTTTGCACTAACATCGAAAAATATTTATAAAGTTCTTTGTTTTGTTTTACTACCATAACTGATCTGACTATGGAACACTGTTGTATGAAATAAATGTTTTCTTTCTTTCTTTTTTTTTTGACTACTGAGTTCTCTTCTCAGCAAACCTTACAATATTATAAATCTGAAAGTGAGTTTGTTTGTTTGTTTGTTTGTTTGTTCCACTTTCACGCCGTAACTACTGAACCGATTGCTTTGAAATTTTGCAGACTTAAAGTTAGAAGTCCGGATTAAATAATAGGATACTTTTATCCCGGAAAAAATTGATGTTCCCGAGGGAATGTTCGCTTTATACCGCAATATAACCGAGTTCCACGCGGGCGGAAAGCTAGTCGCTAATAAGTCCTAAAGATTTATATAAAATACTGTCAGCTAGATAATCAAAACATGTCTTTAATTATCAAAACTAAAATCCCATAATAATGGCACCTAGCTATGAAAAACTTAAACTTACAGTCCAAGGTCATTCTATTCAAGTGACAAGTTACGATGAAATGGTTTGTCATAAGTGAGTAGGATGCGATTATCTGACCTGACTCATTGTTTAAAGTTCAGCTAATGGCTGCGGCTAGAAAGATTCTTGGAGACTAATTACTGTAGGCTATAAACACGCAACTTTCATTTGTTTGCTTTAAGTCATATAAAGTAAAAACAATCAATCGCTTTACCAGATTTGCTTAAGGATAGTAACCCGGTACATACATGTATACATCACGCCTGTATTTCCAAGTGGGGTAGGCAGAGCACACGACACTACATAGCCAAACCTATGACTACTTCACGATTCGCAGCCACTTCTAGCATGTTTTTTAGGTTTTAAGTTAAGAGGTACCATAGTGACGGGTTGATAGCCTGTTGCCTAAAATAAACCTAAATAAATATTACATCCTTGGTCGCTTTTTACTATATCCATAAGTAGAAGAAATGGAGTTTTTTTTTGACCTTACACCACATGGTTCGGTGAGCTGACCAATCCCTACTATTACTATTACAAATGCATAACTGTAGACCTCCGAAATGTTATCTAATAATTAGTGTCCGACCGAAGCTTCGGCTTCGGCTTCGGCTTCGGCTGCGGCCACCTTCGGCCAAAAAAACCACCTTCGGCCAAACCTTCGGCTTCGGCCAAAATTTGGCCGAAGCTTTGGCCGAAGCCGAAGGTTTGCAAGTTGTGATTTGAAATTGAACAAACGATCCCAGAGCGAGACGGATAGTGCGCAGCGGTTAGCAGGACAGCGTTTCGCCGGCCCGATCGCATTACTTGCAGTTAATTATATAAATTACTGACAACACATAATATAACAACATAGTCACACTTGATTTAGAACCGAAAACTGCACATAATTTACTGCCGTTTTTTTTACTATCAGTAAATTCTCGTATTTCTTAGGGTCAACATGGGGTCAACACACCTTCGGCTTCGGCTTCGGCTTCGGCCGAAGGTTTTGATGAAAGCCGATTAATCGGCTTCGGCTTCGGCTTCGGCCAAAATTGTACCTTCGGTCGGACACTACTAATAATGAACTATAGGTAAGAACAACTCGGCTCGCTCGCGTCGTTGATATACCTAAAAGTCTATGCACTAAACGTGTTTTTCCGCTCCTCGACGAAATAATACACAGGTCATACATACATACTACGTTAACACTTATTCCCGAATGAGATAGGCAGAGAACACGAAACTTTTAACACAAATTTAGGTTTCAAAACGCATGAAACAGTGACAGGTTGCTGTCCTTGTTTTTCTGGGAAGTTTTAAAAACAGCATCGTCTGAAAAAAAAAACGTAATAGGATATTAGTTTAGCTTGATAAATACCCACGATGTTGTATGATATTCAGTCATATGTTTGGCGTAATGCAGATGACGCCAACCTAGCCTGTAACTTTGCTAAAAATAATTACAAACTCAGACAAACATCTCATTTGAGTTTATTTAATCCAATACTTATATTACGATACTGTTAATTATAATAGGTTTTTGTTGCGCCACATGTTGTACTAGAGGAGCAGGAAGTGAGGCGATTCTCTGTCGTGAATTTCATTCTCGTCGTGTACGCCGGTCATGTTGTCGCGAATTGGCGCGTGCGACCGATAGCAAAAACAATATTTAAATTTCAAAACAAGTAAAAAAAATGGAAGCCATCTGCAGAAGAAATTATAGACGACGTCTCTTTTTCGATGATTATGGTGCCTTAAAAAACATTATTAAGGAAGGAGGCATAAAGTACAAATTGAATTTCGTCAGGAATTTCCATTGAGTGGGACCGTAATGTATGTAAAAGTCACTGAAAACTTTCAGTATTTTATCAACGCTTTCGTAAAACTAAAATTACTAAACAATATGACCTAGTTTAAATAAATGTACTCAAATGTACTAATGTAGCGCATAAGAACGGCAAGAGTATGACGCAACTAAACGACGTAAAATTGTACCGACGCAAAACTGACCACAAGTTTTCCTAAATAAAAATAATGCAATCAGTATGCGTAACCGCATAAGGGACAATGGGCTAGTCAAATGAAAAGAAATCGAAAATAATAGTGGCCAATTCAATCCGCGCATTGTGGGCGGCGTTAAGCCAAGGTCGTTGTGGTGATCTCACCGATTTTTTCTGCGTATAACCCGGTTGAATTGCGGCGCACGCGCATGTTATGGGAGTGTGTGCAAGCTTGTGGGAAGTGGGGTGTTTCCGATTTGGCAGGGTTGTATTATGGTCGCATGCCGTCTATTGTGACCAGCCATGTTTGAATTCGTTTGTTTTTTGCGGTTAGTTTTTTGGCGTCGCGTTTTCGCGGGCGCCATTTTTCACGGGACGCTCGCCGTGGGATCTGTCGCGATGAATGGCTCGAGATGCGACTGACGGTTTTTCTCGTCGAGATACATGTTGACACTAGTCGCGAGCAGCGGGCGTGAGATCGAAGACATGAGCTTTGTGGCTACGTGTTTTAATTATAGTTTTTTGTCCTTATTTGTCCGTGTTAGGAAGACAACGCATGTTGCATTAGTTTGACCACATTTTACTATGGAACACGGACGTCTTTTGTTTTTACGCAATGTTATTAATATTCTATATCAAGTCGTTTTATGTATTTGTCTCTGTCTTTCTCTCTTACAGTGAGTGGGTCTGGGTGATCTTGTATGTATCCTGGATTACCCACTAAAATTACAGTAACAGTTAAGCTAGTTATTGCTGCAGTTATAATAACATTTATTTTTGACGCATATTATGAAAATTTGACTTATTCTTATTATACATAATTTATAATATTTTTCTAAATATGTGGTCTATTTCAGTTGTCTCTTGATTTACGGTTAAGATAATATTAACTGTGATGATACTAAAAACTACAGACCAGGCATAAAATTGTCTTGTGCTGGTATTTTAATTTTTCGCCGGAATTATTTTTACCAACTGATTCAGTTTTCATCAATAATTTTCAGGTTTCAATACTTTTGGAGAACTCTAAATCTCGCGAAGACTCGAAGTCGGTATGTAGCCGTTACTCTTTAAATTAGTGTAAGTTTTGTAACAATGCTGAAGTATAATGAAAAATACTAATGAAGAATAGGTAACTCGCGTCATTGTATCAACATTGCGGTGGCGCGTAAAGTAGGAGTAGGAGTCGCCCTAGCCCCTACATGAAGGAAAGGCTATCCTAGGACTAGCCTAGACATGTCGAGCTAAATTCCGTTTAAAACACGAGTATTCATTTTACATTATGAATGAGAGTCGTAGTAGTTTCATGTTCAAACATACTGAAGCACTTACACTTTCCGAATAATTATAAACTTATGAATTGAAATAGTTGTCAAATGAGTCAGTTAGTAAAAATAGTTTCATAGAAAAAAACCATGAACCTAGCCGCGGGGCCGTAGAAACCAAACATAAAGAGTAGACGGACAAAAGAGAAACTAAATTTCGCCTTACAAAACTGTTAGATTTATACAAGCGGTTTATATCAAAAGTGACATTTGCGAAGAAAGTGGCTCCCTCCTTAAATGTATTTTCTTTTTGGTCGCACTGTACTAGGTATTGTTGTTTTTGTGTTCAGTAGTTCTCGCCCACTAGGCTAGGTATTTATAGAAATGTATTTCAAGCATACTACGGTGTTTACTACGCTGTATCGCGGCGATAAGATAAGGACATTGTGAAAGTATACGGTTCGGTAATTCATTCTTAAACTGTGTTTAATTTATAATTATGCGTTATCGCTTTATTTAATTATGGATTATTAATAGCGGTGGATATGGATGTGTTACAGACTTACGGTCTACTTATTCTACGAGATTAGTAGGTACAGACGAGAACCGGGATTGTTGAGCCACTTACCAATGTTTGTAACTTGGTCGTGTAATACTAATCCAATAGCTAACATCTAGTCGGTCACATGGGTCATTGATTACACGTCTAAATTGCGAAGAGTGGCAAGTGGCTCAACAATGCCAGTTCGAGATGGTTTCTACTTCTAGTAGGCTATGTGCTATTGTGATGTAAGAGCTATAATTACAGAAAAGCTTCTTTATTTTTTCGAGAGTGTGCACATTCGCTGGAACTTAAAATTTTCGTAAATGTATTGTGCTCAGCAGTGGGACGTAATAAGGCTGGATTATTTATTTTTACTAAATTTTATACTTTTACATATATTTTCGTAAATGTGGAACAAAGACAGGATATGTTTTCTTTACTAAAAATAATTGAAATAAAAGCGCTCAAGTAATGAAAAAAATACTGCGCCACTGGGCCGATTTGGTAGTCTGATAAAAAGAACTGATATCAAAATATTCCCTTCATCTGATAACGATTCTAAAAACAGTGACAACCATTTTGTTTGTTTTTGCGCATAAGGGTCATAATCGCAATAAATTTAACAAAAAAAAAACAAAATCATTAAGATTGTTTTTGTTTTCATAACTATATGAAATCATTTCTAATTTGCAATCTAAAGAAAGTCTTGCAATAACAAGATGACGAATAAAACTGTTATCTACTCATACGGATATAATAAAATCATTAAAATTACATACAAAACAATCGTCATCACCATCATCGTCAACCCACTATCTCAATATACACGAGGACATGACAACGACACGACAAACATTGTATTGTTCATTTTTACTGCTTTGAGCTTTGCACAAGTCAATCTTCTCGATCGCTATCCCGCGGGAACTATGCATTTTTCCGGGATAAAAAGTAGCTTCTGTACCGCTACCACGAGTTGGTCGTAGTAAATCTCATTACGTTACTACAGGCGCCAACGTATTTACGCGCTTCGAATAGATTTCGATAGAAACGGCACCACGAGTTAAATAAACTCGCTACGGTTAAGTCGATATCGACTGTAGTTTTCAATACGTGACGAACTGACATGGCTAGCACACACTAAACTGTGCTATCTCTTTCAAACTCCATAAGAAAGACTGAGAAAGCGAGATATTTGGCAAAAATATTAGTATCTGTGCCCGGCCATTAAAAATGTAGAAATAACCCTACTAATTCAAAGTGGTTTAATACACTACCTCAATGTGCAGATTACGTGAATCTTGAATTTGTTTTGGTTATTCCATCAGTGAAACGGTGATATGACAGGACGATCCGTAAAATTTTACGAAAAACAAAGTTTAAATTCCAAATATACTTGAGCAAAATGCTGTTAGTTTGTATTATAATAGTCATGTTACATGCAGACAAGTGAAGCCTAAATTCAATATCTGATCGAGTACATCGAAAGGTACGTAACTTTAAACTAACATTTAAGTAAAGATAATTTAATATTTACATACCTCGATGCATCTTTTGGATGTTATAATAGTTTACCCAGTCTTGTGATGAAGTATTTCGTTTCAAATGGTCAGATAGTCATAAAGTTGAGATATTGGTTTAAGTACTATAATGGTTTAATGCCCTTTTTATATTGTTAACAGATATAGTGATGGTGACCTAAGTAAGCTGACTACAGGTTCGCAAGGAGGGCCGCTAATATACAGCATTGGGCAGATCTAATTGCAATGTTAAATGCAGACTACAGGTGGCACAAAGACTTGAAAAGTGGAGAAAGGTAATTAATCTTTGTATTTAGTTTTTAATACCTATTTAATTTCATTTGCAGTAGTTACTCATTAAAAGAAATGTGTAGTGAATTACATTTATTACCCTCATCCGAGCCTACCTACATTTCAAAGCCGGCCCAGACCTCTCAGACAAAGTCAGGCGTCAGGCAGACTCAGGCGTTGGGCTGTACCTAGCTCATAGTAAATATCAAATGTAATTTCACCCATAAATTTGGATTTGAACTAATAACATTATGCTTGAGAGACCACAGGTAATACTACTAGGAAACAGTGGCTTTTTTTATTAGATCACTATAAAATTCTAACTGTATTTAATTGTTCTGATTTTTAGCAATGCCGAGAGAAGACAGAGACCAAAGATCCCCAAAGTTCCACTCCTTTACTGGCAATCCCACATCAGACGAGTGGAAGTCCGTTGCAAAACAACTAGTCTCCTGACCACTGAAGGACTCTCACCCAGATACGGAAGAAAATTGAAAAATGCAAGGACGGTGGTTGGAGTTATTTATAGTAGACAAAGAAAAAATAAAGAATTTGTAAATTGTTTATCTACTTTTTGTCCACGCTCACCCATAATTCTAAGAAAACATCATTGAAATGAAATGAAATTATTTATTTTGCCATGGTGACAAATTTGCAAATAAATATTTTTAGTGTGTAATTGTAATTATACCCACCTACTACTATGGCCGTCTTAATGCAAGTCTTCTTGCTAATTAATTATCAATCCCATAGCGCTGTGCCTATTAATGAATCACTGCCACTTTCATTTGAGAAAAATGATTTGCCTTGTTATTGATGCCTTAGTTAGAAAGTAAATGGTAGTATTTTTTTTTTCATAAAGAACAAATGTTGTAGCTTACCTATATCTTACCTTTGATTTTAGAGACACAGAATGAATACAGGCATAATGTATGTACTACATTCACGCCTGTATTCCCAAATGAGGTAGGCAGAGCACATGAAAGGCTACAAAGTCAAAATCATACCTTTCAGCATAATTTTAGCATACAACATTAATGAAGGAGGTATAATAGTGACAGGTTGCCAGCCTGTGTCGCCTTAAGCATACCTTAACCTATTTTCTTAGTCGTTTCTTACGACATCCTTGGAAGAAATGGAGAGGTAGGTATTATTGTATACGTCTGATACGCCATACAAATATAACAAATCAAAAAAATTCTCAAAAGCATCCGTATTGAGCCTATATTCTTTAATAATGTTATTTTTATTATGTGTTGAAATGGATGTCTTATATTTCTTATATCGGCTAGTATTTTTTTCCGTTCCTGTCGTTCGTCCTCATGATGAAGCCTGTGCTAACATATTCCAAGCTAAATAATGCTTAGTCGGCATTATTTTAAAACCTAGAAATTTACTGGACAATAACTAACTCTAATAAGCTTTCACCCTCCAATTTGCTAGTGAGAGCGTTTACTATTCTCGATACGGTAATTTACGTTAGGTTCTGTCAAATCTTTAACTCATGGTACCGATTTCTAAGGCAACTGTCAAAAAACGCCACTCGATAGCGTTATGATTTCGATAGGTAATTTACCGTCGAACTCATACTAGCGATCAGTAGTTCAGCAAGTGACCGCTAGTGGCGCTGTTCATTTCTCCATACAAATGATTTACGCAGTCGCTAGCGAGTACGGTCACTGGCAGCTCGTGGTAAAGGCACTGTACTAATTCATAGTAAGGGGTGGTAATTTGGCAACAACTGTAATTAATGGTGACAGAATGACTGACAGCATATCAACCAAGTTATATAGTAACTAAGTTACTAAAATCACGGTAACTAAGTGTAAATAGATGCAATAGTCGTGGTAGCCCAACGGTTTGACCATTGGTCTTTCATCTAGCGACATGGGTTCGAATCCCAGGCTTGCACCTTTGAATATTTGGATTTTTTTGTGACGGAAAACATCGTGAGGAAACCCGCACAGTATTCAATGTTGTGTGTGAAGCTACCGATCCGCATGTAAACGACTGAATTTCAGCACAATAACATAGTTACATAAGAAATTCAGTCGTTTACAAGGTATGTCATTTCATTTATTGCTTATATTGAAGAAAAAATTGCGCCAAAGAAATTAGAAATTGCGGGACGAAATCTGATTTTGACCCAGGTACCTACGTTTCATTTTGAAAAAAAAAATAGAGATCCTTGGTAATCGTCAATAATGTAACCAAGGGTGTAAACATCCGTAATATTTTAGTAAAAGCATTGCACCCGTGCGAAGCCGGGGCGAGTCGCTAGTGTTACATACATACAGGGTGTCCCGTGGCAGATTTTGGATTTGAAATTTGAATATTTTTCCAACGGTTGCGCGTGGGAGCGGGAAAGTGTTACCGTTTGACTTGGCATTTGTGCGGATTGTTTACCCATGGTGCAGTTGTGGACTGGCGTGCACCGCGGTTTCGCAGTTAAGGCGTATTTTAAAGCATAAATTTCTGCGCTGTAGCTCACCGGTCATTTTGTTCTCACCACAATATTGGTCTATTAAGTGACGGACCGAGTGGAATTCGGATTAGGACGTGGGTCCAGAAGTTCCATAAAATACGTCCAACAGTAAATGAGGCCACCTCTAGGTCCCAGCCAAACGTGAAGGACAATTCAAAACATTGGACGTTTTGAAAGCAACGTGCAAAATAGTCCCCGCCATTCCGAGTGTAAGAAAGCGTCAAGTTTGCGGCTGCCAAAAACCATGATGCACCGTTTTTCAAGCTTGGACATTAAATTCCATCCTTTTAAGATCCAATTGGTACAGGAATTTAAAACTTAGTCGATCAGAGAGCGGCAGGAGTTCTTTGGGAACATGTGATGACTCTTCTTAGAAAAAATCTTCCTCGGAAAATCGAATAGCCGGTTTAAAGACATTGGCTTGGCCATCCAGATTACCAGATATCACGTGTTTGGATTTTTTTTATCTATGGGGGAAACTTAAAGATAAATTTATACGATAATGACCTGACGAATCTTTTAGAATTAAACGATAATATGACTCGAAAAGTTGACGCTATTTTTCCGTCAGTACTGCAGTGCGTCAATCAGAATGCACTGGAAAAATTCCCCGAGTGATTGCGCTGCGATGGAACACATTTTGATAAAGTACGCTTTAAAAAACAAAATCCGCATGATTCATCTTTCTTTTCATTACAAATACATTTATATTCTCAATTAAAAACATCTTTAAAATTAACTTTGAAATCCAAAATCTGCCACGGGACACCCGGTACATACACACCTGTATTCCAAAATGGGGTAGGCAGAGCATACGAAACGCTACATAGACAAAAATCATGTCTAGATGATTCGTAGCCACTTCTAGCATATTCGTTTGGTTTTAAACTAAAGCTTACAACAGTGACAGGTTGCTAACCACTCGCCTAAAATATGCCTTAACTATTATTCGCCACTTACGACATCCAAGGAAGAACTGGAGAGGTGGTATTCTAAACTCGACACTACATAGAAATTATTATTAAAATTATACTATACATTTGTTATTTAGGTACAATAGCCACCGCTTTTGACGACCCACACAGTGTAAGTTATGTTGCTACGGACGCTAGTAGCGATAGCAAATGTACCTACCAATTATGTCAAAAATACTCCCATATTGTTTTACAAGGGCGGACATATTTTATAACATTTACAACACAATAATTATTTGTTTCTAGATCCAAATGATTCTTCATGGTGTTGAGCTTAATAATACATACATACATACATACATACATACATACATACATACATACTCTCACGCCCGTATTCCCAAGAGAGGTAGGCAGAGCACATGAATTCAAAATAATAATAAAATAATAAATATCACTGGACAATTTTACGCCAATCACCTAGTCCCAAAGTAGGCAATTTTATGGCTGTGTTATAGTTACTAGACAACATGTCAAGTATGTATCCTGTCGCCTAAAATATATACTTATTTCATTGGTCGTCGCTTACGTCATCTACGAAGAAAATGGTGAGGTGTTTTTCTAAACCAAAACTTTTTTTTCGGGTTGGTGGTTTTGGTTAGTTTGTGCATTTTATATTTTTTAGATTATTCCGTGTGGTGTCGGATTTGGAATAACCTCCTCTCCATTTCTTCCGTGAATGTCGTAAGAGGCGACTAAGGAAATAGGTTAAGGTATATTTAAGGCGACAGGCTAGCAAGCTGTCACTATTATACCTGCTCACTCAAAACCTAAAAAAATATGCTATACCTTGTCGGTTTAGGTAGTTAAAACAATATAAACAATCTTGACATGTCTTTTTATTGAAATACACAGTCTAAAAATGAAAATCGTTACACTATACAATTCAATCATGAAAGAAAATGATTTTTTCATACCAAAATTGTAAAATGTAAAGATTTCGATTTATAAAGTGTACGTTTAAATAAAAAGACACGTCAAGATTGTTTACATTGATTTAACTACCTAAACCGACAACGTATAGAAATGGACACGAAACGTGAAATAGTCATGGTTTTGTCTATAAAGCTTTTCGTCTGCTCTGCCTACCCCATTTGGGAATGCTGATGTGACGTATGTTAGACTAGCTTTCCGCCCGCGGCTTCGCCCGCGTGGAACTCGGTTATATTGCGGTATAAAGCACAAAGGTTGGCTGTAAGAGATCCCTTAAGGGATAAGTCCGCCTTTGTCCTTCGCCATTTCATTTGTATTTATAATTTTGTTTTTTGTATTTTGTGTTTTTTTCCTTTTGTACAATAAAGTGTTTACTTACTTACTTACAACTATAAGAAAACTTCTCGTTTCAAACGACACACAGCGCCATCGATCTATTATCGATCGATATCGATCTATCATCGATTGATATCGATCTATCAAGCAAACTATATTTTTGTTTTCCCTCGGGAACATCAATTTTTTCCGGGATAAAAAGTACCCTATTATTCAATCCGGACTTCAATCTTTATGTCTGCAAAATTTCAAAGCAATCGTTTCAGTAGTTACGGCGTGAAAGCGGAACAAACAAACAAACAAACAAACAAACACACTTTCTGACTTATAATATTAGTAAGGATTAGAATTTGTATTTATTGACTGTTGGTTTATTATTAACCCGTAAATTGTATTATTGTATTTTCTAAGTCTCTAATTAATTACCATCGTAATCAAAGCGCATGACATTATTAACTCGTTAATACAAATAAAGTCTCTTAATTAAGTACATTTCAATCGGCATGCTGTCACCGCTATAACTGTAATTTTTGTATTAATTACATTTGAACAGGAAATCGAGATGAAAAATAAGAAAAGGAAACTTTACTGAATAACAGGAAACGGGGTATCGGTGTTATTGAGTACTCCCGTGTTGTAATTACTATGACCACAAAAACTCCATTTTGGGATAATTTGTTCAGGCTAAATTACACCAAATCAGTAGAAAATTAACAATATTCCAATTAGCTTTTGCCTGTTAGGTACTTCATACATTCATTACGCCTGTATTCCCGGGATAGGCAGAAGACACAAAACGCTACACACATAAAACCATGACTTGCACGTTTCGCGGCCACTTGTAGCATTTTCTTTTTAGGTTGGCAGCTATAATAGTGACAGGTTGCTAGCCTGTCGCCTAAAGCACACCTCACCTCAATACCTCAGTCGCTACATCGCGACTCCATCTGCGTACAGTGCCTGGAATCAACCTTGGCAAGACTTTTAGTAGTGGGGGTAAGAGGAATGTATTCGCTAACTTCAATTACGCGGGAACTATTAATTTTTCTGAAATCCTTACTAATATTATAAGTCGGAAAGTGAGTTTGTTTGTTTGTTCCGCTTTCACGCCGTGACTACTGAACCGATTGCTTTGAAATTTTGCAGACTTAAAGTAAGAAGTCTGAATTAAATAGATAATAGAATACTTTTTATCCCGAAAAAAAGATATTCCCGAGGGAAAACAAAAATATACTTTGCTTGATGCATCCATCAAGATGGCGCTGTGTGTCGTCTAAAACACAACATGTAATTTTGTTGTGCTTTATACCGCAATATAAATGAGAATATGTATGTATGTAAAAAGTCCGTCGCGGATAGCCTGTCATCTGTGCAGGTGTGCCTTACGGTAAGTCGACCAGACGTTAGTTACGAGAGGACACAGTTCCTATGTCCTCTATACTTGCTGCATACCCTCATACATACGGGTCAAACATACAATCACTCTCGGCAGTTGGGTAATAATAACATGCATGGGATGCTGTCGGTACGCGGAGCAGGAATAAGAGCGGTTTGTTTATCGTCACTAACTGTTGAATATTTATTTTGTTAGCTCATTTTATCGCACGCTGCTGTGGGAACTGAGCCGTACGACCTATGTCGGATGTATACAGAATTATAAACAATATAGATTACATAATAATGTTTGGAACAAACACGTTGTTATTGCTTGCAACAGGTGGAGGGTGGGTTTGGCCGAGTGAAGAACTGAATCTGAGCGTTCATGTTTTCGGGTCAACCTCAATTTTTTTTATTCCTGAGACTGCTGGATAATAAAGTACACGTTGTTAGTTGAAATTCACCTTTCGTGCTAATTTCATAAGGAAGCACAACCTATCGAAAGTATTTTAGTGCCTAGTTATGAAAAGTCGCATACTTTACCCTACATTCATTTTCATATAAGTAAAAGATATACTACGACGTAAAAAGAACTGCTAGAATGACGGCAAAATGGAATTCCACAAACAATTGCGCATCGGCGTCGCAGTTTGCACCGCCAGCCGCGCAGTGTTCCTAATTTGAAATAATTTGTTTTCTTTCAACCATCATCTGTTTTAAGATGTTCGAAATTTGAATAGAATTGTTATATTGACATCGATTTTATAATGTGAACATTATAATGCTACCTAGGTATCACAGGGTGCCTTAATTCATTTGCTTATTGCACGTCGAATACCTATTAGGGATTGCAATCCGGTATCATTTTCAATCCGGCCGGATTTCACCGGATTGACGCCAATCCGGCCGGATCCGTCCGGATCCGGCCGGATTGTTAACTCACTTAGGGCCTAGTATTTAGTGATTTTTAATTTTGATAATCCTTATCCTTACTAACATATAAATGTGAAAGTGTGTTTGTTTGTTTGTTTGTCCGTCTTTCACGGTTAAACGGAGCGATGAATTGACGTGATTTTTTTAGGTAGAGATAGTTTAGGGCATGGAGAGTTACATAGGCTACTTTTTGTCTCTTCAAAAGCTCCTATTTCTCTTAAGTGAGGGGTGGAAGTTTGCTGTAATTATCTGAAAGTACTTAAGTAATAATCTACATATACTTAAGTTAGTAAAACAGTCTTCTAAATTTGTACTTATAACATCAACATCAGTTCATAATCCGAAGAAACAATAAAACAAGAAGCATTTTTTTTGCAATGCAAAAATACGAGTGAATATTATTTCTGTGCCTGAAAAAACGATCAAAGAAAACATACTGTGTTGATTGTACTGTCTCCTAATCTGCTTCTGATGGCACTACAAATATAACCTGCAGCAGAAAAGGCCCTTTCTGCTTCAACACTGGTTGGCCTAATCCCCATTAAGTAACTGCAGATCAGCGACAAGTAATCCTATAGTATAGTATTCCTTTTACTGCTTCTACTTCATAAGCAGTCATTTCCTTTTGGAGTATTTTCTCTTTTTTTTTTCGTTTTTAGACTTTTTAGCTTTAATTTTCCCCCTATACCCTTTTTTTCTTGCAGGTTTTGATTTTTAGTTCTTCTTTTAATGTGATGTTTTTTTTCTATCGGCAATAATGACATGGAATCAGAATCGGAATCGGAATCTATATTTTCGTCTGCTGTTTCTGTCACATTTTGTCACGTTTCTGTCACGTTTTTCGTATATTTTTTGGTTTACCGGATCCGTCACCGGATCCGGCACCAACCCGCCGGACCGGATTGCAATCCCTAATACCTATAGCTACTCGTACCTAATGCATGCATTACCAGTAAGTAGTTAAATTGGCTTCCGTAGAGCTCCAAAACTCATTACTTTTAGTTAGTGTTAGCATCCTTGTAATCAAGCTATGCTTGGCGTCAAGTATTTACTTAATGAACAAGTAAACGTAGGTAAATGTTAAGAGGGCGCACACATTTTTTACGAACGTAATATAAGATCAGGTGGGGGAAATTTAGGGGCAGGGCAGGGGTAAGAGACACCACAGACCATAACTCGTCGAGTTATGAGTGATTATGGTGAGTAGAGCCCTCTTATCCCTGCGTTTCTCTTCCCCCACCTGACCTTAGTGGTTTTGGACCAATGTTTAAAAAATCGTGAAATGTAAATTAACTCATATTTAGCCATGAAAAAAATATGGTTAGACTAAACATATTCTGTAAATTTACAATAAAATTGTTTCATTTGTAATTACATTAAAATCAATGAGAAAAAAAATAAAGTAATGGTTCAACTTTCAAATTATGTAAAATGATATTTGAATAATAAAAACCAATAATTTGATTCATGTTTATCCGTTAATCCCCAGTAGACTATATTGTCTATCAGATAATAACAAGTTTATATCGTTTATGGTAAATTTTAATGGCAAATTTTCAAGTGAAAGATAGCTCTGACGCGTATTTTTGTGAAAACCCTTCAACAAATTGGCTAAGTAAAAGAAATCTGTGTTGCTAATAAAATATTTTTTTCCGTTAATCCCTAGAAAAAGAGTTTATTTATATGTTACAGTAGTTTTTCTTTAAAAACTTAAGGATTTATAGCTTTCTAAAGCATTGGAAAAACATCAAAATCACCGAATTTTGTGAGCACGCTCTTAAGCGTAAAATGTCACGATACTCTTTGCGTTTTATGTGGTAGGCACTTAGTAATTGTTAAATATTAGAGTAGGTACAAGTATGTGTTGCAGAATCTAGCGAAACTTCTTGTACTTCTCTTAGGTAATAATAATAATAGCGCGCGAAGGGTTCCGTACCAAAAACAACAAAAAACCCAAAAAACGTCTTTTGAATGATAATCCTTCTTAGATACTTTTTTTTATTTCACTTTTAAAGTAAATATACAATTGAATATTCTGTTACCGTTGTTAATATCAACCCAAAAACACAAAAAAAACAATTGTTATATGGAAGTCTTCCGTAAATAATAATTTTACTTTATTTTTAGTATTTGTTGTTACAGCGGCAATAGACATTTTATTTATTTATTTATTTAAACTGTTTGTAGCTAGCACGGTTCATGTGACACAGCTTGGTGACACAGACAGCGAAGTCACAGTAATTTCCTCCCTTTTCACCCTTTTGGTACAGAACCCTAAAAAACAGCATCAAAACCGCCACAATCATTGCCTAAAGTTTGAACCAAACACCGACGTCACAGCATGATGTTCGCAGCACTATAATAATAAATTCTGGCCCAACAATTAGGTAACCTTGCATGGTGGCCACATGTCCAAATTGCTACATGTTTCATATGACATTGCTGATAATGTGGGAACTAGGCGGTACTTTTCTTGAGCCAAGACAAGGGGAGTCATGCATCACGGACGGAGGTCACTCTATGCGGTTAGCTAGGTTACCTACAATGCTATGGTTTGGTTCGCTTTCGAAGGTCAGGTACGGAGGTAGATTGTTTGAACTATGGTTATGTTACTTATGTTTCTTTCGGATATGTAAGCGCATGAAGACAATATTGTTTTCGTTAGGTTAGATCTATTTGATTTGAAATAGACAGGCTGACATATCTAAAAATAAAGAAATTAAATTTTCATACATACATACACAACACCTTGTGTTCCTTGATGGGGACGCAGAGCACACAAAAACGTTACATAGTCAAAAGTCTCGTTCTGTAGCCACATTTAGCATAATTTTTGGTTTAAACATAGAAAGAAGTACAGTAGTGACACACGGGCGTAGCCAGGATTTAGTTTCGGGGGGGGTTTGACGAAAAAAAAATCGGCCAAGTGCGAGTCGGATACAAAAAAATCACGATTGTTGTATGGG
>BHDV01000989.1:0-17212 GCA_005406045.1 Adoxophyes honmai
TTCCGAACTTAATGCGAGCGAAGCCGCGGGCAAAAGCTAGTAGTTAATAAAAACACGCTTCTCGTTGCCAACGCATAGAAAACGAGCTATTTTTAGACACGACTATAATTGCTCACATTTCACTTGTTTACAAGTTCGCGAGATATAATTGAGTGCTCAGTTGAGTAACTAACTCTATTGAGTATGCTATATGTCCATGTCCAAGTTTTCCTTTATGATACGACGAATGCGTAATAAAAATAAAATCTAATGTGAAGACGATCAAACTGTGATTTAGTAATTTGATGATGGGCGCGCCACACGAGTATTTTTATGTACGTAAGTACAAATATATGTAGTCACCGTACGTACATAGATTATAAAACTCCAAACTCATTGACAGACGGAAGAGGAGCAGCGCGGAGCGGTGGCGTGATGTTATGAACGAAACGCTCTTTTCCCCGCCGGTGCTTTGTGCGCAATATTTCGTATTATTTTCGTACATACATAACATCACGCCTGTATTCCCGATAGAGGTAGGCAGAGCACACAAAACACTACATAGACAAAACGATATTCTGAAACCTGACGGTTATTTATTTGAAACCCTACCCCGCCTCTCTGCTCTGCCTACCCCGTTTGGGAATACAGGCGTGATTTTATGTACCTATGTATAGTATGTATATCGAGGGTCCCCGAATGAAACCCGATAAGTAGCAAAAATTGGGTTTTTGAACTATCAATGCCACTATATAGCATTTTTCAAGCTCTATCTAATGGCATTGACAGTTTTTTCGATATCATTCATATCACTGATTTAGCAAGGATTGTAACCCGATAAATTCCAACATTTTCACATTTGTTTAACTGTAAAATAATACAACTATATTTAAAGCTTCATTTTTTTGGTTATACGTACAGCAAGATCCAGATAATATATATTTATAAGTTTTCACTGCGAACGAGATTTCAAAAATAATAACTTAAATATTAATGTGAAACCAGTTAATTAGCTATTAACAGATTTTACTTAAATATCATTCAATAATAAAGTAGTTTTTTTTACGAAAAACAGAAACCTTTATCCATATATGTCAGATTTTAGCACGAGGATAATTATACGATTTGAATATTTTGATCAATGGTAAAACCCGACAAATATACTTTTAGTATCGATCAGAAACAATTTTGTAAAAAAATTGATACGACAACTTCAGTTATAGGGTACTTATATGACACTGTTAGTAAAAATGTATTAGATCGTATTGGGGTAAAGCCCGATATTTCGAGTATAGTACCAACCATTTCAAGTTGATGCGCCTGTACTGTGCCGAAACGTAATGGCTGCGACGCATAACAACAAGTACTAGTTACTTAGATAGTTAAAGTTTCTAGTGACAATACAGCTTGATTCAATAACATGGCCAAATTGCAAAGTTTTGGTGGATGATTGCGCTAGGTAAATGTAATAATTAAACGTAAGCTTAACAATTTTAATTATAACAAATTACCAATTAATTAGTAACATTTCAACTATCACTATCCGTAGATATAGTATTTCATATGACTTTTTGGTGTGTAGCTAACCGGTAAAATTACTTTCAAGTGGCGAAATTGCCATCTCGCTTTATTAAGTGGTATTCCCATGAGGGGTAGATTTGAACTATATTTATAATAACTACAATATTACACGACTTTTACACATTGTTAAACAAAACGAAACTACTATAATTCGTCCTTTTTAATTCGACGTTTCGGACTTGTGTAATGCTCGTTACCGTGCAAGTGTTTGAACTACCCGCTCTAGGTTGTTAATACCTATTCCTACACTACACTACACTTATAACATCTAGTTAATTACTGCAAGTATTTGATGAATCTTACGCCTGCTTTAAGCCTAAAACTGTCTTTCATATTTACGTTTTGATGTTTCTTAATCTGTTATTTTTTGTGTTTGGTTTGTTGTTTGTTTGACTGTTAAAGAATACATCACAGCTGTTAAGAATAATCACATGAACGAATCGGCGATAGCGGGACGTTTGCTGAAATCAGAACCGAACTTCTAGGAGTGGATTTCTAAGATTCTTTTCACAAAACGACATTTCTATAGTAGAATTGTTCAGAGTTTTTTTCTTAGTCGTGGGGACGCTGCTACTATTCACAATTTTTGGAATCCCTAATTTCCATTTTCATATTCTGGAAAGTTTTATGGAACATTTAATGTTACTTTTGTCACTCACATAATCACGACGAATCAAACAATACCTCGCAAGTCAATCTAGCAAGTCTATCAAGCTGTCCGGCGTGCCAAAGAAAGGACAATGGAAAATTATATAGACATACATTACATCTTCTCGAAAAACATTAAGTACCCTCATTTCTTCCACAAATGCGTAATAGCCTGATTAGAGAGAAGTGTGGCCTGAAAGAGAGTATTATGACAAGGATAGAGAAAGATAATGGTGCGTTAGTTTAGGCATGTGAAGAGAATGGATGGAGGAATGCTGTGTAAACATAGGGAAACAAAGGGAAGTGTGATGGGGTAAGTCATGTATCGACGAGATCGGCGAGGTTCTAGAGAGAGGCCAAATTAGGAGTACCCAAAACCGTCAAGCGTGTTTGACGAGAGTGATTAATGTGAGTGAAGCGAGAGAAGTATGTCAGAATAGATGCGAATGGCGCTCTGTTGTCTCTGCCTACCCCACAGGGAATAAGGCGTGACGGTTATGTATGTATGTATAAAGTTATGTCAGAATAGGAGCAAATAGTGCTCTATTGTCTCTGCCTACCCCGCAGGGAACAAAGCGTGACGTTTATGTATTTACGTTATGTATTTCGTCAACAATCGGGCAATAAGATACCTGAGTAATGTCACGGTTGAATACGAAACTGAATAATATATACCAGTAATTAATCACGGGAATCGGATGAAAACGTAACTAGTTTTACCATAAATTAATTTGTTTTTTTATAATTTTATTTGAAATAAGTACCAAAATATCCTCACGCCTGTATTCCCAGAGGCAATGCAGACAGAGTACATAAACTCACTTTAAAAAATCTTTAAAATATCCATTTTGGCTGTTTTTTTGTTATTTTTCTGCCTCATGTCTAAAGACTTAACTTATAAAATGCTTCTTTTAAGTTATGCTAAAACCCGATAAGTCGGTACCCGCGGTCGTTAAATATTTTTTTTTAGGAAACATATTTGAATTTGGAGTCTAAAAAGTCTAAAACCTTGATTTAGATCAAATTATCTAATTTATAAAAATTTTATGATACACATATTATGTACTTAATTCAGAGTTACGGCCTTCTAAACTTTCAAACGTGAATATCTCAAAACTAGGTTTTTGCTACTTATCGGGTTTCACCAGGGGACCCTCGATATATGTAGGTCTCAGAAAGTCATATTCGTTGAAGTAAAAAATTAAAAGATAAACTTTAGTCAACTCAACTTATTTGGTCCACCGACGGGAGAAAAAAACACATTAGTTAGACAATTTCACAAAAAAAAAAATACCAGACTGGTCGAGTAATCAACGCAACCTATTTGCTATATCGTGATGATTTGCTATGTGCCACCATGTACGCATAGTGCTAATTTTAACATACAGGCATTGTACAAATGTGTGAATTGACGCTGGCATTATGAATCTTGATGAGTAGACGTTACAGTAGCTGTAAATATTGAGCAGTAATTAAAAATACTGCACGCTTATAATTACCCAATATATTTTACCCAAGAATGTAAGCACTCAATAATTAGTACTCAGTAAGCTCAAGGTTTTTAATACTATTAGATCTAAAACTAGATTTAATCGGTTCCAATTATTGCTATTCGATAATTTGCCTTTTAAAATGTTTGAGATTCTAGGCGCTTCGAGAAGCTTATTGATAATGATGACCATTCCAAGAAATGCAAACAGCTAAAACTACGTTTACTTTACATGAGACGACCTCCAACTTTTTTTATATCGATATACTTTTTCCTAATAAAATTTATTAACTATGTAGCCCATTTTGTTTGCGTGGAGCTAAAGTATTAGAGGTCTTATTGAGTTGGGTTGGCAACACATCTGTCATCTGTCTAACGTTGCAGATGCAAAATCTTAACACAATCCGTTTTACGATATGGCCTGAAATGTAAAATACAATTAAGAACAATTACTACATGTCATTCACCGTAACGAAAGCGTTCTTTGATAATGTCAATCATTTGACACGACAGTAAAACCTGCCGAAGTATTCCGCTGGCAAGTTGTCAAGTCCAAGATCACATTTCGCCTTTACTTTCCACTTGAATTTCGCGATAATCATTGAAAACACATTAATAATGGTGTATGGTGTAAAGGGCAAGCAGGCAATTACTGGAGATTGGTCAATGGGTAAAGAGAAATGGCCGTGTTAAAATTTAATGTTCATAAAAAAAGCACTTGCACGAAACCAAAAACACAACAGTTTACTAACAAAGCATTTAAAAGAAAAAGATGTATAGCATTAATTAAGTTAAAAGTCAGCATTAAAATTCAGACAAGTGCAAATTAAAGAGCCTAAGTGTTTTCAAAAATTTATATTGCATTATAGCTACTTAAAAGTCTGCACTTTTACTTTTTGCAGCGCAAGATAAACAGTTAAATAAACAGCCATTATGATAGTTAAAAATGTAATTTGGCATTGCTTACAATTAAAATTGCGTGTGTGATTTACGTTAGATAATATGACGGGATTGTGTAACATTTTCTTAAAATCATATTTATTATGTACAAGATTTTTGGAAAGCCTTTACTGGTGTTGATATTTAATTTGTATAAATGTCCACATTTTCAAGCAATGACTGGAAATGGTTTAACTAGTAAAGTTTGATTTAGACTAACAAATGAAAATTTTAAAATAATCAAACAAATAACGCGCAATAGCTACACAAAAAAAAAATGCTCGTAAATAGAAATACATAGACATCAATAAACCAGCGAAAAAGTTACGCGTTCGCGTTAAGACATCACATAAAAAAACACGTAAAAACTAAAACTACTCAATGTCTTTGAGGAAGTGTCAGACGAAGACGGTTTGGATAGCTCGGAAGAAATACTAAAACGGGCTGTCTATAGTTCGAAGTCCATTTCGTTATGTCATTTTTTCTAACACCATTTCTATGCTCACTTAAATAAACAACTCGCTAAATCGTAAAGCGCCATGTATCGTTGGTACCCTTTGTTACATAACGTGCGATGTTGAAATTGACTTGACTTAGATGACCAAAACAGAGAGATCATCTCCATTGTTTTCCCCTATAGCGGTTTTATGTAAGATCAACTAAAAATAAATGATCGCCTCGACACGAAAGCCTTAACCGCCGACCGTAGCTGAGGTTTTGCACGAAAATGTAATGTCTTGTATGGTCAGCTTTTTATGAATCGAAAGGGAAAAGAGCATTAGCGGATAAGTGTTTCATTTAAGCAGGTGAATTGATTCGGTGATTGTGGGAAAGTAACTTTGACTGAATTAACAGCAAACATTTTTATGGACAAAATGCTGACAAGGAAAAATATAGAGGGTTTCCCGTTGAAATAATCTTTAACTCGTAACAATAAAAATAATCTGTAACTACACTTCATAATATGTAAATCAACGTTCAAATTCTAGTATGTTTTGTGGACGCTATTTTTAGACTGTTACCTAATAGATTACATTGCACATAAACTTTATCCACAAAATTGACTCTGAATACTGAAATTAGATAATATGTAGACGAACAAGTTGAATTAAATAATCATCATGATGTTTGAAAGTAGAGGTTTTTATGGAGTGGCTAATAATGTGTTGCTGACGGCAAAATAAAATTTGCTTTCATTGCTCTAACTCATATCACCATTCATTGAAACTACTAGGTACAATATAATAATGATAATTAAATCACTTGACCGCATCCCTGTAATATTATAGTAAAGTTACACGCATGCATGGTTTGTCTTCCTCGCAATAGTAGCGTTCATTTTGTAAGATCGAAGCCGATTTCGCCTTTAAAATGACAGAAAACGCATAATGAATCAATCGAGCTGATGCCTACGGCGGGTGAGCGAGACAGCCTGCAGATCCTTTTCTTATATCTGAGAAAATCCATGACCTTTTTGCCGACATGACTCACAAAGCAGAACAATCCGATTAAATTTGAGATGAGCATTTATTCGCATATATTGAAATATTCCTATCAGATAACTTGACACACTTCTGCCTAAGGTTGCTGCAGAGTCATTTGCTTATTATTCATAGTAAAGTTGTATGTAGTCGGAAGTAGCTCTGATGTAACACTTCCGAGTATCTTTCCGTAGTGGGCGATTGAGGTCGAGTAACACTTCGATGCCTCGCACAAAAGGTCTGAGAGAAAGATACTTTTGAACAGCAGTGGTGTTTAGTACAGTAGGTCCACCGTCGTGTTGAACGCTGGAGTGCTTTAAAGATTCAGTCAACATGTCAAGATTTACTTCATTTTTTTAAATAGCTGTAGCCGTGTTTTTCTTTGACAATTTAGAAGTAAGTAAAAGTAACTTTAAAATGGCAAATGGCAACTGTCTCATTAAGATGCCTTCACATATAATAGGTACATCCTCTTTCACTACTAGTATGTACGTCATAATTTAATCTTAAAATATTACTGTAAAGTTTATACTTTTACATAATTTTCTTGCCACAATATGTATTTGCATGAACCTTACATTTCACTTATGGATAATAATAAAATAAGTACATAAGTTTTATCAGGATCACTAATAATTTTGACAAGATGACTAATCTCTGAATGGCCAATAATAATAAAAAATCTTAAAAACGTAGAGCCTACCGCCGGGAAAGTACAAAGTTTAAAAGATTCAGACGAAGCCTCGAGCAACGGCAAGTCAGATCAGATGTAATAATCCCAAAGAATGTGTATCACTTTTTTATTCAGCACTGGCCTACTGCGCCTGGGCCGCTGTGCGCGCGCGCAGAGCCAGTTCTAAAGTAACACATGTGACGTAACTCGTTACGTAGCATTGCATAACACGATTTTTGATATTCGATCGCTATAAATACCTTGTTTAAGTAGGACAGCTGTTTGAATGAAGGCCCATTTCAATTGTAATTATTTTGCTGCAAATTTTTAATCGGGATCATATATTTTCGTACCATATTTAGTAATTTGTCATTTATTATGTAGTCCGAGGTAAGTAACAAAAGCTTAAAAGAACTATAAACACCAACCAAATGCCTGATGCCTATAAAATTAACAAAAAACTCTGATTTATAAGGGTTTCCAAATAGCTTCAATATGGTGACGCGTTTTTTTCTATTTCACGCTTTAAATATTTTATGCTAAAACTTAGTAAAATAAATGACTTGAATCCCTAACCCTATTCCTACAGCTCAAAATATTTTATAGTTATAAACTAATAATAAATAACTTTGTTACAATACTAAAGCAAATCTCGACAACATTACTCACGTAAAACGGAACTCTATTGTAATTTCCGTTTCACGCGAGAAAAATTGACCACTGGAAAGTATGATTGTTTTCAACAAACTAAACGTCGTGCGCTAAACAAAAGCTTGTAATCATAACCATCCACTCTCGTAGCGTAGAATAGACCATTGCCGCTGTTAAATATATGTCAAAAGGCTTTCAAACGAAGGGTCGTCACGCAGTAACTCCCCTGCAGTTCGCCCTCGTCTGACAGCGTAGTATTGCGCAAGCATCTTTCACTTTCCGCGGCGACTATTACGTTTAAGAATTATTAATAGGCGCGGCATGCGAGCTGGATGCTATCGGATGTAGGTTTTAGAGTAAATAAGTATAAGCGCGCCACACCAGTTACTTAATCACATTAAAGTATGTATTTAGTTTGGATGGCAATAAATTGAATCAAATATGATCCTTGCGACCTGTTTAAAAGCTTTTATTTTAAAGCCTAACTTATATCACTGTAAATAGGTAGGTACTATCGTGGGTCAAAAAAATAATGGGTTCGAGAGACACTTATCCGGATAAGATACTCTAAGAATTGCCGACGATAGGTAAAGCAATGAAATCGATATTAATTTCTACATTTGTAGAGTAAATCTCAAAACTTAGTATATTTTTGTTGAAACCGCAGAAACCCTTTTCTCTGTCCGAAAAACTAACAACTGTCAGATATAGGCGTCGGCCGTCAACGTTATGCTTCAGATTAAGTTATATAAAAGCGATAATGCTCGCCACAGGTATCTAAAGTACGGCTGAAACACTCTCACTTTCCGCGTCAAAGTGCACTCGGGTGTTACACCGAATGTGTTTCGAACTCGGTTTCGAATAAAACACTATAATTACGCCGGTAGCCTAGTCTAGGTTCCGTGAAACGCACTAGTTACATGCACTCTTTGTGTATAAAATTGCCGGCTTTCTAGCACTAACGCCTTCAAAAAGCAATTTCAAGCATCGGTAAGTGCTTGGACTGATTTGAATTATTCTTTTACGTTACGCACAAGTGTTAAAAGCTTGTGATGGCTTATTGCTTTACATAGCCAATTTCTTATGAATAGAGGAGAGGATTTAAGTAATATAGTTCTTAGATAAATAATTTCAAACGAAGAGTATAATCGAACTAATTGAACCGTGATACACAATGTTACCTTAAATCCATAAAATGTCAATGCATAATTACCTAACTAATAAACCAACATAGTTTAATGTTTTATTATAACTTCCGCAGTTTGGACACATTAGGAGTTCTGACAACATACCTATAAGGAAAAGTATTGGAGCTGGAATAAAGTAGTTCCAGATATTACTTCCGTAAAAACGCACAAAACACGACAGATTTATTACCTTGAAAACCCCCGTTACTTTATAAATAACAAATAAGTAGTTGAATGAACATTATAAACAAAAAAGATAAATTATAGAACGAGATAACGAGAATTCACGTCTGGGTATAGTTAAGTTTGTTAATGACGGGACTTAGGAGGAACTTATATTATACATATAGGTACTATGCATACATACATACATATTCTCACGCCTGTATTCCCAAGAGGGGTAGGCAGAGCACATGAATTAAAAAATCCAGTGCCACGTTTAGCAATTTCAGGGTAACCAGATGGTTAAACGTGATATTGCAGTGACAATACACTAACCCTTTCCCAGAGTTAAATCTTACGACACCCACGGGAAGAAAGGGGGAGGTGCTATTCTAACCCGGCACCACACGGTACTATGCATTAGAATATATTTCAATTCATAAGTACAAACTATCAAATCTCATGGCATATCTTGGTGTATTGTTATTGTCATTATAAAACGACTGTTACCGCAGAGCCAGCTTCCAATCAATAGGTTGATGACGGCAGTTTCGCTCATTTCACGGCCATTATGGAAGTGTTTGGGCCCATTGCGTACACCATAGCTGGAGTGTTGTGCAATGGTTGTTTTCACTCGGCTGAACTGATTCAGTGACTTTGTTTTTTTTTTCCGGTTTATTCCAATGGATAGAGAACCTGACTTTGAAGCTTGAGGTCCTGGTTTCGTACTCAAGTCGTGGATTTTTTACACATATAAATACCTAGTTTATCTACTTATACTATTTTTATCCGATCACTAGTAGGTACTCATAACCTGTACATTTAATTTGACGCACGAAATGGAAAGAAAATAAAAGAATGAAAAAAATCGGGAGACGAGGGAACCGAAGGAACTTCTTCATCTCTTAAACAAGCCACATGTCATATGATGTGCTCTTTCTTACACTTCACTGTAAACGCACGACGCAAAATCAATAAAATGTTTAAAACGCATAATGAAAAAGGCAATTTGCCATGGTCATGCCTGATTAACCATTCAATAGGCCCAATAAGAATATCTGCAGTTCCTTTCTATTTCGAATAAATTGATTCTTCATTTTCGTAAAAGAATTCGATTGTCTCAAGAATTAGACCTTTCGAAGATTCGTTGGAAAATTATAGGCGAAATAGACCTTATCGCGGATAGAAGAAAGTACATTTTAAAAAGTAAGAGTGATTCCGTGCCGTATCTTTCAATTTCTCCCAGACTATTGTGTTCTACACGTGCCTTTCGAGTTCTTTATAAGAAATCGCAACGTCTAGCAAAAAAGTTAAAAATTATTTTCTCATTTCGGAATTACTTTCAGCGATCAAGACAACTATGAGATCTACTTAATTGTACTCGAAAATTTTAGTTTTTGTTGTCAAAAGAGTTCTTTTTACTCGACGGTCCGGATGGAGGCTTACGTTTTGTGATTTACAGGCTTGTATTTAACTACAGTGATGTCCAACAATAAACGAAGATAAGGCCTAAAAAGCGTGAAATACTGCCGATCTATCGATTAACAGGCGATTAAGCGCAAATCGAACACGGTAAAGCTACGTCGCACGAAAGTGTAGGCTCGCCAAAAAATTTACTCTCATCTCACTTTACTGTGAAGTACGTATACGGTTATTGAGAGTAGGTATACGTCCCATACTGCGTATTTGCCTTCATTAATCAATACATAAAGAAATTGGTTAAGAGGGATTTGAACCCGTTATCTTAGAATTCTGAACCAATTATCAAGATTGGACTACGGAATTTGATTGAAAAGCTTAAAACTTCTGACTTACAAAAAGTTTCTATGTTCCTCGTGTATAATATAATAAACCCTAATATTCTGTTAGGTAGCAACAATCAACTTTCGATCGATTAGTGCGACAATATCCTAAGGTTTGTATTAACCGATTGATCAATTCCTCGCATCTTTGTCCGTTTCATTCCACGTAAATTGCTGGCAGCGAGAACAGTGCCTCCATTATATTATGAAGTGTAAAACACGCAATAAACCTAGCTAAAGTAATCTTCTTTCAATAGCGGCACAATTGGTAATAAAGGGTTTTACGACATTATAAAATTGCAGTTTTTGTGTCCGCGACAAAACGACATCGGGTAATGGACGAGACGTTTTCGAACTTTCGTCGTCTCGTCTCATTACACGCGGGTTTCTTTTTCGACATCATTAGCGGTCGCCGCCGCGTAAACCACCGCATTTTTTATTTTTTTGGTGGTATCTAGGAGTTGGATCTAATGTAAATGTCATTAAATTTATTAGGAAATCACGGCGATTAAATATGGAGATGTAACTGACAATCAAAATCTAAGTTCGATGTTCTAATATAAGCATCGAAAAAATACATACCTAATATAATAAACAAACACTCAATAAATGGACACAGAAAAAGTGCTAATGCTTTTCTTCAAAACGACAACGATAGAGCTGAATAAATAAATCGGAAGAAAACAAAACAAAAACCATGCAACCCAATCATGGAAGAGTTCGAGCAACAAAATTGTTTCTATCATTTCGACCTGTGGAAGCCGTGGTAGCCTAATAGTTTGACCTATGGCCTCTCTCAGGCCGGGCATCGTAGGTTCGGATCCTAGACTCGTTTCTTGTTTGTTTTAAGTAGAAAAATGCTGACTCCCGTTAATATGTCAAACAACTTGAATAATAGGATCAATCGATTGGCCATCATGTTAGTAATCAGACGTCAACTCCTGAACGTAGACACCCCTTTTGCATAATGTACCGACCTGCATCTTCCAGCGACCTTTATAAGGGCGTCTGTCCATCTTGTAGGTCCACCTCTGAAATAAAATAAAGCTACGTGTCCACTGACCTGCGTGAGCCCGAGCCGGTAGCTGGTGACGTCCAGGTCGAGCGCCAGCAACATGTCGTCGACGATTTGTCGGTCGGAGAGCGGCGTCGCGGGCTGCGGCGGCTCCGACTCGCCCTCCGATGTCGCGAGGAGACGGTACCTGAGACGATGATTGAATGTCAGTTGTCATTTTCGTCTGCAGGATTCGGTTGATGTTCTGTATAGAGTTGTGTTCAAAGGATGGTTTTGAAATATGCTTTAAATTGTTGCATAATTTGCTTTATAAACGTTGGGTTTTGTGTCGCCGTTGTTTTTTTTTCTAAATCTATAAATAGCATAAATAAGGCAATAGGCAAGACGACTAAAAACATTTTCAACTCCGTTTGTTCGATTATTATTAAAAAATATCGTATAGGTACGTATTATTATAATAATACTAAACGTCTAAAAGCAAGGTCAAGACTAAGTCGAAAAGGTTATAGAACCAGGTAGATATTTGGTACTCTTTCGTGCAAGTACATATACTAAGTAGTTGAAATTTAATGAAGCTTTTACATAATAGGCATACGAGTACATCAGATTAACACGGCCTCCTCGTAGTAATAATTGAACTGGATAGATGATACTTTGAAAATGAAACTACCGTGAAACTTACTCATAATGAGAAATACGGATAACTCGCGTCTTAAATCGAGTTTAGCTCGACATGTTTCGGGCTAATCCGAAGCCTTTCATTTACGAGTAAGAGCTAAGAGCCGCGGCCGTTGCTGCCAAAGGCAAACTGCGCGTCACCGCTCTGTTCGCTCTCTTACCCCGAAAAACGGCGTGCTAAACTGGACTTGAGTTATCCGTGTTTTTCATTGTGGGTGGATGATATCTTGATGGATATGATTGATTGATTGATGGATGAATTATTTAGCTTACCTTCTTGCGAATTCTGAGAGCGGCATGTGTTCAGGGAAGCCTTGTTTGTAGAGCCGCGCCGCATCCAGGAGTTGGAAACCACGGAACTGCACAAAATATTTCACAAAATATATAACACGTACAAAACTACAGATGTAGTTAGTAGAAGCAAAAGCTCTGGGGAGTGAGACAGTGAATACACTTAAGTGTATGATAGTCTACTCGTCAGTCCTATTAGAGATCTTCCCAAATGCCTAGTGCTCTTGTCAGTCGAGTAATGTTTCACTAGATTAGTGCGATTAGTGTTTAGTGTATTAGCGCGGCCAGCAGGCAGCACACGAACTGCCGCGTGGCCACACGCCGCCGGCTGCTGCAGTTACCTGCGAGCGCAGCAGCGGCACGTTGAGGTCCGCGAGCGGCTCGTGCGGCTGCGCGGCCAGCAGGCAGCACACGAACTGTACGCCGCCGGCGCCGCAGCGTCGTAGAGTGTCCACGACGCCGTCCGCCACGAACTTGGCCTGCAGGGCCGTCGAGCGACGCTTCATGCCGGCCGTGCCTGTAAATACATTCTCGTCAGAAACTTTCAAATGCTAAATGGTAGAGTTAAAATGTCGCGAGTGGACAGTGAAGTACAGTATTACCAAACAAAGAATACTCCACGATGTACCTGCGTAATAAACCAGTTTTGTGGCGCGGGAAAATTCGATCTACCAATGACAAAAGAGATTTTTTCGCGCGCTGAACACTTGCGTTGTGATTGGTTATTGATTGAAGTCTCAGACAGATGACTTATGTCAGATGTCTAGCACCCCAACGCCAAATGCGTCGAGTAGCCGAAATAAAGTGTATGCATAGCAAGCAAAATTGTGCCCAGAGCGTTTGTAAATAAAGTTCAATATAGATAAATTACTCGTTCGGCTACTCTCGGATATCGTTCTGCGCTTTTCGGCGCAGACAGTAACAACCGATGTGACTTTATTTTCCTGGGAATACTGTATCTATTTGCGGAAAAATAACGCTTTTGGGGAGATTATCTACCAAGATCTTACCCGAGGTGAGCGTGCGCCGTATGGACGAGGCGCGGCGCAGCGTGGCCGCGTCGCCGACGCAGGCCGACCACGCGCCGACGCCGCACGCGCCGCGCGCCCACGACGACAGACGACCGATCTCCTCTCTGCGCAGACAAGGATGAGTACGCCTTTACGCGTAAAACTTGAGGCTCAAGGGGCAATAGGGATGTCGTCTGAGTTAAAATGTATCATACCTACTAATTACGTACAAATGATGTTTTATTTGTTGAACAAAAATAAAAAATGTGTACTTTTTTTTCAGCTGCACATATTTTGAACAATAAGTTTGTATCTTTATCTTTACTATCAGTTGTGAGTCATGTTAGGAAGCACGAAGCAAAATGCACGCTACGAAGCCGCCGTGGCGTGTATTTCAATAGGAGTAGGTACATATAGGAGTGATAGAAGAATAGAGAAGGACTAAGGAGAAAGAAGATTGAAAAAATTAACACCGAAGAAAACTTTACTGAAAAGATAAACTTACTTCAATGATCATTTACAATAAATAAACTTACGTTTGACTCTCCTGTAGAAGCGTCAGTGCCTTTTTGGTGACAGGGTTTTCTCGGCTGGCTTTCACCCAGCCAGTGACGTCATACAAAACGGGATTCGTACCCTGTTGAAAGATAATACCTCCATCATCATCTATCGCTCGGATTTTTTTATCGATTGCAAGTGACTTCGAAGTTTTTCAAGTAAATAAGATTAGAAGATAATAAATGACTTGAAGGCGATATTTTCTTGTATTTGTCACATTTAAACAGCGTTTACCTTTAAAAAGATACTGGAAATATATGTAGCACCAAAAACAAATCAAAGGCATTCCAAACTAAAGATCGGTCGCGGAGCACAGAAATTCGAGCATTGACCCGCCGCTATCTATCTCTGTCGCACGCGTGCAGTAATACTGCCCTTACGCTCGCACAGTGCGACGAACGTGCTCAAGTGCGAGCGTGAGAGCAATATTACTGCACGCGTGCGACAGAGACAAATAGCAGAGGTTCGATAATCGAATTTCGCTGTGCAACATTTACAATTCAAAGTGACAATGTTGCCAAACCTATTAAAGTTTCATGGCACAGTGAGACCGTCCCGCGCGTACCTGCAAGTGCTGCAGCACGAACTGGCGAGCGTGCGGGGCTTTCTTGATGAGCCGTTGTGTGTGGTGCGGCGGCCCATAGTGCGTTAGCGCACGCTCTAGGAACGTGTCGTCGTTCGAACCCGGGTACATCGACTCTTCGTCCAGCAGCCTTGTTGGAAAACAAAGATTTTTTTAGCTTTGAACATGAATATTGAGATATTGCCAACTGCCAAATCAGATGACAATATGGGATATACTCCAATAGAGAGATCTCTCTCCAGGCAGATGTTTTGCCTGAGGACCAAAGTCCACAGAGAGAAAGTTGGAAGTTGAATTTAAATAACCGATCTTCGAAACTGCGTTGGCGTGATGTAGGATCATTTTTTAGTTCGACTATTTGACGATATGTGGCGCTGGGGCGCTACAACCGCATTAGATAAACGATTCTGTGTAATTGCCGCTTATGGTAACCGAGCAAATGGATCACGCAAACGATCATAAGGACCCAAAATAAATCGGTTAAGCTGGATTCAAGTGAAGAAATTATATCATATCAGGCATAACATCTGCCTAAAGAGAGATCGGTATTGGAATCTTTCCCACACGATAGCCACACAAGAGTACGTGATATGACGAAACTATAAGGATTCCTTGTCGACTACGGAACTCTTAAAAGTAGGTAAATGCGTCAATGCTCACCACAGCAGCCCGCGGCGGTCGCAGTCGCGCAGGTCAGCTTGCGAGCTGCGCACGATCGAGTTCTGCGGCGCCTTGTCGAGCAACTCCACCATCGGGCCAGGATTCACCGTCTCTGATAGCCAATCTGATCAAATAAAAATTATACAAACTTTACAACCAATGGCAAGCCTTTGACATAGCCCGCTGTTCCTCGAAGACCAGATCTTTCAGGCTATTTAAAAAATACGGATCTAATACAAATCATTCCCCGTTAACAAAACCTCCATCTTCTCAATCGGATATAAAATAGCCTGTATCCTTTTAAGGCTGAAACCAACTCCATACCAAGTTTCATCTTAAGCGATTCAGGGAACTGTATCGTGAAACAGTATCAGACAGAGGTACTTGATGAAACTATTGAGTGGAAGGTAATTATAAAAGTGCTGACAGTCAAAATTTGGATATAATTTCACATTGAAATCTTCCCCAGTTTTTACCTTCATCAGTTCCATCGTCAAGAGTTATGCCCTCCTGAGCATACCTCTCCCTGGGGGCCACGAGCATGGCGTCATGGAAGACAGCTTGCAAACGTTCCTGCAAAGAGAAACAAGTAACGATTTAAATAGATATTTGGTAAGTTTATCTTAAAGTTTAGCTGAAAACAAATGTATGAAGTGGGAATCAGATTGTTTCACCGAAGGAGGACGCTGTGCAAACTTAAAACTGTTCTTCGACCTAACATACTCGGGAGGACAGCTCTTTTAAGTGATTGCCGCCAGGACATCCTGTGCTAGATTGTCGGGAGTGGTAAATTTGCCGCCTCTATCACATAACACATTCGTCGTAACTTCACGTAGTAAGGACAGGGTACATAGAGTCGAGGCTTTCCGCGCAATATGTTCCTTGTATCCGCGCTCTACCAGCGAATTCAGCTTTTCTTTTTTCTATCGGATCTTTCGCATTCTTGCCCAAATCTATTTATTCAAATGTAACCTACTCGTAAAACTTAAACAATATTTCGTAGTATTTGTGTCGTAAAAATGAAGCATCAAACCTGCAAATAGTTGGAGAGCAGTTTGGACAGCGGCGCGCCGCTCTGGTGGCCTGACGACATCGGGTTGTCTGCGCCCGGCGAGTCTAGCAGCAGGATCGACGCCGAAGTTCTGGCTGAGGTCGAGAGACTCCTGCAAACATTATAATGATGATCAACGACTAGTTTCAGCCTTGGCAACCTTTTCGATGTTTAGGCTGGGAAGGCCCGCTCCGCAGGCAGGCAATTTATGGCAAGCAGGGAACTGTAGAAAGAGACATCAATATATTTATGCCTAAACATGTTCGGGAGTGGACCTTCTGCACGTAGTCTACTTATTCGGTGGCTCCGGTAATGCCATAGTCTTGGTGCGGCTGCACAGTGTTTTTTTGGAGCTCATTTTGGGACAGCCTCATTTTATTGTATAATCAAATGCTACAATATATCACAAATATAAGACAAAAACTCCCGAAGTGCTCTGTGGGATAGTTTTTGAGAAAATTAGTTTCAAAGTTGAAGTCCCGGATTTATGAAGAAACGGAAAAACAAATATTTAAAAAAAACCACAAACTTCTGACCCACTTTTGCAACGTGGCTCGAGAGCGCTAATATAAAGCTACATTTTGAAATATTAGTTGGTGCGCTAGGGCTTGTCAGTTCCAAGTTAATCGCATTTTCATGAAAATAGTTTTCTTTTTTTCCTGGCTAAGGTCTTCACTATTAGCGGCTGTTTTTTATTTTAAAATGTAGCCATACGTGGAGACTACCAACACAAAAAAAATCAGCTGCTAGAACCGCGGAACTTCGGAGAAATCA
>BHDV01000989.1:21799-92285 GCA_005406045.1 Adoxophyes honmai
TCCTCATACATGCTCGTCGGTTTCGGGTACTCTTGACCTGACCTGTTTCTAAAACGTCCGCGATTTGGTCACGGAACGTCCGTCAGTTTACAGTAAAACCGTGGTCGGTCATTGGTTAACCACAAGCTGTGTTATAATGTAACCATAGCAACTCGCTGGATCGGCCATTGGCTAACCGAGCTTTGTTATCACCTAACCATGGCAACGTCTGCGTCATTGGTGAAGAGAGTTCAGTAAAAGTCGTTAGTAACAATAATAACGAATCGACCCTGATCAGCATTGTAAACCGGCTATTTACTCTATTATATTGACATTTTCCGCTCGCTCACTCGACATTTTTGACATTGACTAACTGATAAAATTTTAGCTCTAAATAGCGAAAGTTTGCTACACGATGTTCAACCTTAGGTCGGTCGCAAATTAAAGCTCGTGACTGTATAAATGGATGCTTAAGTTTTCGGACAAAAAATGTTCACATACTTTTCGACAACTAATTAAGTTACGTACCTTTTACTACGCCAGCCCATCCCAAATGGCATATCGCCGCGAGTATCTTCCACACGGCCATCTGCTCTTGCTCGGTGATGCCAAGCAGTTTCAAAGCATCCTTCAGGGCAGCAAAGTCTGCCGGGGCATCGGCCTCGCTCGCCCCGAGGTAGGGGTTAGGCGAGTTGACCGGCGCTTGGTCGAAGAGCAGCTCGCGGCGGAGGCGGCCGTCGCAGCCGTGGAAGAGGCTGGAGACCAATTTGGAATTTTATATTAAAGAAGAGCATAGTTGAATAGTTGGTGAGCCCTCTAGTTTGGAATCATCATTAATGTCAAAAATAAGGCGTGGCAAGAAACTATCAACAACTGTTCATCGCGATCAGATCCCATAAAACAGTTAACCATTGTTACTTTTACATTACGAGCTTTCGAAATCTATTCAGTCAACGATTTACTTGACCGACGTCCAATTAAACACACAGGTAACAATCGGTAACAAGCATTAATCGAAAGCAGGATTTTGAAAAAAAATCACCTAATGGATTTGCCGAAATTCTCAATCTATTTACACTTCGCCTGAACTAAAGCGACACCACAAGGTGCTTAAATTAACTCAAGTAAGTAGAGAAAGGTAGAGTGAAAAAGATGACATAAAGGACTTTGGTCACGTATAGATAATGGTACTACGTTTAGAAGGTTCATTCCCGAATAAATGTCATGTCTTGCGACGCGAACGACACTCGGCGAGCGCCAGCCTACTGCCGTTGATCTTTCACAAGGTCCGGCCGGCAGATCGTACTTAATATAAGGAATGAAAATGAACACCCCCTGCTTCAGTGCATGTTACCACACTTCTCTGGAAGTAAAATGTTACTCCTGTATTTGTGAGTAACATATCGACCACTCAGCCTAACCCTGTAGTACAGCATTCCCAAGAAAATACATAAGTCGTATCGGCTGTTACCGTCTGCGCCGAGAAGCGCAGAACGATATCCGAGAGTAGCCGAACGAGTAATTTATCTATATTGAGCTTTATTAACAAACGCTCTGGGCACAATTTTGCTTGCTATGCACACAAACTTTGTCGGCTACTCGACGCAATTGGCGCTGGGGTGCTAGACATCTGTCATGAGTCCTCTGTCTGAGACTTCAATCAATAACTAATCACAACGCAAGTGTTCAGCGCGCGAAATATTCTCTTTTCTCATTGGTAGATCGAAGTTTCCCGCTCCACAAAACTGATTTACTACGCAGGTATATCGTGGAGCATTCTTTGTTTGGTAATACTGTATAAGAGGTTACACTTACGTGTGCAGCGCGAGCAGCCTAGCGCGCGACGGGCGTAAGTCCGGCAGCAGGGTTTGCACGGACGCGGCCGCAAGCGCGCCGCCGCCTTCGAAGTCGAGCGACACTAGCGATACCACTCGCGAGGCGTGAGGGTTTGAGCCCGTACTGAAAGACACAAATATTTTCATTTATGTGAAGAATCACGTATCAACTTAAGACAGACGATTCCTTATGTAGGGAATAATTTACTAACCGACTTGGTATTAACACATTAACAGGGATCTCGCAACTTTTCATGGTAGAACAACTGAGCAGCAAGACTTGAATTTTTACCAATTATTGATGATTTTTATGTGTCGAAAACATCCTTGATTTATAAGGTGAAGCTTTCACATTCAGTAAAAAAAAACTTTTAGTAGTATGTTAAATTGTGTGTAAAATATATGCAAGGTACAGTATTTTGTTGATGATCAGACTTACCGACAAGCCCCGAACATGTGCAGTACGTCGAGGGCCGCGCCGAGGCGCTCCGGCGTGAGCTTGGAGCCCTGCGCGGGGTACGCGCTGGCCAGGTACCACACGCAGTGCCGCATCGCCGACGTCTTGCCGGAGCCCGACCTGGAGACAACGGGGAATAAGTCAATAAGTAAACACTTTAAGCGGAAAATACACTGATTGTGAGTCACAGAAAACGTAAGGGCCACAACCACTATAAAACACCGCCACCGGCATATTTCCTGTAGTTTTCATAATTTTGAGGCGCACAAGGTTGACGCCGCCACTACACGCTACAATCGGCGCACCTTGCTTCTTGTGGCCCACCAGCTACTAAGCGGAAGTCTGAACTAAACAAGTGTCAAATCCTTCCCACAGTGGATCACGTCGAGGTCACCACTGTGGGAAGGATTCCTTAAGGTAGAGAGATCTCTCTCCAGGCAGATGTTAGGTATGCCTGGGGACCGAAGTCCACAGAGAGGAAGTTGGAAGTTGTATTTATTTTAGTTAGGCTATTTGACGAATGTGGCGCTGGGGTGCTACAAGATCATTGCAAAGTCGTTTCTTACGATATCCACGGAAAAAAGGAGACGCCAAAAATAGATAAAAACAGCTAATTATATCTAACAAACTAATTAAAAAAGGTTCCACAGAGGTCTAAACATAAAAAAACCTTTAGTAGACATTGTATTCAGATAATCACATTTACTGTTATACTGTTAATCTTGCTCGTCGTGTAGGTATACGAGTTATTGATTTATTAATTACTTGCTGGTACCTTAAATACGAACAGATATAATCTTAATTAACTCCAAACGATCGATATCGTGTGCAATAATCTAATTAAACGCGATCTTATCAATTTAAGCTTTGAAATCAATTTGATTACATCTGAGAATTAAGTAAGAAACATATGTAAATCTATTAGAAGTCATGTTTACGAAACAAGTCTGTGCTAAAGTAGAAAAAAGTAACTGCGTCTTTACATCATTTTTACGTCCAAAATAAAAACCGGCCTTGAGACATCTGGAGGATTGATTTAGTCAAGCTGATTATGCGTTCTTTATTAATATGTAAATGATTATCTTGGCTGTAAACGCTGATGACTGGGTACATCGTTAACAAGTAATGGTAAATTAATGTATTGCAAAAGACCGTAGATAGAAATACTTCATGTGGGCACGAGCTTGAAACTACGAGTGTTTCACACTTAAACAACTAAGTATTTTAGTAACTACATCTATCTCATCTATCTATGCATACTTATTACACTTATACAGATATTATACAAGGCCGGCTTTGTCAATTTATTTAGAGAGCAAAAGAAAAGATCAAAAAATACATATATCCTTCTAAAGAGAGACCTGTTAAAACTGATTTACGCCAAAATCACAGACACAAATTCTCAGTCTCAAAATTAAGAATTTTTTGTCCTTTGTATTTTTTTTTTTCATTGAATAATTACGAAGGATTCGGTATAAAAATGTAGTTATTTTTATAAAGTGTTTTTAATTTTCAAAGCATGGTTAGGTTAACATGTCAAGTGAAATATCATATGTCAAGCTTGTTTCCAAAGATTGCATAGATCAGATTAAGCATTTAACGAACTTAGGCCAAAAGTGTATCCCTAAATAAGACTTGCCGTAGTTATCCACATAGTTGGATAGGATAGGCTCCAAGTCTTTCTACGTCTCTATATCAATCCCAGCCAGGTGCGCAGCGTACTATCCTCTAGAATTATCATTAATCTGCACGTAAGAAAATTGACGCCAATTTCGCTATCACGCTGTTATAATTTCTAGTTTAACGCCTTTTAGGGATACTGAACTAGCTATTATCGGCCATGGAGGAGTGATGTATTAAAATGAACTGTAAGTCCTGGCATCAAGGTTGGGAACGAGTTGGTAGAGTGTAATGTTAGTAATAAAGGATATTATCCGGACGGGTTTAGATTACGATCACCGGTAGCAATTTACGACAAAAGTAATTATCTATTAACTTATAAGCTGGTTGTAAATCGCGCATTTTGCGGGAACACAAGTAGACTTTATTGTTAAGTATGTAATAGTAAAAAAAAATCATCGGCACGTAATTTCGCACAAACTAAATCACAGCAACTGACAACGGCAAAATCAAATTTTACAAACAATCGCGCATCGGTCTGGAGACACGACGACCGCAAGTTCCTAATTGAAAATAATTTGCTTTCTTCTTTGTTTCCTTTAATCGTCATTTGTTTTTAAATTGTTCGAAATTTGAATATAATTTTAAAATCGACTTGGATTTTATAATTCATTCAAGCCATTATTATTGCTTCGAACGTATGGTATAGAAATGATGACATAGATGAGTGAGTTTCAAAAAAAATGTACATAGTTAAGGGCTTTAATAAAAACAAAAGTTAATTGATTATTTTGTGTAACGACAATTACCCATACATTTTGTATAGGTAATTTTCGTTACACAAAAGACGCGACCGTGATTTTGTTTTTATTAACCCTTAATTTATGTACAATTTTTTTGAAACTCACTCAGTTATGAAATTATATGAAATGAAATTATTTATTTGGTATAAAAATGTTGTAGTTATTATGCCGTGACATGTCTAGCCAGATATATTGGCATGATGTGATATGATAGATCAAACGAACGCTTGTTCTTCTGTCTATTACCTTCCCATGAAGACGATGGCCCGGTCGCGGCGCGAGGCCAGCATGCAGCGGTGCGCGGACTGCGCGGCCGCGAACACATGCGGCGGCATGTCGTCCGCGCGGCATCCGCGGAACATCGCCGCTACCTGCCGAACACACGTGGATTTAGGAATACTTTCAAAGATTTTGTTAAACACCATGCAAGGGGCATGATAGGCGCTAAGTAATAATAATAATATCTAGCCTGGGTCGGTATCCTACTGCTAGGCAAAGGCCTCCCACCATGTCATTTCCTCCCGATCCGGAGCGGTCTAAATTGACAGCTACAAATAATGATACCTTTTGTTGTCTAGTGGTGTTTCTGAAGCATCGACAATGTTTGCACCCTGAATACAAGTGGTTTGGCCATGTTATATTATAAGAAAAAAATATAAATGTCATAATTGATGAAATTAAACAGTTTGTCAGATTATTTTATAGGATAACTTACTTACAGAAATCTGTACTAAATTAAATTTATTATTAACTTTCAATAGTGGAGGCAAAGGCGACGCAGGTGCTCAAGTGCGAGCATGATGGCAATTTTACTGCACGCGTGCGACAGAGATAGATAGGAGCAGGTCAACGCTTGAATTTCGCTGTGCTCCGCGACCGGCCTTTAGTAATATTAAAAAAAAAATTTGAAACAACCTTACTAGCAAGCAGTTTTCGTCGTTTTCAGTAATCCGAACTAAACTTTACATTTTTTTTTTAACTACAGGAGATCGCGTAAATTCCGAGATCTCACTGGACTGGCGTTTCTAATTCCGCGTTTCTAATTGCGATCTGCATTGATTGCATTCCTCTGAGTGGACCAAGCGGTCTTCTCTGTCTACCTTTTCAGTGTAAACAGGCGCGGTGCGTCTCGGCGGGCCTAGCACGAGCAGCGCGTGTCCGGCGCGCGCGTGCGGCAGGCCGGCCGCGTGCCGCGCGCGCAGCACGTGCAGCGCGCCGCACTCGTTCAGGCAGCGCAGCGACGCTATATCCTCGCAGCGCTCCATCTGCGGCGGGTTCGCCTAGAAACAGGGGACATAGGTTAAATACGGACGAGTAACGACTGTTCCCAATATTCAATCTAACGACGGGTTGGTTTACTAGACATATAAAGACACAGGGTGCATTGACCTGAAAAGCGATAAAACCTTTGTCTAACACAAGTTCGATAGTGAAACTTTTCAAGAAATATTTTACAGGGGTTTTCAGAAGCGTATACCCGACCACTGGTTGAAATATTTACGGCCAATTTCCGGCCACCCTGTTTAAAATTTCAGCTCAATAAGTAACCGGGAAGTGGATCAAATTTAATTTGCAAGATTTGATTTGATTAGATAAGTACCTACACCAGAAACAGACTGTTTGCACTAGCACCAGCTGCTAAAGTACCAGGGTACCATACCTTCTCAAGATCATCCTCGTCCACGGTCAGCACCTCTCCCGTCTGGAGCACGCGGACCCTGGCGCGGCCGCCGTCCGCGTCCGCCTCGCGCAACACCGCGGTGAAGCCGCCGCGATGTGCCAGCCACAAATAGCCTGCTTACACTAGTACCAGCTGCTTCTAAGTACCAGGGTAACATACCTTCTCAAGATCATCCTCGTCCTCGGTCAGCACTTCTCCCGTCTGCAGCACGCGAATCCTGGCGCGGCCGCCGTCCGCGTCCGCCTCGCGCACCACCGCAGTGAAGCCGCCGCGGTGCGCCAACCACAAATAGCCTGCTTACACTAGTACCAGCTGCTCTAAAGTACCAGGGCACCATACCTTCTCAAGATCATCCTCGTCCACGGTCAGCACTTCTCCCGTCTGCAGGACGCGGACCCTGGCGCGGCCGCCGTCCGCATCCGCCTCGCGCAACACCGCAGTGAAGCCGCCGCGGTGCGCCAGCCACATATGGCCCGCCTTTAGCCATTCCTTCTCGCATGCCAACTGTTCCTCGGACTTCGCCTGTGGACAAGGAATATTTTACATAGGTATTACTACAAAGTAAAAAAAATATCTAGAGCGGACATACATCTAAAATAGAAACTGCACTCTAGATCTTTGCGTGAGAAATTGACCTGAAATACTGCGTGCTGCTTAATAATGAGTATTTTACAGAAATATAATAACAAGGTACAGTGCCCGTCATGTAACTTGGCAAGGTAGTGGAGTAATAGGACTAAAGCTAACTAAGTTAAATGCCAGGGCCTGATGTAAAAAAATACTTATTCGCAATATCTATCTATAGGGGAAAGACTACTTTTCATTTCATATATTAACTTAACGTACCTTCGCATGAAACCAAAGTACCCATCAACAACTATTACACAAGTGAAGTAACGTATATTTAATAGATACCCACATAACCTTTGTACAATATTGACTATGAAAACATCTTAAGAAAGATTGTATGTTACGACCACTAATTTCTAGCTAAGAGTTTTCAAGTTAAAACCATAAGTGAGCGCATATTGCAACAAGTTATAAATCATCATAAGAACAGCTGTTCAGCGTCCGTCTCGGAGCAGAAGACGCTAATTCACTCCATGCGGTATCAGCATTATGCAAGCGTAAGATGTCGTCGATGGCCGCAATACCAACAAACGGTCTGTCATAATACTACTACTGTATGATGCCGAGTGAATGGAAGGTCGGTGTGATCCGTAAAAGGTGTGATATTAGCGATCATTTGCTTTACCGAGGTGTAATTGAATGGGAACTTTTTACATCGACACGTTTAATGTCAATGAAAACAGAAGTCGGGCATGAAATACGCACGTCGTCCATATAAACAGATGCTTTAAAAGTACGAAGGCCGTAGGAGATCGCATGTGAATCTAAACTATCAAAATTACTACAAAGAATGAAAATAAACACATAGGATAAGAAACCTACGCCAAAAGTTCAAGAGATGTGTTATTAGCATACGGCTCGTAACATTACGTGGAGTCAAGTCATGCGGAATCAATTTGAAGAGCGGCAACAACGGCTTTTACGACAAATTGCCGTGAAGATGCCTCGTAACATTCACTTAGCTGTTCGAGGAACCCGCAGACTCGAGGAAGTGGACAAGAAGCGGAATCAGTTACAAGCAAACATGGCAATTTGGGGGCATTAAACTGTTCTCAAATTATCCGCGATATTAACATGAGTCGTGTCGGGAACTTGTCAAGCTGAAATATCATAAGGTTGTTCCCACACCGTACGAGCGGCGTTTTCTCGACTCGGAATAATAGTACTTCGGTTCATTTCAATTACCGCTTCGAACATCCGCTTACAAACGCAATATTTAACCGCCCCATTGGGATTATAGGGACTGAAGTGTTAAGTGAATAACTGCTTGTTAGATGCAGGTATAATGAGAGAAATATTGAAACAGGACAGTGCAGCGTGCTATGAATAATTTTCGAAATGTCTACGCATGTAGGAAGTCAATAAACAAATTTATTTTACAAGACTAGCGAAGAGGCCTTGTGGCTGTAACATTTGACACCCACAATGCACTTTAGACTTGGCAGTTAAGTAAAAATAAAAGTTATACTTTAAAAGTCATGTCATAAAGTGATGTCACTTTTGGCTAATAGAAAGTGAAAATATTGTATACATATGTAGGTATACGAGTATCTAGTGAAGTAACTAAAGTAGTCAAAAGTTCAAGTTGAAATGGTGTCTTGTTATAGTTAAGTAATCATTTAGAAAAAAAACGCTTACGGATATAAGCGTAATTTATTTTTAAACGCATAAGACGTGATAAATGATATTTAATCAATAATCACAATTTTGACGTATTGAGATCCCAAGATTAAACGTTAAACGTTTCTCGCTTATTTTTTGCAATGGTGCAAAAAAGGCTCTCTAATGACATACAGTGGGCACAATCCAAAGACAAACATGTGTAAACCCACACGAGCCGATCGCATGCGGACGAGGAAGTACGCAGAATCCATACACAGGCTACCTACGCTAACGAGTACCAATGCAATTATCTTTAAAGATATAAATTATTTAACTTAAGTTTGCTGCACGGTCGGCACAATCCAATTACTGTATTTCTACGTGCCAATACCGTAAATCGAAATGGCAAAATTTACCGGCGCAACGGTGATAAAATTAAATACTTGCTTAATTCGATGTGAGAATAGCTTTGTTACCACATTCCAGAGTAAATATTTTAAGCTGAACAAAACAAGCGACTGCCATGTTGCAACTACAAGGCCCGCAACAAAACTGAAAACTTGTAAAACAAGGGAATATAAAGTAGATAAGGCGACAACGGATTGCGAACAATCTGAGTAATGCAAGCACGGCAAACTTACGCACGTTCGAGGCATAGCCCTTAGCGCCACGCACGAAGAGCTATTGCGGTGTTTGATCTTGGAGTTTCGTTCCGGTAGCCGCCACCAGACAAAGGCAGAACCCGGAAAGTCAATAAACATGGGCGCTAACACCGTAAACCACCTTATCGGACCGAACAGTTAGTGTCCCTGCGTTAGTTCGCCTGACAGCGGCAGTCAATAGAAAATGCTAATAGCAAAATCAATATTCAGATGCTCGACTCGAGATACTAATATTTGTAATTGAAGTTATTCAAATAATCACTTTTTAGAAGTCGACTTTCTTCAAGTTATGTTCGATGACTCGGTTGACCGTTTGCTATCTTTTACGATCATCTCTTTTCCCAAGATCATTAACATGATTTCCGTCACGATGATGAACTTCGCCGTAAACATTCACAGAATTTAAAATGGTATCAGTGTATACCGCTAGAGGACATTACCAGCCTTATACGCCCGAGGTAATGGCTATCACCGCTCAGCGGCACCAAATAGGCACTAGAAATAAATCCACGGACGTCAACACTTTGTCAGGGGAAATTGCGAATCAATTTTTGCTCCATGGGTGGCTGCACTATGTTGCACCAAGAGTATTATGTGTACGGCAGTCTGCGACTAGGTTTATGGCCGGCGAGGAATTAGATGTTCCTTTCGATAGCGAGGCGTGTAATTGGAAACGGTGTTTCGCTTACACTTGTAGCACTTATGAAAAACCTGCACATGTTCTGCCGTAGGTACCTACTATTTACATCTCATCAGCAAGTTGTGAGTAAGGGAGCCCTTAATACTCTTTAAAATGAGATATAGATAGAAAATACTATGAGTTGAATCAAACTTGATCAAATAGTTTATTTTAATCCTCGTAAGCAACAAACTCAACTAACGATTGTTCGGTGAAAAATGTTCACTGTCTCGAGACTTATGAAACAAACATCAAAGCCCTAGATAAAGAGTTCACTCCTAGCCAACATGAAAGACTTTCTGCTCATGTTCGTTACAACCGCATCTAAATTAAGGCCTCCGGAAACAGTTCCAAACGCAGGCCGGTTACAAAATGATGCATGTTACTAGTTCAAACCCACGCTTTAAGGGAATCGAGTGATGCTTCCTCAAACTCGCATGCGTTCGAAATCGAACTCCAAATGTGATCTTTATACGGACTGAGTAAGTTTGTTTCGGAGAGTTTGGGGTGAAGACAGATATGAGAGTGCCAAAGTTACGGTAGTTGTGCGTTTTACTGCCTCGTTTTATAGGCGAATGGTCGAATGGCAGGTGTCTCGCGTGTGCTGCGCTGACCCAGTGCGGGCATCTGTTAACACAAAACACGTTTATGGTAATCTATGTTTACCAACGGCGTGAATTCGCCCTTTTCACAACCTCCTTACATTTATAATAAAACACAATAATTTACATTCAAATTAACTGACACCTCAGCGCCGTTAAAGGTTTATCAGCACCAATTATATCCGAAACATAAGGTTAAGAAACGTATCAATCTTAAAACGGTTTTGCATAGCTATTTCGAGTATTCGCCCATAATTCAGCGCAGCAAATATATCCGAATTTGGTATTTACCTTAACAATAGCGGCAAAATGTTTATCCGAACCGATGTTAACATTACTCATGTCATAAAACCGGATTTATCTGCCGCCTTATTCCGATACGAATGAAGTTAATTTGACACTGCTAACCAGACAAACGTTAGAGTGGTATATCTAGGTATAGAGTTTAAGAAGTTTTAGAATAGGTATACTCGGAATGGTAGCGTGACCACCGCCGGAGGCCAGAGCTGGTGCTATAATTATTGCGCTGCCATCGTAAATACTGCTCGTATTGCCTATCAACCCTACATTACCGAAAACGTTGACATTTGCAATTTTGCACAGTCAATTGACCGATAAATCTAAACAACTATTAAAACGTCTATCATATGGACTCAGAGCGATCACGACCATGATAATTAGGTTAGCAACCTATAACTATAACAGATTTTGAAACGTTTAAAATTTATACCGGCCATTTCGAAGTCCAAACATGAACGTATTGATGTTATTGAGAGCTATTAACATTGTGCCCTCCATCGATACATATTAAACAAACTTGTTTTACTTCTATATCACCTATTTCACCTCGTGACACGTATGCTATTGGTACAGTTAGGTGCATGTGGTAATTTTACATGCAAAGTCAGGAAATTTCTTCCTGTGGGTGTCCAACTGCATTATTAGTTGTCAACTTTGCAACGATTGCTAATAATTATGGCGTGTCTGAATTGAGTACTTGATTCATTGGCGACATCTGTTGACAGCTGGACAGTAGTTATTAGAATTGACTTGATGTAGGTCTCAATTTGTATGGCGATTATCTTAACTGCTATATAACTGCAAGTTATTTTAAGATATTTCTTGTTATTTTAGCAACCGCTAGAACCAAGCACAATGCAGTCTTGTCGTATTCATGTCTTTGTTGGTCACGGAATCAACATGCAGTAAATCTTGCTGTTGGGGTCCATTCATTCTTCCATCCATCACACGTCGTTATTTATTTGTATAAATATTTCATTATCTAATCCGAACTATGTTAACATTTAATGTCGGTAACTTATCAGTGTAAATGTCACCACACCATAAACTATCTCCGCGTATAATAGGAATGTGAATAACGTTACTATTTCCACTATTCAAATTGGTGTTTCGTAAGTGCGAATGCGTTTATTGCTTGTAACACTATCTAGAGTTGAAATTGTGTGAACAATAGCTCCTATCATCATAGTCGTAAGGTATGAGAGTAGCGAGGAAGGCGTGCCGAGGCATGAGATCGCAACAACGCCTGAACTCTTTATTTGTCTTGATGGACCAACGCCGTTAACACAGGAGTGTCAATATGCTGACATCTGAGCAGCCTTCAGCTAGCCGTTGCAGCATATCTAATGAAGACATTTAATCACCTCACCTTCCAAAGTTAAAAAAAATCCGTCCGTACTAATTACAGTGATAAAAGTATGTTTCTATAAGTGTGATTAAATTGCAATAATAAAGCTGTGTAAAAAAAAGTGTAAAAAATAATTGCGCAGAAAAGGATCTCAGCTGCCAGCCTTCGCAACTTTTAAACGACCTATCAATCACGGTGATTTAGCGTCGCTATAAAGTTTTTAGACCTGTTAAAAAAGCCGAAAATTGATGGCGCTTACCGTTTGCCACATAACTTGGTTCCAACACATTACAGAATAGTAGACTCTTGAATAGAGACCGCCGTCCGAACAGCGGGAATTCGACAATAAACGTCAATGCAGTAACGGTTAAGTCTATCGATATTTTTGTGAAAACACATAATTTATTATCACGCGCGCTAAGTATATAGTGTACAAGTGAGATAAAACGCCTTCCACAATTGGACATTGTTCCATAACTGGGATAATAACATACTTTCCTCAGCAGGGACAAGGTCGTTAAGAGTTGTATTTAGAAATCTGTTAATGCTTCATTCGTTCGGCCTAAAAGGTAACTCGAAGCTGTCTGACCAAAAAGGCGCGCACTGACTCATTTGTTACGTCAAAACGTTGATGGTCACGGCTGATCCACGCCTTTGGATCGGGCGTGGAGACCCGAAACAATCTCATAATAATCTCAAAGAAACACAATACACGTTCCTTATAGAGTTATACGGATTGTGCCCTTTTTTCAGTAGTCTCAATTTTGAACAGGTGAGACAAAATGATTAAGAAAACAACCATACTGCTAATCGACAAATTTTGATTTACAGTTAAAGACGAACACAAATATACTTACTTTATTAAACATAAAAATGCAACAGGCGACCTTATCGCCGCAAACCGACAACCATTAAACTAGCGACCATATGTGACGGGTAATTTTTCTTTAAGCTTCCATGTCCAGGAAATCCTAGTAAGAGAAAATTACAATTTATCTAAACTGTGTTTACTTTCATTTAGTATGCAGTAAGTTACGTTTATGTTTAAAGAAGCCGCCACATCTAAAGCAGTAAAGACAAATATAGCGAGCTGAATCGTCTAATAAAAATGCTCATCCCGATTCACACTCTGACTGACACCTCGCGACTAGAATACATAGTGAGCCCAAGCAGGCTAGCACGGAGCTTGCAAAGCTATGTTATGTTTTGTTTCATAGCATAGGTATACTGCTGGACAGAGATAAAAGATGCTTTGAGCCTTAATGGATTGTGCTAGCCCTAAAATAAGCGAAACGTGTCGGTATTCCCTACCACGCGCCGTGGAATAGCGCCGCCATTTTTAGATCCACCATTCATGGAAATAGAACAGCTTAGACATATAATAAAGCATTCTGGATTTGGCCCACCGTACGCCCTACGTTGGCAGCGCTAATACGAATCTTAAAGATATGGGAACAAGGAATGTAGAAAGTGATAGATAATTTGGCTGCCGGGTGTACGTCGGAAATGCCATGCGAGGTGTTAAGCTCGGCGTCCGGAAACCTCGACCGTGCACAGAATTTGTAATAGTTAACGTATACTAACATCGTTCAGTTACGGCTTGTGGGAATACGTGTTCATTAGAGTTAACAAGGTAAAATTTATCAATAATCCTGACATCCGTAGTTAATGAGGCTTGATTTGATTGAAAATTTGATGATTCAAGCGACGCTCGTTGTGAATCAATGAAACAGGTCCGATTTTTTTACGAAGTGCTTTAGTTAATTCGCAAATTGGATAACCGACTTTGATGTGATGAGAATAACAAAAACAAAGAGGAGGACACAAAAGCAATTAAAAGACGAGATGGTTGATACCAAGGCTTAACGAGGAAACAAACAAGTACATAAACCAGCGAGATGAAATACGTTAGATATTATTGTAAAGTTACAGCCACAGTAAAGCTGTGGAGCGAGATTTTAACTCGTCCTATTCTATAGCGGGCAAAGGATCGACATCGAATAAGGGAAGGTGACATAGTAAGAATATTAATGACGCGGTGATATCGACGGCTCGCATCTCCAATTGTGTATGCACGTCGAGCCTGAATTAACGTCAGCTCTTTACGAGGAACCAAAAGTAATCTTCTAGCTCAAACGTGAACTACATATTTCAAAGTTTACAAATAATTTAGCGTAGGTATTATTTGCATTCCCATTGAAGCATCTTCAAATCAAGTAGATTGCAACTTCATCCACTTGAATCGAATCAATAAATACATAATAATCTCAGTACATCGAGAGCCGCGCAGCCCGCACTACTGAGAACATCGCCCCATATTTCTGGACAAACAATAATCGCAGGAACCACTCGAGGTAAGGGCCTTAAAATAAACAGTCGAACGTCGATACTTCATTGGCTAGTTGTGCAAGCGTGCATCTGACCATGCCTCAACAACACAGATTAGAATCAGTAAGTATATTCAAACAGATTGTTCAAGTTCCTAGTTTCACGGAAGTCCGCACGCATTAGCGTTTAAAATCTGTGTACTGTATAACAGTCCGCGGTATGGATAAGGATGCAGTTCAAACGCATCGAAGCGGAGTGAATGTAAATATAAACCTATTTCAATGATTAAGGAATGACGCTAGTCAATATTTATACGGCAGTGATGGATTTGACTAAAGATATAGAGTCTGGCTAATGCGAGTTGAGACTAGAAAATGGCGGGAAATTTAAAAAATCGACGTGTTGCAACACCAAGTATAGTGCGAGAAAACGATAATGATACTTGTAAAAAAATTGTAGTAATTTGCGAGCAAGTGACAGTAGTGGAAAAAAATTTATTAGTGTTAAATGATTTGATTTTCAATGAGTTACGTATACAGGGTGGCCCATTTAAAATGGTCAGTATGTGGAAGTTCGAAACTATACGAGATGCGAAGATCTCTTCTTAGGAACCATGTCATCGATTTTAATAAAAAGAAAAAATTGCATTCATAAATTAAAAAAAACGTGTACTCAGTTCGGGAATCGAACCCGGTTGTTTTGAAGAAACAACTCTCACTATTTATATTTAGATACCGATTGTGTAGATCTTAAGCAGTAAATATGTGCAAGAAACGTGATTTCTAAAATGAATAAAATGCATTGTTTTTATATGCTTTAAATTATTTTAATAGGTATTCAGAGTGATCAGATCACAGTAAAGTTTACAAACGTACTACGTATTGAAATAGGCGGTGGTCACTTCGAACTGGGGAAATGGTCGCTTTTTGCCTGGAGTATTTTACACTTTATTATTGATTTCACCTTCATGTTTTACTCTCTTGAGGGTGGACGGTGCAGACACTGATTTCTGCAAAACAAAATAAAATTATAACGACAGTTCCTCAAGGTACATACCTACTGATTTTGGTTTCTTAAACGCTCGTTCCTTAAATATCAGAATTGCAAAATACTAGATTGCCGACATACCTGCTTATCAAAATATCAGATTCCCGGAATACCAGATTTTTTTATACTATGTGCGTTTTTATTACAGTTTTGCAAAGTACATACCATGTTCTCAATACACCATATTCCATTTAAAACCGAATTCCTCTAATACCAGATAACGAAAACACCAGGCTCGCAAAGGCTGTTTCGATATAAAAACGAACATAGTTTAAAGAAAATCTGGTATTCCGGGAATCTGATCTTTTGATAAGCAGGTAATGTCGGCAATCTAGTATTTTGCAATTTTGATACTTAGGGAATGAGCGCTCTTAAACACGACTCTTTCTCCAGGTCTTTGAGGTTTTAAACGGTATTTTGTACCTCCTTCACGCCATCTACAAGCCCCATAGGTATATGTATATTTTGGGAATTACGGAATTCGTTACGGATTTAATTTTCACCCTTTATTGTAAACACAGTATCAAAACTACTATGGCATACTAACCTAAGAAATCCGATATCGTGCGTAAGTACGCCGTTTTCCTATTGAAAATCTCCTCCCGCTCGTCTCTTTTTTCTTTATATTTACCAATCATGGTCAAAAGTAGCTTGCGTGCGTTGCTTTTAATACTTTTGTTCATTGTGGACGCCGAAATCGTTCAAGAAAACCGCGATCTTTTTCTCAACTGACGTGAGTGACATGATAGTAAAGTGGCGTTTGACACAATTGACTAGTTGCCATATAAAAAGTTTGATAAAAATCTCAGTTTCAACTTTCATTAGCCAGAGTCTAGATGTGTTGTAATCGTAGCCACACGTCGATTGATTACGATATGCGACCGTATATTATCTTTTATGTTAATAATAAAACTCTCGCGGGTGGTTTATATGTAATTAAAACATTTGTAACTAGCGATACGAAAGTATTGGCTCGATTTCGTAACAATACTTTTTAAGGCGTATTCGATTAATCACGATTGGATTTAACAATACTTGAACTCAAGAAAACTGCAAGTGCCATTCTTATTACTAAATGTAAATTCGATTTTCAATCCTAATGAACTTATAACTGTAACATTATTGCGTCCCAAGAGCTTTGTGCTTTCGAAACGGCGCGTGGGCGCCTGCGACTGGTGCGTCGATTGCTCACCGCGCCGATAGGTACTTAGTGGTTTTTGTAAATATTGCACTTATTCTTTAGACGTTGCAATGTGACATTGAAACTAAGCTTCTGTTATTTAGAAAGTATTATGATGTCAGCTTTTGGATGAAGCGACGCAAAGGATGTTGACAATGTTATAAACGTTTGACAGCACATACATCCTTCAAGCAAGGGAAATTTTGTATGCAGTAAGAACATAATATACCAGTTTAGAAATGAAACGAATAAGATTGAACGATAGAGAGATAGAAGAAAAAAAAACAGTAAATTTCAAAGAGACCGTATCAAACACAAGATTAGGAAAGAAGACATCAATAAAAATGTCTTGTAAACCTCGTGTAACGAGGGATGTGAACTGTATCTTAATGAATCAATCAATTTTATTTATAATCCAATTAGAGTTGTACTTTAATAAGATATCGGTGAGCAGAATCGGAAATTAAGCTTATTTAATAGAGGAAACAGAACCAGAAGCACCCAGTAGCAATCCTGCGAATCAACTGTCGTGTTACTTTAAAGAAAACAAGCTTATTAATTGAGTTTTGATTTAGTGATATTTAAATATAATATTAATTGCCATCATTTCCGAGCGCCGTTTCTATTCATTTAATCATGGTTGTATTGTAACCATTTAGAGATATTTAACGGCCATTAAAGTGAATGCTTTAACTTTTACGTTATTATAAGTTATCGTGCAATTACGCGGCGTGTAACATGAAATTACAAAGACCTATTACGAGTCCAATTTTAGTACAAGGCAATACGAAGGTGCATGCATCTGGTGAGACTGAGGGCGTATCAAAATATTAATTAACATGTATGTTGTCATACAACGCAACGCGAAGGACTAAAGGGCACGTTAACGTTTGTTACCGTGAGCAGGTTAAAGTTCGTATCGGTAATTTACGCTGATGATTATTGATTAGGCAGTTTTATGCTTGTTTTATTATGCACAACACGTTCAGCATGTGTAGATGAAAATCTTAAGCATGTTTTTGATTGCCACGGACGAATCCGGCTCGCACATATCTTCCAAGAGGATTTGTTACCAAACGTTTTTCATCATTTTAGGTCTAAGAAAAGTTCCCTATCTTCTCACCCCACAATGTACCAATAAGTCGACAAAGTCTGTCAATCATCGAGGATAGATAGATATCATCTACATGCCAATCCACGCGTCTTAATTTGATCCGGGGCAGTGGCAGCGGCTCATCTCCGTCGTGTAATTATAACTGACGCAGGACCATATTGGGAAGGTCCCGTTGGACGGAACCCCAGATAACTGCCGCTTAATGATAGGGATCAGATGTAATGTAATTAAGAACGCAAAAGGCGCGCGCTGCCGTCTACCGTGGAAGTGTTAAATAGTTATGAGACATGATGCTCGGCCGCATTGAGATATTAAAGAGCTTTGGATGCTCCACAAACCAACGATCAACCAGATACAAGAAAAAGTTCTATATTAATTGATTGCGCCACTATTCTCTGATGTTACTGTCTAACTCTTAAGGCAACAGTGTTGCGGTCATGACTATAACAACGCCAAAAAATCAAACCAATCCTATGACTTTTTGAAGCTCCTCAAAGGGGCATGGGTTAAGCGATTCAACTAAACATGTGAACAAGCATACTCATATAATCATATTTTCTACACTTCAGACTCCAGACAATAATTAAGTGGCTTCTTGCTTTCTATTGCTGTCTGATGTGAATCTAGCAAATAAATTTATCAGTATAAAAGCACCGACTGGATAAAGATCAGTGCGACACCGGAATAACTAGCAACTTTCGCCTAATGCGTCGTCACGCCAACCGAACCGCCGGACATGAGGCAGAACAAAATACAATAAAAGATGATCATAAAAAGAAAATAAAAGACACGACAGAGAGCTGCCTGGACAGTTCAATTTTACAACAGCTGCATAAAATATTTCAGCAACTTCCGCATGACATGATTCGTCAAAGATTTCGCATGATCGGCACGATTAAGTGCATGAAAAATAAATCGCACAATAGGTAAAATTCTAGTATTGTACCTATCCTTACCAGTGAAACTGGTGTTTTGTCTTTTCATGATTTACATTACAACAATTGTAAAGTCAATAACATAACAGACATGGAAGATAATAATGTTAACATTATACAACTTTTTGACTTCATCGTGCAAATTTTGAATGCCATACTAGATATGTAACTAGAAAAAAATACGTTGAAACACAGTTTATCCTTGTTGCCAGAATCCAGTATTCATTTAATTGGTTGTAACTATCGATCCAATTTATTTCGTAATTTATTTTAATAGTCACTTTATAAAGCTAGGACTCTTTGATGCCAAATAAATTACTAAACATAGTATGAAATACGTAATTTCACAGGGAGGACCTAATATAAACTTTCAGAAAAGGTTCAAAGGGCGTAACAATTAAACAAAAATGCATTGTTATATGTATCTCTATAATTAGGCAGGAACGTGTCGATGTCTTTCACAATAGGCGTCCGTTGTGTAGGAGACAAATTATGCTCAGCTTGACATTAATGCTACACCGTCCTTGGCGCTTCGCATTAATTTCACTAGCATTCTCATTGCGCGAGCATCTCCGCAGGAATTTGATAATGATTATAAATCAATGTAGCCGACTATTAGCATCATTAATTTAGCCGTAACCTCAGTTACACCAAACAAAGTGCAAGAGATTGGGGCTAGGTTAAAAATTGGGCGTGCCGCTAATAGATTTCGCAATTCGAAATTAGCGAGTGTAGGAGACAATTATTTATACAGGACATTATGTATGGGCTGTGAAAAGAATTCCAGTTGCGACACAGCCATTGTTCGCTGGTCCAGTACAGTCGAGCTATTCGATTATGATAATCGCTTGTCTACTTTCACACGCTCTGACGGATCGCGAATCGCGTGATTGATCCGCTGTTAAATCTCTGATAAGACGAAAGAGCATATAATAGGCTGCTTTATTTATCAGGAACTCACAAGTTGACACTGGAGATTCAAGTAGGTAATAGGGAAGGGACCACTAGATTCTGTTATTTACAAGAAAACTGTACAATTCGGGACATGTACAATTAACGACACACCAAACTAGGGCATATTTCAAGTTTTCCGGCAAGCTACTGTGATATATGTGGGTAGTTAATAAGTTTAGATATGTAAGGTAGTTGTACATTTCGTTCTTCTCGAATATACGTGATAAGCAACGGACGTGTTTGTTTTCCTGTAATCCTGTAAGGCTTCCAACTGGACCCCAGGCACATATTTTTCAGCTACATACATTTAAATGAAATTTAAAAATCGTAACTGTAATGTAGGCTGCAGGCTGATAAATACTTAGTGCCTGACGACGTTACATCAATTCAATGTCAATAACAGTGAAAAACAGGGCCTCGACCATTGGAAAAATGTTAGATAAAGTTACGAAAGGTAAGTTAAATTCTGGCCTGGTCTGCACTTTCCACTTGGCGAGATAATTCAATCGCTTTAAAAAAAAGAAGTGCAGTAGCCTAAAGCAAACATACACGTTCAACGTCTAACAATGCCAGAAAAAAACCGAAACTACGATACTTGTGAATCCTGTTAAAACCGAACAATGCGTAATTCATAAGCTCGGCAGTCTCGTGGATCCTATGAATTCAATGTCACACGTTGCGAAAGAGATTTACGCAGGAGTCAAGACAAGAGCCTTCTACAGCGTCCGCGACAAGGAAACCGGTGACAAATCGCCGCATATTAACAACACGTAATGAAGTATTTAAACAGCGTTCTGCACGATTTGAATAACGCCGTGTTGCGAGTACGATTGTTCTGTTGGGTTGCAAATCACGAGAACCCACGCACAATGGATGCTCTAGCTTTAAATTGGAAGCATGCGTGGTACGGGTCAGGCTAGCATTGTATATTGTATTGTCTTCTTCAAAAAGCGCGTGGTAAGTGAACGAATTTCTACTGAAGGAAGTAGTCTCAACTAAAAAGCTAGAGAAATGAGCAAGAGGTACAACGAAGAGCACCTTAATGTTACATTACGTTAAGACAGTCTTGCCCTTGATGTACGCCTCATTAACATATTCATGTAGTCATCTGACTTCTCTGACGCCCGTCACAGATCAACCTCATCTACGATTCATGTTCGCCACAAGGCACCGCACAACAATGTTTAGTGTTTCATTCAAACCTTGCCATTCATTGAAGCAGACAATGACAATACAATTATAAACGTGAACTTAATTTTGCTTTCAGTCTCTTCGGCGTTCAATAATGATCTGAACAAAGGATCTCATAACAAAATATTGTTATGTCTGCAAATATCCTCTCACGTAAAAGGAGTAACTTTGTTGTGTGTTAGTCTAAGCTATGTCTTTAGAAGTCTATGAGCAAGTTCATAAAATCGAAGCACTAAATCAAACCTACATTGACCTCCCGGTGAAATCCGTAACGGCTCCTGAGCGCACGCCGCGTCCGCCTACAGCCCGGCGGCTGCGGTGGTTACTTCATATGGAGCCCCACATTACGTGCGATATGATCAAAATGCTATTCGTGATCAGCGGAAAACGAAAGCCAAGGGAAATGATTCCGATAAGGTCATTCAACTCAACGTTGTACTTTATGAAAATAGAGTAAAACGTAAAACTTCAAAAGGAACTTTACTCAATACTCATTCTACCTAGTTACATTTCGGCAAATATTTCTAGTCCTTCAATCTGAAAGCAAATAAAGGTGCGTCACCTTGGACGCCGAGATAAGATTAAATACTTTGTTCAAACACAACGAGCATTAACAAGAGCCTAGCGATATTAAAGAGCACGCTTAACAAATAAGAACTAGAGCTGTAACTGAATGAATTATCGCGTGACCGCCTCCGCAGACATAATGGCATTCAAACTCGTGCGCTCTCCACCGATAAGGGGGCGGTGCAGTGATCAAGCGCTGCCAAATAAGACAAGTGAGATATCAAAGTGCAGGCGCTGCCGGCGGGCGATCGACGTGGACTTACCGAGAACGGCGGCGGCTGCTGCTGGGAAGAGAGCTCCTTCCACGGCCGGAGGAGGGCCCGCTCTGAGTCGGCCCCGTCAGCCAAGAAGTTCACTCCGCACTTTCTCCATAACGACAGTTCATAAAGCCTCAGCCACGGGACCCCGTCGTTTTTCGGTGTCTTTTTTCTAATGCTCCCTCGCAAAGAAGGCTGACGGACGAACGGCTCCGCTGGAATGCTGTTCTTACTAGCGCCTCGCCACGGAGGCTTTGTTCCGTTGACGTTGTTCTTTCCGTTTACTACTGATGGCGATGAATTTTTTCGTTGTATTCCTACTTTATTCTGCGTGGGCGTTCGGCGCTTGTCGCCAAACAGAACAGCGTTGGCCATATCTTCATCATTATTAGACCCATCGGATTTTACTTCATCTATTGTAACAACAGCCGATTTTCGTTCTCTATAGCTGCCGCGCAAAGGCGTTCTGCTAAAAGCCTGTTTGTTTCTTTCACCATCGACTTCATCGTGGAGTGAAGAAATAACGCTGTCATCAGCATATCTCATGCGCGCAGTTTTCATCAAAGATGCTTTTGTATTCTGGGCAAACAAACGTTCACATGGATCGGTTGCCTTTTGTTCTCGATTTTTAATCGCATTTTCCGAATCGGTATCACTGTGGCCTTCATAAGAACTAGTGCTGTTACTGAAGGTCTTTGGATATGAAGTGTCGTTAGTTTTAATCAAGTTAATGTTTTTATCATCTTGGATTTCGATGATGCATTCGTTTCGGAAGGACTTCTTCGACTGGAGACTGGTGTTCGAATCAGATTTCGCAAGCGGGTTGAGCTTGTGGTCGGCGCAGCCCAGAGCGTGCGCTTTGCCGGTGCAGTGCTTGTGTATTTTAGCGAGAGCCGCTAAAGTCTTGTTACCGCTGGGGGAGACCTCGTCTCCGCCCCGGAGCGATTGCTCAAACGATCCTTGGACGTGAAACATTCTTCATGCTTGTTATATAGCTGCGATATTCTCACGCGGTCTGTTCGCCACGCTTGGCATTCTGTGGGGTCATAGTTGAAGCTTTATTGATCGGATCATAGCGAATGTCACTGTAGAATCAGAACGTTTACTGAAGTTACGAGGGTTACGGTGCAGATCGGCGAGATAAAGAGATCATGATCGCAATCAGAGTCGCAATACGGTCGCTTCTTTGTTCCGAGTTAGCTTTAAAGTTGTTCAAATTAAGATATGGGCATAAGGGCCGGTAATATCGCTACGGTCGTGGGCGTGAGCGCGATGTAATAACGGTCGTGTGGCGGCCACCGACACGCGGTCGTTTCTGCACGCACTCACCTCACCAACATGTCCAAGTAAATTGGCCCGACCCTATTACTCAATTCTCATAAGACAATGACAGGATAAAATACAACCCATTAGATAAACTAAACATTGTTTTAATTATCATAATTTAGATACAGCCGTTAGCGATAGAAGTTTGGTTTGAGCAGCTGTGAGAACAAGTTCGGTAAATACGAAATTGGTTTAAGAATGTCTTTCACAACGCGTTTATTTTATTGTGGCGGTATTAAAGGCGGTTGTCATGTAATGTGCTATGGAGGCTATTAATCAATGTTCGAGCAAATCTTACAACTGGCTCTGGAAGGAAAAGCTGCAGTAGGTGTTCCGTTGGTATCGGCGATAAATATTCATTATGTAATTGTGCGCCGACGTCGGATTAGATGTGACTAATCCTGCCGCGGCGCCGGCGCGGGCCGGAGCTGAAAGTGAATTGAGCGAAAAAACTATACCTGACTTACTCTGACAAAGGATTTGTATAGCGATTGGCAGCGGCTGTCAGTTTAAAGAAATATATTTGTCCGATAATTTGTCATACCAACTCCAAGCGTAGCTTCGTGTTTTGCATTCAAGCCAGTAAAACAGTTAAGAATAACAAAGTCTACATGATCGTGATCGTTCAATAAGACTTAAAGTCCTACAACTTTATCTCCGGATTACCAACCGCATCGAACAGTTTAAACTGTAGGTATGCTTTCGTTATCTCCGGCGGAGGTGTGCTCGCTTAATTCAGTTATCGCTGTGCCAACATTGGGCTATCTTCTACTCTCACTGGCGCACTCGATCGTGGGAACGGAGTCTGTGCGTCGCGCTAACTCGGCGAGTTTGTTCTTCCGTAAAAGAAGATCTAGTAGAATTTATCGCTATTTTGTTAATGCAATGTTTATACAAACTGGGTGACATCTTTTAGGGCCAAGTAACATTAAATCAGAAGGCCTGATAAGACAGGGCGATACTACCTAATAGCGATGGAAATTATTCCGTGTTTTAACTTTATTATGACTATTTGCACGGAAAAAATGTAGTGGCGATAAATCTAACGGGTCGTTTGGTCTGCCAGTACAACCCACCTATTTTTGTAAAGAAATTTTGATGGAACAAATAGCTAGGTACCCAATCTGATAAAGTAGATCTTACTAATACTTACTTACTAGTACTTAGGTATAAATCTATTTTTTTTTAATCTATTTTTTATAGAAATTCGTTATTCAGCACAATAAAATGTTTAGTTATTTTTGCATTTGCCTAAGTGTATTTTGGGTATTTAGTGGCAGTCGACGAAGCTAATATAACTATTGTGGTGAACATAAACTACGAACGACCGCTTCCTGGTAATCCCACAGACCACAGTTTAACTGACATAGAGAATAACTATCTCAAATCATTCGCTGGTCCCAGCAACAAAAAACATCGCATAAGTTTTCTTTTCATACTTTTAAAATGGCGGTCACGGAATGGAATCCTAAAATTTTAATGAAAAATAGAGGACAATTAGGTATATCGTTCATGTTTCTGAGTAAAAAAAACCTATATTTTATTCCATTTGAAAAAAAAAAAAAAAAATTTTTCTATTCCTAGGTGATAAATACACAAGTAAATTTTATTTATTTTCTCCAGATAAAGTTCAAACCGGACCTAATTATAAACTGTCTCCAGGCAACCTTAACAAATGAACAGGCAACTAGATCACGGATCTTTATATAAGTAATCTCACGCAACAACAAAATGCACTTAGTGAAATACGATAGACGAAGACGTCGTGTGTAAATATGCCTCCCAGTAATGTTGGCGGTCGCCGTAGCACACAGAATCAAAAAAATAAAAAGGAATTTGACTATGAAAAATACGTAGTTTAATTTAAAGGACGGATTGGAAATCTTCCCAGTCTACCTATCACTCAGAAGTTTAGAAGGCATTTATAAAGCCACAGTCTACTATTTAAAGTATGCCCGTGCGTATATTGCACACATTGACATATTTAAAATAACAACAACAGAATTACATTACAGAGTTACATTGTCACTATACCTGATGCTTTATTAGCATGTATACTATACTAAATCCGATTGTTTACCTACAATCTATTTATCAATGATCTTTATTGAACACTTCAAATAATGTCCTTCAGCTACCTTGTCTCCCAAAACCTTGGACATATCAGACTCTGATATTAAAGTACTCGATAATTTAATTAATTCCGTTAGGATACGAAAACACGTAAATACAGCTTATCACGACATCGATGATGAGATGGAAGAGATAAGAATACTACAAGAGGCGTGAAATACGGAATCTCGGCTCCGGAATTGTTTTCTGCTATTCGGGGTAGAAACCGGTCCATGACGTTTTAACGCTCACTCTCAGTTTTATCCATCTCACGTATTAATTAAAAAACCGACGGACATCATCAGGGACCAAAAAGATTTCCAAGCCGTTTTCCAAAGTTCATCGTTCAATGTTTCAGCTTTGAACTTGAAACTAGCGTGAGACTCACTCATAATGAATGATACACATACCCCAAGTCTTAAATGGAGTTTAGCTCGACATGTTTCGAGCTTAACCGTAACCCTGCATCCTGGAGCCGATGATGAGGGATGACCAACAAAGTAGCCCGTAACTTGTCGAAATAAACTGGATTTAAGACATGAATTATCCATATCTTTGATTATAAATAACTAAATGTTTCAGCATCGGAAGAGAGGAAATACTGTCAGCTTCTTTGGGAGATCCTCCTTATTAAATTACTTCTTTCTTAGAGCTTCTATTTATAACTTCTTTCTTTTTAGTATAGTTACTTCTTCATGTGCAATAAACCCCGATTATTTATCTTACAGTACAGATCCCTTTTCACAAATCATTCGTTGCACTACTGAAAGTAAGGCGGGCGCTGCGCACGCGTTGGTCAACGCTCCATGCAAATTCGCCGGCGACACAGATACCCCGTATGCGATATATCGAAACTGGCGTTGCATAACATCAGCTGTGTCCACTGTTAGCACTTGTGCGTTATGTTTTATGGTTTACGACGTCACGGCACGCGATTTTTGGTGCTAATTTAAGAAAGAGTTTTAGCAAGGTTACTTCTAAGTAAGCTGTCAAAAATATTAATGCAACGTTATTCTAATCTAATACAACAAGTGTAGTTGTTGTCCGCAATTTCGTAGCTTTCGTCCTTCCTGCGATTCAAACTATCTTCACACCTCGAAAGAAGTTCGGCGATTGCAGTGTTAAAAGGTACAGAGAGACAGAGTTACGTTCGCATTTATACACTAGCCGTTTCCAGCGACCCCGTCTGCGTAAATTGATTTGCATTTCCAACGGAAGCTATGCATTCTCAAGGATAAGACACATCCTATATGTTAATTCAGAGTGTCATCTTCCTGCATACCAAATTTCATCAAAATTGACAACTATGTATTTACGCGTGAGGAAGTAACAAATGAAATGTAACTTTAAAGAGCTTTTATAGTTCTACTGATTTCTCCAAATCGTATCGCTCCCGAAACGCTCCTTATACCTAGCCGGCCGAGGGTGAGATTTGTCCATGTCTGCCACCTAGTGCATCGTGTGCCTATGGAAACACGGCACCAGCACAGAAGCATAGGCTAGGCGTCTCCCCGGCGCTCGTGACTGTCGTCTTACCCTTCAGCCGATTAGCCGATAGCCTCCTTATTTGACGCCACATGCGTGCCGACTGCTAATATCACACAAATTGCATTGTATGACGCTTTATCACACTAATATTGTAAATGCGAAAGTTTGTGAGAGTGTTTATGTAAATTTTGATGAAATTTGGTATGTTCCTACATACAAGCCACCTCCTAGGATAAGCACATAGGCTAAGTAATTTTAATCTTAAAAAAATACATACGATACTTTGTAGAGACGATAAATAATTTGTTCAATGAGATAGTTAGCAGAAGTAAGTAAGTACTCATAAGAATGGAGTAGCAGATAATATCAAGTCAGATTGTTTGGTCTCGTTCATTTTGTCACTCTAAATTCACCAAAGACAATAGTAAAAGATTGGCCGTGAAGATTGCCAACGTTTCACATTTTATCAAGATGCTCAGGTAAATTAACTCCTACGTGCATATTTCTAGCAGTTACGCTTCACGATGTTACGAAAATGCAATAAATTACGACGCACGAATACCTAGGTAAGTGCACTTAAATTAGGTATGTTGGTGAAAATTATGTAAGTGCGAGAGATGAAAGTCTGAATCGTAACATTATAAAAGATGTATCTAATCAATTGGGAAATAAATTTTATTTAAAAATATAACATTTGTATCTAATCTATTTTTTACTATTAACGTAAAATTAAAAAAAAAACAATAATGGCTTTTTGTTGGTAATACAGCACGATTGTTAGATATAAGGGCTAAGATGATCATGCTACTATTAGGTACTCTGTTTTGTTTAAGATAAGACTTTTAAAGGACAAAATTTATTTTTTTAGCAAGAATCCAATAAAATTTATTACACACACACATACACATTCTCACGCCTGCATTCCCATGAGGGGTAGGCAGACAGAGCACATGAATTAAAAAATCCAGTGCCACGTTTAGCAAATTCAGGGTAACCAGATGATTAATGATTTTGATAGGTAAAATTTATTATTGTTTGTTATTATAATATTCTCAATACAAACTGAATCACCACTTGCGGTTGAATTAGGTCTACTTAAAAACGTGTGAGGATTTAACCGTTGCAAATCGAATGTTATATGTTATATGAAATGGAATACATAAACATTAGAACATTGATTCGATTTGGTTCAGCATAAGTACAACGTCGTGAAATACCATTGCCCGGAGTAAAGAAGCGATCACCGGCTAAGAAACCAACAAACATCCAAGTGGACAAGACAGCTCGTCAAGAAATGGAACAAGATAAATCACGGTCATATTCGTAATTTATGTAATCCTCAATTACATAATGGCGCAAGACAACAAACAGGGGATAACCGATGATACCGGCTTATCAGATAAGATTATGTAAAATCTCGAATATCGTTCAGATCAAAACAGAAGCCTCTGGTGCACCATAACAAGTTTTAGTTTTAACACAACAATTTTAATTCTTGAACGTTTCCAAGTTATTTACCAAATTACATACATGAAGTCTGTATTCCCGCCCGGGGTAGGCACACGAAACGTTTCGTAGCCACTTCTAGCATATTCTCTATAGGATTTAAGTTAGGAGATACAGTAGTGACAGGTTGCTAGCCTGTCGCCAAAAACACCGGAACCTATTTCTTTGGTATCCTCTTACGACAACCACAGAAGGAACGCAGAGGTGTTATTCTAAGGTTTAGAATCTAAACCCTATATTAACACAAAGTAAAAAATCTCGCCGTCGACCCGTGTGGTGTCGGGTTTAGAATAACACCTCTCCATTACTTCCGTGGATGTCGTAAGGGGCGACTAAGGACATAGGTTCAGGTATACTTTTGGCGACAGGTCAGCAATCTGCGACTGTTGTACCTGCCATCTCGAAACCTAAAAAATATTATGCTAGAAGTGGCCAAAAAAACGTGAAATAGTCATCATTTTGTCCATGTAGCGTTTTGTGTGCTCTGCCTACCCCGTTTGGGAATACAGGCGTGATTGTATGTATGTATAAAATCTCGCTAATATTTTAACCGACGGCAAATAACTCGTAAAATACGCCGCCGAGTCCTTGAAACGAAACGGCATAGCAAAACAGGGTGGGTAATTTATTCAACGGACGCTCGACAATACTGGCAGATTTTACGCTTAATACTTAGTCGAATACTAATGTTAATACTATTAGGATGTTATTAGTTTTTGCACGGGCTGTTTGGTCGAGGTGTAACTTAATATCTAAAAGTACAAGACTAGCAAACGGAATAGTAATTTGAAAGCCAGCTGGATCCTTACTTTTTTTTTATAAAAAGGTGTCAAATACTTATTAGGTCCTTAAGTAAGTACGTAAACATACACATAACTGTTTAAATTCGCACAAAATAGTACAAACATAGTAGGTATGCTTTTGATCGTTTTCTGTTTCTTTCATATTTTGGAAATTACGATAATTAGAAGGACGAAACAAAAATCGATAATTTCGGAGGTAGATAAGGGCCCAATATAAGAATCAGGAAAAAGTCTACCTTCGAGTCGAGAGATTCTATAGTGACTGGATCTAGATACATTAAAAGCACGTTCTAATTTTCAATCTATCGATGGTTTAGCTTCCTAAAGATAGGAAAACAACTTTACGCCCATAGATACATTATCTGTCATTGTGTCGACACCAAATAAGCGGTTTATGTTATTAAATCTAACATGTATTTAGTTTAACATCTATTTCCACAGCTGCCCATTATAATTAACCACGATAATCATAACCATAATTTCAATAAATTCATACTAATACCTTTATCGGTTGACAAATAATTAAATTTAAGCATAACGCGCTTTAGCCTACTGCGCCGACTTCTGGGAATTAATTAGTAAATAATGCAATAACGACGAGATATAACCGTTTAGTATGTTGAGGATGCATTAAAAATGACAGGCGTGGGCTGTGGGTTTGTGGTTAGGTAAAATGAGTAAGAACACGATACGAGATCGACACGAGAACCAAATCGAAGCCGACTTAAACTTTTTTAACTTGTATTTACCAAGTTTCTGTCGCGCAAATCTTTTTGACGAGGCCTTCTATACATACGATGGTTGGATTAGAAACGTCAATATTTGCAGATCATCAAACGTTAGAGCCAATTTATAAAAAATCTAAGTACCAATTTCTCAATTTTGTAAAAGCATAAATGTTTGATCTTCTCGTAATGAAAAAAAAATCGATATCGATTTTTAAACAAATTGTTCTAAAAAAATAGCATTTGTATCGAAAGCGCCAGTGATTCTGAGTGTGAAAAACCATTTTTTTGCAAAATTACAATGTTTTACAGAGTTGCTGCTATTATATGTATATTATCTTTAAAATATTAAGTACAACTAAAACTATTAACCATGTACGTAACAACCGATAGTCATTCCGCAGAGCCCAACCAATCGATTTACATACAATTTAAAACCGCAAACCACATGCGAATCCGAAATCCTGAGAATTGTTACGCTTCATTTCAACAATGACACTAAGGCGTTTCTATAAACTTGAATAATAAGTAAGGAAGTTAAAATTATTAGTTCTAAAATAAAAGTGAAGCGCTGACGGCTAGATTTAAGAATACAGTCTAACCGCAAAACGTTGTCACAATAAACGTAATAAAGATTTCCTTTGCCAAGCAGTGCAATGTCACTATGACGTTCACTTGAAATAGATTCTATGGTGGGTCGGGATTCAATTCGTTCGATGGCACATAATGACGACACTCTTCTCTAACTCAAGAACCAAGGCAATGTTTTATAAATATCAAGTTACAGTTTGCTCTTTTCGACTCATATTTGAAAGAGACTTTCGAAACATTGAGGTTTATTTTTGTGATAATACCTAACTAAATGAAGACAATCAAATTAGTTTTCTAAAGCCTGGCCACCCTAAATCGATTCAAATTGTGAAGATACACTTAGAATAGCCGTCCCTTTTTAAAGTATCCAGTTGCCTTTAGCGGAATCTTGATTTTAATATAACTTAACCCTTGAGGTCAATCACCGCTTGTTTTCGATCGCAGACGGTCCGATGTTTAGTTTGTGTTTGTAAAGCTCTGGTTTCCTAGGATAGCGGTGCCGTCAAAGAGCGGTCGTAATATTACGGACGCAAAAAGACGGCCGTCTTAACGGTGACAACATGTGGAAAGTTCCACGACCGTAATTTTCTTAAACAAACGTCAAACGAAATGTATATGATATATGAGACAAAATGGACGATCTTGATTTAGCTTTCGTAATATACTTGGAGGATGAACTATCATCAGAAGAGGAAAATAGTCGTATGCAGGAAGACGATTTATTCAACTCTCGTGATACAGAAGGTGCATTTAGCATATACATAATGTATAGCTTCATGGTTACATACGAAATCTATTAAAATTTCGTCGTACTGGCTGCTCCAAAAGTTGAAACTCATTTTGTACGTCAGAAAACACAAATACGTACTAAAAATTGCTTCACCGCTATCAATAAAACGTTCACGAAACTGTCTGACACCGACAAGACGGCCGTCACGCAAAAGGCGGCACCGCTTTTTGACGTTACGGTGGCCTTTAACGCTCTCTAGGAAACCGCGCAATTTAGTTTACATAGACAAAGTTCTAGTGACGTCATTCACCGCTGTATTACGACCGCTCTTTGACGGCACCGCTATCCTAGGAAACCAGAGCTTAAAAGGCATTATTGCATATAAGGCACTTATGCAAAGTTTGTTGCTTGCAAAATATTTCCCACGGCTATAAATTTTGATCTAATTAACCTACGATATAACTTTCTGTGTTTATTTGTTTTATTCCTGGGCCTTAACAAACTAGCCTTTATTGCCGGTAACAGGATTTTGTCTCCTCGTTTCAACGTTTGGTAAGAGCGAGGCATTTTTCTTACGCCGTGGATAAAAATTAGTGCACTATAGTCTATAGCTGTCCTTTCTTGTGGCTTCGAACTTAGGTGTCATTTTGCAGTCGAAATTGCAACCAAGAGGTACCTATCCTAAGAGATTACTCTTGAAGTTTGTGATCTATTTTCTAACGAATTGCAAACATACATACGTACATCACGGCCGTATTCCCAAACGGGGTGCCTACCCCAAGCTCACGAAAGGATGAAAACCACGACCATTTCAAGTTTTGTGGCCCCTTCCAGGATATTTTTATGGTTTTAAGATGGCAGGTGTACCTAATAGTGACATATCGCCTAAAATATAATTTAACCTGCGTCCTTAGGCGCCTCTTACGACATTCTAAGGAGAAATGGAGAGGTGTTGTTTTATACCCGACACGACACATGTTAAGCGAAACAAACAGAATATGTAGGCACATATAGTCAGGGCGCAACTTATCCTTCGGTCATACTCATGTCACACACACAGCTTATATCTTTAGATTTTGAATTATATGAGCGATGTTGATGTTTATACAAGCATTTAAATGCAAATCATCGCAACACCTGCGCCATTAGCATACGAGTAGCGTTCAGCCGTAAGACAATGCAACGGATCGAAGTACGGTAATATCGGTAATTCAGACAAGTTATCCTTCACTCGGGCCGTGGGGTATGGCAAATGTCAAATGTATTGTTTACCGCAGTGAGGTGGAAGACGTCTGCAAGGTGACCCAAGTATGGAATATTACTTAAACGCACAGGATATAATTAATTGAATGAGATGATTGGTTGTACGGGAAGGACCGAATGAAGGGAAGGAATATCTGGAGAATATGGTTGTTGAGCAGGTTGTAAAGATGTAACGACAGAATTTATTTGAAGTTCCGCACTACATGCGAATTGAGAGTTTTGGTTTGTGTTATTTTCGAGAAGCTTTTCAAATGGAACTAGTCTAGTATCTTTTAATAACCTAGCCCCATGGCTGGGCAAAGATCTATCTTCCACTCACATAATCGTGGAAATGTTTTGGACAAAAAATAAATATCCGAGTTATCTATGCAATCAATTTGTACTTAGATATGCAGCAACAAGTTATACGGAATTCATTTATATGATCAAGTCAATCTAGTGACATTTATTTCTTATTTATTAAATTATGAGCAACCCACAGCCATGCTGTTGCTAGCAACAGAAATACTTGGATGCTAATGTTTGCATAATTTTTAATACATACCTACAATTAATTAACGTTCAACACGTTAAATATAAATACATTCATCTGTATATTGAAATCAGCTCGGGATGTTTTGGACCAATTCGTGAGCCATCATCGGGAACAACGCGCTATGGCGACAGCGATTAGAATCATCTAATCATGTCGAGCTAATCCCAATACAAAAACTTGAGTGTATACCCATTTCGTTTCACTAAAATCATTACCTAACGCCAGAATACCTTTCTAAAGTAAATTACGAAAAGGAGATATTAAATAACGATCATAAAGGCAATTCCAAATTGATAGGAGTATCACGAGAGACGCCAGTTCCAATAAATAATTACGTCCAAATTTCATAAATTACTTTAATTACAAAACGTGAATTCACACTACGCTAATGAATAAATTAAATTAGTCGAGATCTGGGATGATACCCAACGAAAGTTGACTGCAGCCGAATCAAGGTTAATAGTGGAACTAATATAAACATGCGGGGAACGGATATCGAAAATGACAATATATGTTTTAGTGGTTAGAGTTCCGCTGAGACGTTGCTGCTATAGAAAATTATATTTTTCTCGCACAGCACTTCTCCATTTCTTCTACAGATGTCGTAAGAGGAGGCTAAGAAATTAGGTATGCTTTAGGTGGCAGGTCTGTTGCTGTTTTTAACTCTTAAAGCTAACTATTATTAAAGCTAAAATTGTGCGAAAAGTGGCTAGGAAGTGTGGAACAGTCATGGTTTTGTCTGATAACGTTCATGTGCTTTGACAACTCCAATTGGGAATACAGATGTGATGTTTTCTTCTTAGTATGAGTGTTTCTAACTAATCCGTTAACAAGGAACCCTGCCTAATGCAGGCGAAAGAAACCATACATACAAAACATATTGGGAAATGCTAACAAGCAGTCAATCATATCACGTTACAACAACGGAATCCTCAGCTCCGTCGGTTTTTTGACAACATCAATGCAATCTAAATCGAGTTATCATAAATTAACATGAGTGAAAACAAAACCCGCGCACCGCCCACGATCCCCTCAAGTACAATACCCGAATTTCACAGTTCACGGCTGTCTCGTACGGTGAGAGAACACGCGTTTTGCAATCTCGGTTTCACTGATGTCATGGCAAAATCGGCGTGAACTTCTAATTGTTGTGTCTGAAAGAATGCGACAGCGAAAGTGACGAGGACCGGGTTTAAGAATTAGTTTGTCGGTGTCGTTTACATCTTACATCGCGGTGTGATCTGATAACAATGACGGGTGGTATTGTTTTGATTTCCAAACGAAATCGAAGTTGAATAACAGCACAGGTCGCGCGTTAAGTTAAGATCACTCGACAAAAGTAGAAGAGGAAGGCGAAGGGGGAAAACGGCGACATGGTATTGGTTGATGAGTTGCATTTCACCTCCCCACGATTACCTCTGATACGCCGATTACCCCCACTAGTTTCGCTGAGCGATCTTAAACTAAGGTGCGACTTATATCATCAGACGTCATGGATCTAGTGCTAGTGGAACGAAAGACCCTAAGCCTGCCGCGTACTAGGCAGCCAGGCTACAGCAGCCAATAAAACACAAGACGTTTTGTCATTATTTGTTTTACTGGCTGCCAAATTCAGGCTGCCTAGTGCTCGGGAGTGGGGGGGTTGTGAATAGCATTATACTTCAAGGATCACATTTATAGGCTAGTTTACAATTAAAATAACTCTCTAAATAGATAATGGAATTACAGTTCGCAGAACGGGAGGGTGAGGCAGGTGCAGTTAAATACTTGAGGCCCGACGGGAGTGATTCAACATATCAATTGCTGTTGCTTTAGCATTAGCCCAGATAAGACTTGTCCAGTTTACTGAAACAACAAAGCCCGGAGACCATTTCTAATGCTGGTGTTACTCTAAATCCAACTCGATGACACGGATTATGGTATGAAAGAAATTACGAATAAGTTAAGAACCATTGATTGCTTAGAATCTCCGTTCCTATCAGATACAGATACTTTGTATATTTGTCACCAATAACACGAAGTCATAGTTCAAGAGGCATCCGGCCAAGTATTGGCTGCCACTGACCGATGGCCGGCGTGGGCGGTGGTCGAGTGCAGTGAAATTTTTGTGTAAACACTCTGCATGTACCTTATTAACTGCATGTCTGTCGAGCACTTGGACTCGATCGCATGTCAATAAGTTTAACCTTTCTACTACTTCTACTAGGCATTTCTAATGGATTTTTGATTGGTTTGAGAATTCGGCGAGTCGTAAACGAAATCTTATGTTATTTGTGTGTTTAGGTTGGAAAGAAATTTGTCATTGTCAGTCAAGAGTTTCTTAATCTCTTTAGTTTTCATACAGAAATAGATTAAACCAAAACTAAAGTCCGGGGATGTCATAAGTGGCGACTAAGGAAATAGGATAAAGTATATTTAGACAATAGTCTAGTAACCCGTGTCACTAGTGTCCCGTGTGGTGCCGGGTTAGAATAGCACCTCCCCCTTTCTTCCCGTGGGTGTCGTAAGAGTCGACTCTGGGAAAGGGTTAGTGTATTGTGGGCGATGGGCTAGCAACCTGTCACCGCAATATCACGTTTAACCATCTGGTTGCCCTGAATTTGCTGAACGTGGCACTGGATTTTTGAATTCATGTGCTCTGCCTACCCCTCATGGGAATACAGGCGTGAGAATATGTATGTATGTATGTCTAGTAACCTGACACTATTATGCGTCGTAACTTAAACGTAAAAATTGTGCTAGAAGTGGCTATCAAGCGTGAAACAGCCAAGGTTTTGTCTAGGTCTAGGTATGTAGTAGCTAGTAGCCCCTGTCGTACTTTTTTTTCTCTTTCTTTAGGATCATATAAAATGTGATTATGATTACCTACTTGTCACGGCTATCTGAGCTGATTTCTGGTGTCATACTTTTAACCATATGTACAGTCGACCAAGAAATTGGTCTACCCCCTCAAGATCGATATTCATTTGAACCTCATGAAACAACAAGGTCGAATTCCCCTCGCCATAATATTATGACAGTGACAATGTCAACCTTGTGATAATTTTGATGTCACAGAAACTTTTGTCAAAAGTGGTAGACCACTTTCTTGGTCGACCGTACCAAAAGGGACTCCTTTACTAATCCTACTAATATAATAAAAGTGAAAGATTGCATGGGATAGATGTTTGTCACTCTTTCACGAAACAAGCAATTAGAGTAATCAGACACTCTTTCATCCCAGCTACAGAGAGAAACTAGAAGCCACGTCTTAGTCAAAGCTATCAAATTTCAGAACACGATCTCGCTGCAATTCGTAACGATTAAGGCTAATCCCTGTTCCATTTGGCTCGGACAGAACCAAAATAGGTCGGCACGAGCCCGTGAATCCCATCCCTTTTATAGGAGCACAGTTACATTCCTCGGATGCCGGGGCTCCCTAGCCAATTAATTGCTTTTTTGCTACTGATATAAATACATACATGCCCAGTTAATGGCGAATTAGACAAGTCCTAATACTAAGTTCTTAGCTGAATCCTTTATAGTCTAGACTCAGAGCTTAGAGGAATTTTGATTGCTCCGCTGAACTATAAATACACATCAAGTTAATGAGGGATTTAAAGTACGTTGACGACGTGAAGACGGTTTCGAGTTGTTTATGGTATTTTCAGGATTAAGGCATGTGATTGTTTTTGAAGTTGTTTTACTCGTATTTTCTGGCTTTGATTGCTGTGAAGATGAAAATTAGACAGTGATTCCAATGCCTTCAATTTGGTATGGTAAGATACGGGGAATAAGCTTTGAAGGTTATGATTATAAATCAGATTGAATTAATTGCTAATACGGTTTCTAGTTGAGTATGTCGTCGTCATTGACATGTGATAATAACTGTCTAGTAATTAGATGATGTTTTATATTGCTCAGCAATGCGCGATATTTGCAAAACGTTTTGAACTAGTTTATCTTCATCATTTACAATCAGCGCTATTCGTACTCGAAGTCGTGTAACAAATTCGTTATTACGTATTAGAAAATCTAGACTAATCCTCGAAACAAGTAAGGCATGAGCGGAGATCAAGTTTTAATCTTCGAATGATAAAACGAACCCGTCCGTTGCCTAATCAATTAGGCAAGTAACGCATAAAATTAATCACTGTGTCACAACGAATTTGTATGTAACTACATACAAGACCATACAACCGTCACTCGGACATTGTTACGGGAGCTTGTCAAGAAACGAAAGCCTGTCAACTGACAAGCCGTTGCGTTTGACAACACTGGCTGTCAACGATGTTTGACACGCCGATCTGCACCGTTAAACTTTTTAAAAAGGGCACGCACTTGACGAACCACAAAATTTGACACTGGCACACGAGAAGGTCTTTTGTTTACGAGTAAAAAACAAAACGGTTCCGATTTCAAATTCAAACGTCGCGCATTAGGACGGCGCAGCGGCGCGTGCGCGGCGATCGCGGCGTGGATTTTAACTGTTTACGCTTAGGCTCGCGAGATACGGCGCTCGCGACGACGCCGATTAGGATGAGAGCGCCGGTAGGTTCTGGCGAGACACCCGCCGAGTTAACAAAGAGATGTCAAAAAATTATGGTGTATCTCGAGCGCGAGTCGACTCGCCTACTGGACGGTGGAGCTTAGAATCGCCCCAAGGCATTCAGGGAGTAGCTCTCTACTGTAAAAGGGTGACTTTAAAAATAATAAATAACGCAAGAATGTAACAAGCTTTTACTCTCGAGCAAGAACTAGATTGAAACTGTCAATGTTATCTAAAAGTTATTATAGTTAAATCCGTAATTATCTTTATTTTTAAGAACCTACCAATAAGAAATAAGCCAATACAATGAGGTCAGCAGTAAATAAAAACAAATGCTTCTTTTTAAACGCGATTATTTTGCCTTTTTTTGCTCGATATCAATAAATAGTAACAAGTGGGAACTTATTTACCTAGTCATGCTACGAAACCCTTCGTGCGCGAGTCCGACCCACATTTGGCCCGTTATTAAAGATGCTGGGGTAATTATAATTAATCCTCACGCCACTCCAGAGGGCCGTCTTTCCCGTGTGGTGCCGGGTTAGAATAGCACCTCCCCCTTTCTTCCCGTGGGTGTCGTAAGATTCGACTCTGGGAAAGGGTTAGTGTATTGTGGGCGATGGGCTAGCAACCTGTCACTGCAATATCACGTTTAACCATCTGGTTACCCTGAAATTGCTAAACGTGGCACTGGATCTTTGAATTCACGTGCTCTGCCTACCCCTCTTGGGAAAACAGGCGTGAGAATATGTATGTATGTATGTATGTACTCTAGAGGGCAGACTAGGGAATGCAATCCCGATCTCGCGGAATCCCGATTTCGCAAAATCCCGTGTAATTTTTCGGGGTTAATCCCGAAGCATTATATGACGAAATCCCGTTCGAGATTGACGGGATTGGGCGGCAGTGGTCAGCAACGAGTTGGAGAGGGCATTCTCAGCAGCTGGGTACTTTGCAACATTTGCAACGGACGTTAGACGCGGTCTAGTCGATGGCATATACCTACTTTGTTTCTCAAGAAGCTACTTTTAAAGATTTAGAATAATACCTCTCCATTTCTGCCGTGGATGTCGTAAAAAAAGGATAAATAGCTTTAGGTATGCTTTGGGCGCCAACTAGCATCCTGATCCTGTCACTATTGACTTGGAAGCTTATAATATGCTAGAAGTGGTTGCGAAACGTGAAGTAGGCTTGCTTTTGACTACGTAGCCTTTCGTATGCTCTGCCTATCCCATTTGGGAATACAGGCGTGATGTGAGTATTTTATTAAAACTTATAGTAAGAATGTGGATGGGTGCAGTGGGAGGGGAAGACCTAGACGGACGTTCCGTGACCAAATCGCGGACGTTTTAGAAACAGGTCAGGTCAAGAGTACCCGAAACCGACGAGCATGTATGAGGAGATTGATGAATGTGGATGAAGCAAAAGAGGTATGTCAGGATCGTAGCGAGTGGAACAAAGTAGTCTCTGCCTACCCCTGTGGGAAAGAGGCGTGACGATATGTATGTATGTATGTATAGTAAGAAACTTAAAATTACATTAATGTTTTCCGTGTGGTGTCGGGATAGAATAACACCTCTGCATTTATTCCGTGGATGTCGTAAGAGGCGACTATGGAAATAGGTTTAGGTTTGATTCACGCGACAGGCTAGCACCCTACCTCTTCCATCTTCGAAAACCAAAAACAATGCTAGAAGCGGCTGCAAAGCGTGATATAGTCATAATCATGGTTTTGTCTATGTCAGGTTTCGTGTGCTCTGCCTACCTCATTTGCGAACACAGGCGTGATTGTATACATGTTATACATGTTGGTACTTACTAATTACTAACAACATAATTAAGGCAGAGTTGTGATTGACTTACCGATACCGAATTAGGATCATTAAGACCGTATTATATTTTCCTTTTTTTTTTCTAATGTCCTGTTTACGGCCCAAAGGTTAACTGGCAGAGACACCCTAGGGAGTGAGTTTGCCTTTGTATATGATACAGTTCCTGTAAATTCTATTATGTAATTGTTTTACGTGCAATAAACAAAGAGTCGCAAAATACAACACAGCATGTAAGTATAGCATTTAAAATCTCAAAAGCTGGAAGACCTGTCGTCATAGACACCAGATTCCACTACAAATTAAAAACCATCGATTTGTGTCATGTAAGTAAACAGCATGAAACGGCTAGATTCCATCCTCCTAATAAGCTAGAAAAGCACGTGTCTCGAGGCATCACTACCATTTCATAAAAACAAACTGAACTGTGTATAAGCATTTTCACTGAATTATACTTCCATCAGTACTGCTTACGCTAGCATAGATTGCATAGAGATTGCAGGATATCAAAGTGATACAATTTCTATTGTCGTTCAATAAAATTGATTATAATTTAGGAAGGAGGGAGCACAGCGGAATCACACTCCATCGGGTCTCTCCCTAACATCGTAACATCATGAGTGGTTTAGGCGGGGGATATGTTAAACTCTACTATCGTGGGTACACTCAATACATATGTACTATAAATGCGAAAGTTTGCGTGCATTTTGTATGTATGTTTGTTACTTCTTCGCACCAAACGGATTGAGCATTTTTTACTAAATTTGGTATGCAGGAAGCTGGCACCCTGTATTAACACATAGGCTACTTTTTATCCCGGAAAAATACATATTATTATGTCCCGAAGGATTGCTATAAAAGGATTGCAGTTGTGAGTAACAGCTAGTTGGTACAACGGTCAACGCTCGCCAAACCTCGGATGATTTTGCTTTAGCTTATGCAGACTTTTAAGCATTTAAAGCAATTAGCTTGAAGAGCCTGTGGTGCGTCTTCGGTGTAGATACTACACGTTTGCGCGTTTGCGACGTTTGTACATACATACTCCTACTTACACACATCATATCTGTATCTCCGAATAGGCAGAGCACACGAACCGACCGTGATATGAACAAAACCATAGTACCTAGTCAGTTTCAGCACAATTTTACGACTAAGTAAGTACTTAACAGTTGTAAATGGACTGGATAGGTATCTATAATCCCAAACCACACAAATTCGTTCCAAAACAGAGCGCTCCTATTCGAGCTCCGAGCTCTAAACTATCGACAATGAAGCTTCTTGATAAATTCAAACGGGAATTAATATAGTTTTATCACAAAACCATCGGAAGACCCGGCATTCCTCAAACGGGCGATCCGATCCGAAAGACGCGAGTTAAGTTAATTAGTTCCAAGTCCATTATGTCGGCAATATTTATTTATAGAGTAAATCCTCAGACAGGAGCCCTTTTGCTTTCTTTTAGATTCACACCGCGTTAAACGAATAAACGGCTGCGAATCCGTACTAATTAAGGTTGAGATTGTATCGATTTTTATTTTTGTCCCACTGTGAAATGTCGCTTATCTTTACTTAGTAATATTCCTGGATAAATGCCTACGTTCTAGGTAAGGTTTTATTGGTAAAATGACTGTGATGCATTAAAATTTACCTTCACATACTTAGGTGTCCGCGCTTTTATCTTATCATGTACCTAACTTCAAGATAAGTAAGTAAAGTAAAGACAACACAAACATACACAAGTCAGCTCATAAAAGCTTTATAAGCTTAGGTACTCGATAAGAAAGAACAAGTCTGAGGTTGAACTCAAAAATATAATTTTATTTCTATAAAATGATCACTAAGTAAGGCGTTGGGTCGCTATGATTATTAATTCAATGGTTTGTTTGAACTTGTGAAACATAACACCTAATCTTGAAATCAAGACATATGAATAGCTGAAGCGCCATCTAGTATTTGAAAATTACAGTTCGTAAGTTCAGCGGAGTTTGTCTTTGTTAACGTCATCTAGTTTCAGCTAATAAAACTAAAATAGGTTATAATCTTCTTACTAGATGGCGCTGATTACATTGACTTTAGCGCCATCTGTAGTTGAGTATCAAAACAACTAGTCTCATGAAACATCTACTCACCGTTGGATGGCGCTCCGAAGTAACTTGACAAGATGACAACTAGCAAAGAGAACGATTTTTTTTTATAGTATGACAACACTGGCCATGACGTCGTGCTGCGCAGCGCGTTTATTTTCGTTCGTGATAGGCAGCGGACATTTTGTTTTGACGTTGTGACGCACGCGAAAACGAGATCTTGGAAATGCCTTTGAACGCGGTTGGCTGGAGCACCGAAGAAGATCAAAATTTAGCTGGATTAGTCCAACCGCATAGCTTTTTGTATAACGTACTCGATCCATCTCGGAAAAATATATTAGCACGTGAAGCTACATGGAGGGAAATAGCGCAAGAGTTGGATAAGCCAGGTAAGTTACGACTATAGAAATCGGATTACGGATTTACAAAGTCGTGCTGCAATGCTGCAAACCGCAAAGCTATCAAAATACGCCTCAGCTTAGCAAATTATTTGTGATGTAAAATAATTTGGCAAATAAGAATATGTGCCAGCAAGGGTGCAGCGATGCGTACCGTAAAATAACATTTGGAATTAGAAAATGAGTGGTAAATGAGTGCCTAATATTGGTATAATCGTATAGAGGTTCAAGTGTCAAGGCAATATTCCATCAAAGTTGATTTTAGTTATATGAATTTCAGTTGAAGAATGCAAGAAACGTTGGCGCGGTCTCAGAGATGGGTATATGAGGAGCAAAAGGTTGGGCAGCATGCACAAAACAAAAGCAGCTATCTTCGAGAAACTCCAGTTCCTTGATGAGACATCTGTAGATGGCACCGAGACAGTACTAGAAGAAACAGTAATGGAGACGGAGGAGGATCACCAAGTCCAAGAGGAGCATGTTGTTACCACAGAGCAACAAGTTATAACAGATAGCCAAGAATACTATGAAGTAAGTGAAAAACAAAAAAAACAAAAATCAGTGTTGTCACTACTAGTGAATGGCATTTGGTGTTTGTATTTATCCTCTTGCTACCCTGAGTCAATTTTGATCATATGAATTCGATAGTTGAGTGTCATTAATGTAAAATTCAAATTTATTATGACATTTGTCCTTTAAATAGGACATTAGAGTGGCAAGAAGATATGCGGTGCTGCAAACCAGTTTAGAAATAAGGACATTAGAGTGGCAAGAAGATATGCGGTGGCAAACCAGTTTAGAAATAAGGACATTAGAGTGGCAAGAAGATATGCGGTGCTGCAAACCAGTTTAGAAATACTGTTGTGGCATTTCCTATGGATTATTAAATTTATAATAGAGAATATGTAATGTATGTTTGATTTGTTACAAAATTATGTGACTAAAATGAATAATTTTCCCAATTCCAGATCACTGTGGTTGATGGCCCAACGGAGCAGCACCAGCAGATCAAACCGCCAATGTTCAAAGTACTCCCAAAACAAGAAATTGTAGATGAACCACCCAAAAAAGTGATTAAAAAGGCTGGCCGGAAAAAATCAATGCCCATACCTAGGAATTTGCAACCAATCAAGATTCTTCCTAAACCGATACTCATGAATGGACCGAAACTGCTTCGTTATGTGGAAGAGCAAAAGACTGCACCGGAGCAAAGGAGCCAAGTGCTGGACAAACTCATAGAAAAGGTGCTAAAAGAGAACACTAATGAAATTGATGTATTCTTCCGAAGTATGGCTGCTAGTGTCAAAAAATTACAGCCAAATCTTATACCTAAGGTAAAAATGGAAGTGTGCAATGTTATTGCAAAATATGAAATGCAAAGTTTTGACAGAAGCAGTCAGAATTTTTAAATTTGTATATATTTAATGTACAGGACTTTACTGGCCAATAGGTGAAGTGTGGTGTTTAGTTGATAGGTTAATTCTAAAGATTTTGAAATATTGATTTTACATACGTATGACGTGTAGTTATAGCACCAGTGACTGGAAGTGGTTACACTTCAACAACCTGTTTCTCAATAAACTATGAATGTATCTATTGTACTTTATTGTTAGTTTATTATTTGTTACTTTTTCCATTTATACCTGTTTTGTCCCTTTGTCCAAGGGATCCACAAGAAGAGAGTGTTATTCGGAAACCAGGTGCTATCAGAGTATTAGTGAGTAAAGACCATTCTTTTGGTGGTTTTTCATGTGGAAAATGGCAAAAATATTGAGAAATTCAGATGGATTCTGTCTTCCAATAATCTTATAACCACGCTTCACAGTCCCAATGGGGCCTGTATTGATATCATCAGATAATTTACTTACACCAATCACCTAGCCCCGAATTAGACAATGCAATGCCTGTGCTATGGGTACTGGAAAACTGTAAAACTTAATTATATTGATAATGATAAACATCCAAGACTTTAGAAAAATTCGTATTCATCGCTTCTCAGTCTGGTTCTCTAATTATTAGGCTATCTGGCCATCAAACATACTGTAGCGAGAACTATATTTGCTAAAAAAAAAAAATATGATTTTCAGCTGTGCAGTGTTCACTGTGGCCGGATGGGGTACAATCATCCCTTAAGATTGTTATTATGCATTGAATAAATTTGAGATTGAATGATCAATCTCAGAGAAATTTTATTATGAAGGACAGTAGGGGAGGTAGGGGAGGGATGGGCAGTTGGGAGACATGGGCACCCCTCTTTTATTCTGATTTGATAATAGATTTTATTTTTTTAGTGATTTGGTAATTTAATTTACCGAATGGCTTCACTGATCATCCATAGGCTATCTGTTGTTTCTGTCAGTTATCGAACACAAATACGTTTGAAGATTATGCACTCGTAAAAGTAAGTATTTTGTTGCGATTTCGGATCGTAATAAAAAGAAAACTAATGAAAGGTATGTGTATTTTTTATTATTTATCTATTGTATATTTCCTAATCTATGAATTAAACTGAAATTCAAGCCTAAATACGTAGATTAAAAAAAATACCCGTAACCTACGTTGAAAATGTATACGGAGGGAGAGATGGGCATTTGCACGGGCGGGAGGTTTGGGCATGCCCAATGCTCCCTCCTATTATATTCTGTATAGATTTTTAACTATTGGTTGACTTTTAATTGTAGAGAGATACTACTTAAATTAAAAAAGAAAGGTTTGCGACGGGAAATTCCTAAAGATTTAATATTACGAGCCATAGAAGAGGTAACCACCACTACTAATTTAAGAGGCTGAGTAAGATCAGAAACACCTATTTTTTCCTGAAGTAGACGACATAGCTAGTGTCCTTTTAGACGACATCAAATCTAAATTGGCAGTACCTACAAAAGACAATACAATAAAACCAAACGTGGTAGTTCTAAATACACGTTTGATAGTTCTTTATGGGTTACACCTAATCTCAGACAAGTTAAGGTATTGTTTAAGATGTATTTTATTTGTAAATTTTATTTTTGTTTTCTTTTATTGATGTAGTTTAATAATACTTTATTTGTTAACTAATTTTTGTATTCCATTATGGATACAAAGTAATTTATAGGCCGTGCCCAAGCCTCCCACAGGGTATGTCCAAGCCTCCCTACCGTAGGGAGCAATGGGCACTTTTGACTTAGTTTACAAAATATCTCGTAATTTTGAGACTGATTGTAATTTTTAAGGAAGCTCTTTAATTATATCTAGCCAGATACTTGGTGCAATAAGAATTGGCAATAAAAGTTGACCATCTATAAAATCTGATCTTTTATGCAATAAATAGTGAAAAAGTGCCCATCCCTCCCCTACCTCCCCTACAATACACTCTGCATCTTATGTCGCAGCATAGCAGTTAAATTCTACGCTACGCAGACTAAATGGCAGTGTTGCTAGTGCTTAAATATAAAAAAACCTGAACCACTATTACCAAATCCCAATTCCCTCTCCATTATAATTATAATATCAACATAAGCTAGCACCTGTTGCACATTACCTAACTAACAAGTCTAAAAGCTAACTGACCTCGACACATTAGCATTCTGCTGAAGAATGCGGTCTAGCCTAGATTTGACACTAGTTTGGAATGATGTGCCTGTCTCATGCCAAAACGTTTATCTGAACTGTCAAACGAAATCAGGCTTGTACAGATGTGGTGCAAGATGTTTTTATCGTATTTTATTGGAAAACTTCTTATTTATCGCGCCTTAGTCCAGTATCAGTTTGGTCTCATTAAAATTATTTTTTGCCATTGCAACATTTCCCACAGAATATAAAAGTTCCGTATTAATTAAATATTCTATCCTCGGTTTATAATAATACCTCTAGGGGCTCTAGGTACATTTCTTCCGTGGATGTCATAAGAGGAGACTAAGGAAATGAGTTGAGGTAGATATTTTAAGCGATAGGCTATCAACTATGTAAGCAAAATATGCTAAACTTGGCGACGAAATGTGAAATCGTCTATGTAGCGTTTTGTGTGCTCTGCCTACCTCATTTGGGAATACAGGAGTGATATAAGTATATGCGTAAGATTCAACCCTAAGCTACAAGTAATCAAGATTCATTTTTATTACATTTCTGGGGACCGATTAAACAACTAACATACACAGACAACAGAACTGTTGTGATGGTGACCAAGCTGCAATTCAACCGGCGGACATCCTGTCCCTGAAAACGCCGGATGCCTGGACACAGCCACTAAAGCGCACATAAAACGGGGAGGGTGGTCACTTCCCCTACAAGACAGTAAGTAGATTTGACTCACTTTTATTGGACTGGGCGAAGTGTGGTAACTAATTAAAATTGATGTTTAGTGCTTGGGGGACGCTCCTACAAATAAAACGGAATGTTATGTTGGAATGGGTGTTTAATACGAGTGTCTACGTCGGTGTTGCGATGCTTAGAAATTAAAACAAAAATGTCTGTTAGTATGATTATTAGGCTTCAAGGGGATCTTTTCAGCGTTAATTTATTTTATTGGTTCGGAAAGGCAATGGTTAAAAAGAATGCAAAAAAAATCCATTCCGTTACTTTTTTCATACATTGAGTATATGGCGGTCATGGAATGTAATCATACAATTTTTATGAAAAATTGGGGTACTTTGTTATTAATTTGTATCGTAAGTGCTCATGATTCTGAGTACCAAAAAACAAAATTTTATTCAAATCAAGAAAAGAAACGGACGAATTTTCATAAAATAGCCTGTCTATGCGTCGCAAAAAACACAGCAAAGTATTTTCTTCTAAACACAATTAGGTATCTTGCTTAACATCCGCGACATACATTGTACACGTAAAGAAAACTCGCTTATTTACAAAACATCAACGTATATGAACCCAAGTAAATAGCATAGTAAAACCAGATAACTATTCTACTGGTACGATTTCATTCACCAGAGATCTCTAAGTTAAATGAAGGACTGTAAGATCCCAGAATTAATAATTATAACGAAATACTTATCTAATCTAAAATTACTTATTGATGTAAAGTCAATTCAAAGGTCAATTAAAATTTATTTTGTAATTAGTGGTGTAAAATGCCACTGCGATCAAAGTAAATATACGCTATAATAATTATTCATGTAATGAAATTCAATTTTCATTTCGTTTTGATCATTTGTCAGGAACTTGGCAGAACAGATTTAATAGTGGGTCGTAATTTTCCGCAACGTAAGTACGTCAGGTACCTATGTAACCACAATGGTGTAACAAACAGCTATAAACCTACATTATTTAAAATATCACGAGTATGACGAGTAATACAATGTAGCGTATATTTACCCATTACTAAACGTAAACAAACCCTTGATTTGTTCGCATATTAACATACATACACGATGTATTTATACCAGACCAGAGTGATCAAAAATTACAAAAATAATGTCCCAAAACCATCACACAAGTTTTTATGATTCTATTCCGTGACTGCAATACTGGATTTATTTGACTATCGGTTTCGATTGTGCTCTTGAATTTGAATAGGACAAACCCAGTTTATCAAAATAAGGAAAAAATAATGTATTGCCCTTATCGTATTTAGCAGATATGTATGTTCATGATATAGTCTGGAACATAATCGATAATCGCCGAATCCGAGAAGATTTTCAGTAGACTGCACTTCGAATAGTGTAATGACGATTTTGTGCAAAACTGGTTGAGCTCTGGGGCTCGATCGAAAGGGTTACGGGGCGGGGCCGTCTAGACGCGCGGGTCACTGGCCTACTATCAAGGCTATAGAATGATTAGTGATTACGATATCTACAGCCTTTCTTTAAGTTACGAAAATTGTGTAACTTCGTCAAATGTCGCGAAATTTAGAGATATCTATACTGCTTAATATAATAAAGCAGAAGAGTTTGTTTGTTTGTTTGAACGCGCAAATCTCAGGAACTACTGGTGCGAATTGAAAAATTATTTTTGTGTTGGATAGACCATTTATCGAGGAAGGCTTTAGGCTATATGTATAACATCACGCTGCGACCAATAGGACCGAAGAAACAGTGGAAAATGTGGGAAAAACGGGGGAAATTTGTCACTATTCCACGCGGACGGAGTCGCGGGCACAGCTAGTTATAAAATAAAATAATCCAGCCTAATGCCTGAGCACAAGCCTTTCAATATGATTGGGAACTTCACACAGAACATTGAATTATTTAGTCGCTTTGTACAAGTTTCTTCAGGATGTTTTCCTTCACCGAATAGCTCGTGGTAAATGTCAAATTTGATTCGCACATAAATTAAAAAAAATCAGAAGCGATTCGATTGCTGGGATTCGAAGCCGCGACCCACTGCATGAAAGGCCACAAGTCGGAAAACTGGACTAGCACTGCTTAGAGATATTGAATTTGTTTAAATATATCTGTGGGAAAGATTCCAACTCTGTGGGAATCTCGCTCCAGGCCGATGTTATGCCAGGGGACCGAAGTTCACAGAGAGGAAGTTGGAAGTTGTATTTATGCAACCGTTCGTCGAAACTTCCTTAGCGCGATGTAGGATCGTTTAGTTCAGCTATTCCACGCATGTGGCGCTGGGCTGCTACATATCTATTAAATTTTGCTACAGTCGCGTTTGGTTTTCGTAGTTACGTACTTAATTCCTTCTATTGACTATTTTTTAATCTCAGATGGTTACGCGCTCGCGGCGAATTCTCGCTCGCCTCACTCTCAACTCGCGCGAAAATCGCAAGTGTGATGAGCTCCTACCCGGGGTCGCGCACGAAGTTGTGGAATTACAGTTATCGGCATGGATAATCATCAAATCTTCACAATCGTTCAGGTTATCAACACATAACTGGGCACTCCGAGTCACTCTATCGACCCCCAGCCAAAACAAAGAGCGACCCCGCTAATGCGTTAACGCAGTGACAATGACTGTGAACGGCTGCATGGGTCACGTGACACGGGGGGAGATTGATTGCCACCATCGCGGGATGACGACCTCCGTCCCTTTCTGACTGGTGCCATTGGAAGGTGACGGGAATGTGAAGCTATTGAGATCTTCGAGTGGCAAGTCTAGGTTAGATGCTCATTGGCTACTTGAATGGTGTAAAAAAAACCTGACTTTATCTCTATACACAAACCAAACTGTTTATAACAACCTTAAAAATCCTATTTAATAAAAATATATCTAGGCTACTTTTCTGCTTGATCTTGTGAGAGAAGAAGAGAGTCCTTATTCATAAAAATTCCGATTGCGTCTTAGTGCTGACCAGGAAGATTATGAAGAAAAAAAAAGTATTTTACATAAACAGACAAAGCAGCCTTGAACAATAATAATAAAAACGAAGTTCTTTCTTACTGGACTCGAATATCCCATGTCCCATTGCTAGGTATACTGTCGTACTGCACATTACTATTTCTATGTAGGTATACTCCTTCGAAATACTTCCTCAAACTGTCTCCATCTAGTTTAACGCGGTTGTGAATATTAACAGCTACTGTCAGGAACTTCATTCTCGTCTCACATCAAAGCAAACTCAAGTTAGACAGGGGGTCTCAAACGACCGCAATGTCTAGTCTATACTATAACATAAGTACAGGTACTTTGCGTTTGTAATATGCATAGTGAAGCGGCAAGGACCTTCATCGTTCTGAGTGGCTGGATTGAATAGGCTGTACCACTACCAAGAGTTGTAATGCCGCATTTATGTACATCCATATCACATTCTACTGTACGTTCAGAGATGCAATAAGGAAGTAGTCTACCTACACTAAGAAACCTGGGTCGTATTCATTTACTTTTTAAAACACATGACGATCGAAAGAAGATAACAAATTATTTCAAATTTGGAATATGCGTGCGGCGCGGCTGGCAGTGCGAGCTTGTGATTGTGACGCCGATGTGCAATTGTTTTAGGAATTCAACTTTGCCGCCATTTTACATTCTTCGTGGGCACTTTGCGCAAATGCTATCTTTTCTAGTTTTCAAAAATATCGTAAGTATTTAAATAAATAACTAAGGATTACTTTAGGACAACAGATAGCGAATAAACGCTCTTCGAATAGACTCCGAATATATTATTTTGTGGTAATATTCTACGACAACGCGACGTACCCAACGGCTACAAAACACATGGCACCTAAAGGTATGGATAGGGCTCGGAGCCAGGCTAACGACGTGCTTGAAAAGAACTCTGATTGCATTGGTATGTGTAGATTTATGCATGTGTGACATACGTAGGACATATTTTTTAGGTTGCTATTCTGTCCCGTAAGTCAAGAGGCAGCTGTGATAGAGTTGCACACTAAAAGATGTTATAGGTCTTGCTTTATGCAGCACTAGCTATAACCATTTCTAAATTACGTTGTGGATTATGTCCCAGAAAATCTAAAATTTTACTCGGTGACTTAGGATTCAAATGGCAACTAGGATCATAAAATAGTTGATTGACTTATGTATGTCTACATTTAGCAGTAAATTGTGTCTGAGGTCTGTATTTACTCATATTGTAGTGTGTATGTCAAAAATATGCATCTCCATTATGAAGCAAATGTCTTCAACCGATTGAGCTGAAATTTTGCACACTTGTGTAAGAGGGATGCAAAACAATCCTCTGATTGTAGGAATTTTTCAACGGTTATCTGATAGGCATGAAATATGGCCAAAAATTCAAAAAAGCCTGTACACAAAATGTATTCTTTAGCTTTTCAAGATAAAGCCGATAAAAAAGTGATTGGTCGGAAGCTATAGCCCATTCTATTAGGTATGCATTAGTTGAAGATATCCTCATTTGTAATATTTCTCGAGACATCAATATTTCCCCGTCCCTATTTGTAATCCACACGGCAACCTCACCAAACTCGCGGCACCCCAACTCGCCGGTCCTCTCTGACAAAGACTTACGACCTCTAATGGCCATAATTCATTTATTTGTGCTCTCTTGTCCATTCTAGATGCGAGAAGTCGACTATCCTAATAGTCTTACACTGTTTTCCTCATTGCGTTTATTATGAAAACAAAAGGGCAACGCTTAAATTTAAAAAGCGTTACTCTTTAGTAAACAAACGTTTACGAATTAAATTGAAAAGATAAATGCAATATCAACAATCTAGTAGCAATTACTTACTCAAATACGGTCAAATATTTTAGACTACCTACCCGAGTACCCGACCCGTGTATGTTGTGTCGGGTTTAGCTCTCCATTTCTTCCAACCATGTTTTAAGAGACGATTAAGGAAACGAGCTTAAAGTATATGTTTCAGATTGATTTTCTTACAGCGTAACTAAACACCAGAGCAAGAATGAAATTTCGGGAAATAGAACTTCAAGAGATTTGGTCGCTGGGTGCACTGTACGGTCGGCCAAGAAAGTGGTCTACCACTTTTGACAAAAGTTTCTGTGAGATCAAAATTATCACAAGGTTGACATTGTCACTGTCATAATATATAGCGAGGGGAAATCGACCTTATTGTTTCATAAGGTTCAAATGAATATCGATCTTGAGGGGGTAGACCAATTTCTTGGTCGACTGTACGGTACGCCAGTTTTAATAGACAGTCATGGTACCTGGCTAATACCGGAGCAAGTTCGTTTGTAGCGCCGTCTAATCCTGTTCAAGAGAGCTTATGCTGTTCTTATTGTATTATCTTTTATAATTACGCCAAATACCAACTGTGGTTGTCCCACTAAAAATCACGCTCCAACTTGTTCCTTCCAATTGTTTGACGCTATCGAAATATCTGGAACAATCTTGCGGCACACTCCACGCTGTGGTAAAGGTACTTGGCGCTTGTTGACTCGCCGGCCGATTGTTTTGACATGCTTCACGGGTTCACGTGTTATGGTGTCTGTAACAGCCTACGAGATGACGTAACACGATAGGCGGTTCACGCCGTGCAACGCTCGTTGCAGTTGCAATCATTTGGTTAGAGCGGACGTTGACCTTAAATTTAGTTAAAATAATGTGTAGGTATCGTTTGTTCACGGTTTGGTGAAATTTCATCGTGCTATATCTTCATATATGATAGATCAAAGCTACAAGGTATGTACGAATGCATAATAGGGAGGGAACAGATGAATAACGAAGGCAGACGGGTAATTTCGATCAGTCCAGATCAATTCGTGATAAAAAATGCGACAAGAAATTAATTTGAATGGTTTTTTTCATTAGACATCATTCAATAACCTTTTTGTACCATTGTTGCCACCATAGCAACGACACTAATGCTCATTTTGACTTTCGACTCTGTCTATATCTATACATGGTTGACACGACTTATCTCGCAGTTTTTCACATATAGACGTTCGTGGAATCATAGACATAAATATTGTAAAAGGAAAATCTTCCATTCTGGCATTTCCCGATCCATTCATCCAACTCAAAGTATTCAATCGCCCTACAGGTCAATCAAGAATCCTGAAAATCACCCTGCACTGACCTGGGTGTTGGTGAACCGTCGGCTGCCAGAGCGACTGAGGGTGCCCCCTCGGACGTTGCTGTCTGACAGTTCCACGTCACCACCGCCGTCGACAGCCCGTCGGCGAGACAGCTCGGACAGCTCTGCTATCGGTTGTACCTGTACCAGACAAGACGTTCGTAAAGGACATGTTAACAAGCTCAAAAGACTGTAATGGTGTTTTTCCACAGTCGGGACGAGACGAGATGAAGTGGGAATTGAAATTTGTTTGAGAACTGAATTCCCATACTGTGCATCTTCGGTGGAAATAGTAAATGTCGTACAAGTTTACATTCGTCTCGTTTAGCACCAACATTGGGAAATCACCTTAATTTAACCTAAAGTTCCAAACTCACTGACAGTTTTAACACTCGAAATTATACCCAAGAGAGCGCACAAAGTAACGGGCGGATAAGAAGTGCATCGCACATATACCTGCTGCCAGTGCGTTTGGAGCTTAAATGCAACGTACGTTGGCCGTGTCCTAGAAGGCGTTACCGGCTTTGAAGGAGTTAAGAGTTAAACAATAAAGTTGCTGGTAATCGCAATGAGCCCAAGAAAAGCTACTGAGGGTCCAAGGGCAACTTGTCGCAGTAGAAACTAGTCAAATATCTGCACTAAATTGGGATCAGTGGCTTCCAGTTACTAGATAACCATCGATTCGACTTCGCGAACCGAATCGAGGTTACGGCTGTCGGTACACTTGCATCGCATAATCTTTATCAAGACATCACGTCACAGAGGCCTGGATAAACTCAGTCGAGCTCGAAAGTGGTTCTTGGTAAGGCAACCGCGAGGGAAAGTTGCATGTGCATTATGCACGTGATTTTTGCATAAATTATTCGAAGTGTACAAGGACTACACGTATTAAATGTAGGTTGATTACAGAAAGCAAGATTTCTAAACTGGGGTGTTCATCTCTGAGGAAATTCATAGATGTTGAGGACATTAAGATTTCATGCGTGAATAAGTACCTCAACAATGTAATAAGTGAAAAAACAAAGTGACAAGAAAGAAACGAATAACGTGTTTCGTTTGGAAGAGATCGCTTAGTGTTTAGCCTTTGAACTTGTAAATAAGTTTCTAAGCGGTCAAGTTTTTGTGTTTTATATTTCGACTAAAACAGGTCAGTTATCCGTTCATGTTATTAAGACTTTTTGATTTTGAGATGGTTAAAATAACAACAGATAAGTATGAAATTACTTTCTAACTTACTACTTTAGAGTTACCTTAATTGAAAAAAAAGTTAAGCTACTTGGAAACACTTTGAATTAACAACAAAATCAAAATGAATTAATTTGACTTCGTCACAAACCCATTTCTATGACCTTAATGCAATCATAACAGCAGTAAAGAGCATCATCAAAATGCTTGGATGCTTATGAGGAATCATTAATAACTGTTAAAGCTATGTTTCGCCAGTTAAATGAGGCAGTTCATCTTAACCGAAATTAATGTTTTATTTATTAAGATTTAACTGACGCTTGTTATTAGTTTGGAGAAGGCGTTAAATCATCGGCTCTCAAAAGTTAAGATTACTGTTATTAACCGTTTGCAAGTCTAAGTAAGTACCTTTCACTCGTGTACAGTTAAATTGATGCGTAATTTTACAAAATAATGACTTTAAAAAGTTAAAATTCCTTTAATTAAACTTTTACGCACCTATCGTAATTACATTGAACTAAAAATAAGCAATATTACCTTTATCGTGACAGATTCGTTGCTGCTCTTAATGAGGTCGATGACCTCTTCTCGGCTTTTCTCTTCAACGTTGACCCCGTTCACTTCCAGGAGGCGATCGCCAGGCAGCAGGCCCGATTCGCTGGCTCCCGGATATGACCCTGGCTCAGCAAGAATCACCGCCTTTTGGACCACTTTACTAACAACACCGTTACCAATACTACCGTTGCACTTACTATCACCATTGGTTAACCCATTCTCTTCATGGCCATTCAGTTCCTTCGCGTCATCACCAAAAACTCTTGCTTGTATGACCGCCCGACGGAGGCTGAACCCGAAGTCATTCCGAGGAGCCTTCTGCCTCTGAATCGTTAAAACCCTCGGTTTAGGAAGCAGCAACGGCTTCAATGGAGGCAATGGTAAGTAAACATCTTCGAAATTGCTGATCCGTGACCATCTATGGAAGCCCTGGGATTCGCCAACGGGTGAGGTAGAGAATGGCGGCGTAGCAAAAGACGAGTTGGTCGTTGTATCAGTCAAAGAGTCAGCACTAGGAGAAGTAGAAGTGACTCCTAAATAACTGCTCCCATTTGTTTTAGCCACCTCGTCCATGTCTTGGGTAGTGATAGACGGATTGCTAGCATTGTTTTTGTAGTTATTCTTTACTTGATTTTCAACAGGGCTGTGGATGACCTTTTTCGTAAAATTTTGTACTTGCTGCATATCATCGCTCGACGAAGTGCTCTTCGACGGGGGTATGCCGTACGAAATAATTTCATTTTGCTGGGTGTTCCGCGCTAATACGTTGGAATCTTGACCGTTCACGTAATCAACTGTGTCGACCGTCGGGATATTACTTTCTTGGGAATTGGAGCTAGTATTGCTAAGTCGTGGGCCTTTTAGGATGCCACGTTTCGGTGGTCTCGGTGGTACGGGAGGTAGCACTTGCGGCTGTCGAGGGCTGGTGTTGGCGTTGTTGGGATTATTCAAAGAATTTAGAGATGTCTCTGAGCTATCCGATTGTAAAACGCCTTCTTTTCTATTCCACGCGTGTGTGGCCGGGTATCCGGGAGAAAGGTGGTTATTTTCATCGCTCAGATTCGAGTTAGATCCCGAGGTAGGTATTAGCGGATAATTAGAGTAATTGGAATCTTGCTCGAGATGAGCGAACAACGAGGCGGTGTAGTCAGCTGTGATGCCGGAGGGGAGTTTCTCCTTCTCTTTGCGTCTGCCGCGCAATTTGAGAGATCGTCGAACCTGCGAATAAAAAATACATTGAGTCATCGAGTCAAGCAAAACACGGCTGATGGACAAAGGGGGTTAAGCCGCTCAAACAAAACAAGACGACCATTGTTAATCGATGGATATAATGACAGGCCAATTCAAAACTAATAGATGTCCAGATCATAATCTATCAATCAATTGGCGAGTCATGTTCACTATCGTTGCTGTATGAATGAAACGAAACAAAACTCAGCTGCAATTTATTAAACAGCTGATATCTCTTGTACCGGCGATCGGAAGAGACGATTCATTATAAACACAATACGCAGTGCAGTGTGATTACAAATTGGATTTATACAGATATAATTGACTTTCGGTTTCGCGCTGCAGACGGGGTATTGAATGGTGATGAAACCCGACAAGTTCCTGCTATTGCAAAAAGCCACATTCCAGCGAAGCGTGCCCGACCGCAGACCAGGCTTATAATAAAAATACTACAATTTGCAAAACTGGACTTGGTATATTTTTGTCCGATAATTGTCAATTTTGCAGTTTGGCTGCATATTTGTAACTGAGCAGCTCTTAAGAATAATTTAAGGTGCGGGTAAAAACTTTACGTAAAGGCGGGCCTCAATTGAAGTTTTTTTTTGTGCTTTATTGAACGTGTTATCCGAAACCAAGGCGACCTTTTAGTCGCATTCGTCGGTAATTGGGTAACTAAAGATAAACGATTAAAAGTCAGGCCAGCATCGCACGGACTAACAGCGCTTGGAATTAAAACCTAATTAATACACGCTCTGGTAAATTTCCAAGAATCAGCATAAAAACTAAACTATGGTGTCAGAGAAAGGAAATGCTCACAATCACTGAAAATACAAGGGGTATGCAGACATTTGATACTTTAGGTGTATATAGACAAGGAATAACAGACCACAGGATCTTCAAAAGAGCAACAGTGTAAAAACTGTCAATGCGTAAACTATCCTACCTTGTTCATCATATTAAATGACGAAATCACCAAAAGTCGAACACCAAAATTAAAAACTTTAAGATTCTTCTGGTTAGCGTCAATCAAGTCGGACATGATGGTACCGTCGCTTTTGAACTATTGGCTTAGACTGGGTCACAAACAATGCTATTGACATTTGATGTTTACAAAACAGGCGTGTTTATTTATTTTTAAGGCAGACATTGCACTAATTAATAACAGGTATCTAAAATCAACATTAGGTAAACAAAAGCAACAGTAATCCCCTTCAAAATATGCTCATTGCAGGTACTTATCAAAGCTAATATGCTAAGTTGTTTCGAGAAGTTGGACAACGGCAAATAATGTCAGACTTCAACACAAGGTTAGAATCGGTTTTTTTTTTGTAAAAATTTGAAATTTTCGACACAATACACGTTTTTTCCCCGATTTGATGTCAGGTTTAGAATAACACCCTTCCAATTCTTCCGTGGATGTCGTAAGGGGCAACAAAGGATACAGCTTTAGGCGACAATTTAGTAACCTGCCACTATTATACCTCTAAATTAGCCTAAAAGTAGCTACGGAACGTTAAATAGCCATAGCTTTTACTATGAAACGTTTCGCGTGCTCTGCCTACCCCCCTTGGGGATACACGAATTAGGTATGTATGTATATCTTCAACGACGGGTGTTTAAAGGCTCCACGATATCGGGTGTCAATTCTATCGGCCTCGATGGACGTGTTCGCGACAAGTGTAAAGTGTGTACCGGTTGCGCAGGCGGCGGCCGTGACGGCGCTGCTCTCCCAGCGGCTCTGTTACAGACACCGTTAGCCGCATTGTTTTGTATGTAACTAAGTAAATACGAATGTCCTGAATACCGTAGGCAAATTAGGACGAAATAGCGGGCCGATTCCATTTCGGAAATGTTCTCTAGATCGGTTTTCGAGCGGGAATCTGTACGGGAAAAACCGGGATTGTAGCGCACTAGTGTTTATCTCCGGTTTAAAAGTAAAAAATATGCGTTGTTTCTTTCTTTAACGCTTAATAATTATAGCGACCAAATCGGGGACGTTTTAGAAAAATATCAGGTCAACGGTATCCGAAACCGACGAGAATATTTCTTACCTTCAATACTCCAAATTTTTGCCATGTTGCATGGCAAGGACTGTACTTACGTTATTCATAGCACTGTTTAGCTCTTTTCAGCTGACTTGTACTATGTTGGCCTACAAAATTTTAAAGTTTTCATCTCATAAAAAGATAACTCGCAAACTAACGATCGTATAATTGCAGATGCGGTACTATATAGCAACATCGGCAGAAAATGCAAGATCGTTACTATAATAGGCAGCAAAACAGTAAAACGTCGCATTAGCTTTGATGACATTTCTTACGACAGTTCCTTGTATACGCTTTGTGCACATAACACTGATGACACGCATCTAAAACTTACTGATGTAATCGCTAAAAACATACGTCTGTTAACTCGAAGGAATGAGTATATTTTGAAACATGAAGATGACAGTGATTTGCTCCATTTTATAAACTATAGAAATTTAGGTCAAAATCACCATACTTAGCAAAACTGTCTATAGCCAATCATTCTATAGACCAACGACCTACAAAACGAAACGATACATAGACACCATGACTGCTTCACATTTTGCATTAATACTTCTTCCTAAAAAAAGTCTTTGTATAATGTTAGCAGAATCTCCGCCTGGTAATCACAACTATAAATAAGCCGTAGAAAATAATGAAAATTAACCACTTATCCGGCGATCAACGCAATCTATCAATAAGAGCAAATCGTCAACGATAAAGGATATCATTTCAGCGTTATCGATGCGCTTGAAACTGTCATAGTATTATGCATCATCCAATAGATACCTTATTATACTGATTGATCGTAATAGCGTAATGGTTGGCATGCTTTTCTACCGAACGACCGTGTAATTATGTCCCTGGTAACATTCTGCTTCGTGATCTGGCCACACGAAAAGTTATACCGACGTTTTTTTAGTTTGCCAGAGCTTTAGAAAAAGTATAATTGCCAAATAGAAGGTACCTACTGTAGTATGGAAAGAACTTATAACCAGGCTGATCTACTAGGAATCATTCAACAAAACTTGGCATAGACACTAATAAACTCAGAAAATCACACTCCTAATCATAAAAGGGCGCATTTCCTGCCTTAAAGCCATACTAATCCCTACTAATATTATAAAGGTTCACTGGTAGAGATCCCCTCGGGGATAAGTTCGCCTTTGTACGTAAGTTTCATTGTTTTTCTGTTATGTTGTTTATGTGCAATAAAGAGTCATACAATACAATACAATACAATAAATGCGAAAGTAACTATGTCTGTCTTCTGTCTGTCTGTCTGTCTGTTAAGCTTTCCCGCTTAAACCTCACAACCGATTTTGATGAAATTTGGCACAGACAATCTTTAGACCCTGAGAAAGGACATAGGCTACCTTTTATTGCGAAGAAAAGGTAATGCCCAAAATAACTAAGTATTCCACGCGGACGAAGTCGTGGGCACAGCTAGTCATTCATAAAGAACGCATAAAATATTCAGACTTGAATGATAGATACACAGAGGAAGAAAGTATGTATAAAATCCCCGCCTAGTTGTTGACAACGAACTTACCATCATGTGACCCATTTGATCGCGTGTGTCCCTTATGGATGGTATGAAAAAGGAGCCAGAGGAAAACAATATCCGCAATCGATTCTTCATCTATTTATTGACCTGTTCCCATCACTACATGTAGGTCATCATTGTTTACTTCGTCTAAATGCCTGGCATTATTCTAAAGATGTTTCGCAAAGGCATGAAGCGACTGAATCGAAACAGGTGCTGCATGACCTATTGCTACATCGTAAAGCATGCCTTGTTAGGGTAAAATGAAGTTTAGTAATGTCTTTAAAGCTTTAATGAATGATTGCACCTGTCTATTGTCTTATACCAGTATTTTATTTGGCCCTATTAGGCGAACATTTGTCGTTTCATATCTCTTCTTAAAATGAAACATGAGATTCAGGATGTTTCAATAGAATTTGCAAATTATGCAAAGAGACCTGTACCTATTTACGCACATTTGAATGTAAATTTTGATCATCTACACTTCTTAACCATAAAATCTTTGCTCTTCACTGGTGAAAACATAGCAAAACTCGTCAATGGATGCTCTTGACTTAAAAAAGTTCATACTTTGACATTTGTTCCATAAATTAGACTATTCGATCCAAGATAGTAGCCGCTTTTATATTAATGTCGAATATCTACATTTTATTATTTTAAAAGGTTAAGATTATGTCAATACGCATTGACCTTTCGAATGAAGCATAAAGCACTGATTTTGTAAGATTTCGTTGGACGTAAATAGATTTTGTAAGAGATTTTAAGTCAACCTTTCCGAATAAGATCAACATTGCAGAATTCTAAACAATGAGTTCCGCTACATTTTGTTTACGAGACATATTTCAAAGCTTAGAGGCTATGTTTTACGGCCACGTCGATGATTTACCTGCCAGGTGAATGCAAATGAGAGATTGTATCTCATGTCATGATCATAATAATTTAATAATAAAAACCTTGGAGATATCATAAGCGTATAATGCCCAATAAGAGATGGCCTTGTCGTCTATTACTTTAGTGTACTTAGTGAAGTTTTGAAACATGTTTTTCTTAACGTCAGCGTCAATCACTTGTAAAGGAGAAATAGGTCGATTCGGCGAGATCTTAAAATCAACTTCATCATTGCTTGGATAGGAATTGGTCGTTGTTTTATATTGTTTATTATCATTAATTACATAGTTGCTTAAATAATTCAAAACTCTTACTACAAATAATTGCGTGTAAACTATGAATCTTTTTTTAATTATATTTAAACGCAAGAGAAAGCAATTTAAATTAAAAAAAGACATATTCCAACCAGTCTATCGGTCCGTAAACGGGTTCGTCCCTAACCATGGCCAACTTATCTGTCAATTTACTGCTATCATTATTTCATGCTAATCGCGCAAGAGCAGCTCCTCCATCGATTTATTGATCCACACGTGCTGTTCGAGCTTAAGGCGTGACTACATTAGTCTTAGATCATTTAGTTTGTTCAGTCTTTTATTTTTAGCTTAATTCTAATGACTGACATCCATCTTTACACAGAATTCCATTGAATTGGGGTTGCAATTGTCGATCAATGTCGGGTAATGGATCCCTTACTTTAATAGTCGACTTAATTTTATTTCTAAGAGGTAATCTCGAGAAATATGTATCTCAACAAACTTGACAATCATCGTCAATATCATGATTTCAACATATACAATACATATTGTCATATTATGTGTAACAGCTGCTAGATACACTAGGAAACAAATCATTCATAGAATAGGGAGCCTGTCTAACTATATTTACTTAAATTAGATTTTAGGACTCTACCACTATTCAATCAGAAGCCGTTTTAAATTCCTGAAGAAAACCATAGGCATCTAATTTTATTCAACGACTTCTGACATTATTCATGCAAAAATAGGATCCGTCTAAATTTTGCCTTATACCATGCTGAAAATATGTGATTAAATATTCGAATTCTCTTGGAATTCGGAGGCCTTTATTATTATAGCGAAGGATCATTGTAACCTCACCTTTACATAGCAGAAGTTTACATATGCATATGTATGAAGGAAATTCGTATATGACTATGGAATGGAGTAGAAAAGGTGTGTCCGTGCCTGTTAGGAAAACCAGTTCACTTCTGAAACGCTCGTAAAGAACTGTGGGTGTTTTATCTCAATTTGATTACTAAGACGGTTTTGAATATTACCGGTGGGTGGGCAAGTAATCTTGGCCTAAACATATGTTTTATGAAAGTATCACGGTGTAACGATTTGTCGTGTAGGATCAGAATTATGGTTATGTTTTTTGCAACGACACGACACTCGTAACCAAGGTGTTGGTGAGCTTAGGCATACATACATACATCACGGCTGAATTCAAAAATGAGGTAGGCATAGCACACGAACACTGCATATAAACAAAACTATGACTATTTCACGTTTCGTAGATACCTTTAACATGATTTAGTTGCACGATTTTTGTGCTCATTGTTGTGTTAAAATAGCCCGTATGCTTTATTCTTGCTGTAAATGGCCTTTCTTGAAAACATTTGAAAACTATCCTTTTTACAAAGGTTGCACCGAAATCACTGAAAATTTTACGATTACTGGTTTATGGTGAAAAAGCGAGGCTATTTTGAACTCTCTCTCACCTCTTCCAGCCTCTGCGGCTCTTCGAGGCCGCCGGCCACCCGTTCCCGCTTCTCCCGTTCTTTTCTCTCCTTTTTCTCTTTCTTTCTTCTCTCCTTTTCGCCGTCCCGCTCCTCGAAGCTTCCCGTGTCGCCGCCAGCGAGGACGGTCGACTTCTTCATGAAGTTAAACATGGCGACCGGGTTCTGAAACAAGTAAGACGGTTCTTCATTAATTGAATATTACGAAAATTTCGTTTCAAACTTTAATTTCGATTCCTGTTTCGATCTTTTTAAATCTTTGCTCACAACAGGAGCTGCAACCAAACCACCTCGTGTGTTTATTACAATAAAATATATGATACATGTAATAAACTACTCACTAGCAAAAGCCGAGAATAAATTCATAAAATCACGTTCCATCATGATTATTTTTAAAACTACTAAACATAAATGTATCAATAAAATTGGTTGGCAATGAACTTGTTTAGCACTTTCATTTTTATACGATACCACATCTCAGTAGTATCCAATTTCAAAGAATCGGTTGTCGTCGCTGCTTTAAAATCAAAAGAAAACAATCAATACCTGAATAATATAGATAGACAAACTTTTAAATTTTTAGCTACTACCCATTCATTCTTCAGCTTGAAATTGTTTTTGGATATTATAGTAGTAATGAAGTAAACAATAAAATGATTCGAAGCTATTGAAAGGTTGAACTACAAAATAAGTGACTGTTCTCTTTCTTTCTCTTTTTAATTTTAAAAACAGCCAGCAATACTGGTAACTTAATTTTTAGGGTCATCTGAATTTAATAAAAGTAAATTACTTTTTGGCAAGCGACATCATACAAATTAAAATGATAAAGAAACGTAAAATTAAAAACTTGGCACAATTTCAAGTCAAAGTCTTACTTACAGTCGGAGAAGAAAGTGAAACTTTTCAAAGAAAATATGTTTTCAATATTTACGCAGAAGTTTGTTTGACTGTGCTGTATGTGGACCCAACAGCGCAGGTATTGCGCAGTTTAATATAATTGATCAATCAAAAGAACGGGGTCTTTAACTTGCCTCCTCGTACAGTCACGAACAGGGATTGTTGAGCCACATGCCACTGTTCGCAATTTAGACGTGTAATCAATGACCGATGTGACCGACTAGATGTCAGCTATTGGATTAGTGTTACACGACCAAGTTACAAACATAGGTAAGTGGCTTAACAATCCCTGTTCGCGATGGTACACCGACGATCAATTTATTATTCCTCCTTAGCATAATCAAGGTGTGACAGCAGCTGCGCCGTTACTGGATGAAAGCGATAAACTAACTGTCCACACATTCTGTGTGATTGTGTGACTTGAATTAAAGTCATTGGATAAAGGCTGGCACCAAAGGCGGCGCTGGTCGTGTCCCCGATCAAAGTAAGCATTTGTACAGTCCATGATTTAAAATAAAATGTATGGACGCGTAACGTTAAGACAATAAGAGCGTGTTTACAAGAGTTTTAGAAATGAATTAACAAGACAAGTTAATAACAATTAGTTAAGATGACGATGAAAATGATGTCAAACAATTGAAAGTGGAAGACCAAATTGGAATAGGTACAGAAGAATTTTCGTAAATATGTGCTATTTCATGGCAAATGGGGTGTGCAGAGCATTCGGTTACACTACGTAGACAAAACCAAGACTATTTCACGTTTCGTGACCATTTCTGGCATATTTTTTAGGTTTTAAGTCGGCAGGTATAATAATGTCAGCTTGCTAGCCTGTCGCCTGAAACACTAAGCTACTTCCTTGATGACCTCTTACGACATCTAAACCCGAATATTTTGGTATCACAAATAAATATGACAATACTATAGGGAAAATATTGTTACACTGTCCGATGTGACCATAATCCAAGAGTATGAAGTATGCAAATTAAAAACGTCAACAGCCAGATAATGATGATGGAAAACCATGAAACTCATTAGAGCCTTTCTTTGCAAGATGATTCGTAAGCATGTCTAATCTAAACTCGCATCAGTCATTTACAAATCAAAACGTTGAGAATCTATGGTGTGAAATCAATAAACTGCTCATTATTTAAAACACGTTTCTAACAATTTGCCGCCGCATCCGAACGCGGAGCTCGAAACTAACCAATCACTGCGCAGCCGGTTACCAAGCAACCAATCACCGATCACCGTCCGCGCACGCGATTGGTCGCTTTTACGGCGGCAATACGACTGGGGTCTAACTGTAACCATTCGCGAAAACAGGACAAAAACGATAGGTCATAAAACCGTATGCCCATTCATTAGCATTCGAGTCATCGGAGTGACCTCCGGCAGCTTTACCTTACTCCTTTGAAAAGCTACTCTAAGCAGGAATGAACATTCATTCAGACGTGTCGTGACAAGTATTATAATATTGAGTGAATATATTACGGTCACTGGGCATTGGCCTGGATAATACGCGTTCCAGACTAGGCGACGCCACATGCATTTGATGAGATTGGAGATTTCTATTGTTGCATTTGCATGCGAGTTCCGTAAGTTACATAGGGCTGATTTATTATGCATGTAGGGAGGAAGGGTATCACTTATTTCAGCAGAAGCTTTGAACATTTCAGTAGGTTTTTGTGATTTATGGTTTATGTTTTTTTTTGCTTCCTAGTTGCGGCTATGTTATTTGTAGTGTGCATACTACCACGATATTATGTTTTATTCTATGAAGTGTATGTATTTAATCATTTCATTATATTTTATGTACAAACGGGTAGTCCTGGATGTTATTTATACATAGAGGTATGTATTTATCTATAGTTTGATATTTATGTGTTGTACTGGATTCTAAAACAAAAAAAATCTAACAACTCGTATTTTAAGACAAATTACTAAAATACCAAAGAAGCGCATAAGGTCAGAAAGTATCTTAAAACACAAATTATATGGACAAGTCAATTGAAGGCAATCGTAGAAAACCCACAACATTTAATCGACTGGACGTCCATTAATGGAATTAAAACCATACGCAAGCTGTTATAAAGCAGCCATAAATCAAATTAGTAGCATAAAACAGACATATAAGATAGCTACACTAAATAGCTAAGAATAATGATAACGTAGCCGTAAATAGATTGTACAGGAAAACCATTAAACAGCGGGATGTTCAAGTCATAAATGACCAAAACCGAGTTTGTCGTAATAATTATCGAGCGTTGCAGAAAATTACGAGGCATCAATCATCACCACAAATGTTGATGAAAGATCGAATTAAAACAAGATTGATGGAGCATCTATTAATATTAATACAGATATTAATGAAACACAAGTCGTAAATCACCCAGTAATAAGTAATGAAATATGAACATAAATCGACATCACTTTCTTCCATAGAACACTAAACATGCATCCCCGCGATGACACACGCTCATAGACACGTACAGTCGACCAAGAAATTGGTCTACCCCCTCAGATTCGATATTCATTTGAACCTTTTGAAACAACAAGGTCGATTTCCCCTCGCCATAATATTTATGACTGTGACAATGTCAACCTTGTGATAATTTTGATCTCACAGAAACTTTTGTCAAAAGTGGTAGACCACTTTCTTGGCCGACCTACTCTTCCCGAATGAGGCGTAATCAATTAGATCCATTCTTTTTCTTCAGATAATGAGTAGTCATTGTGAGGAGAAAAAAACGTCCGGCACCAGACAAATGCTACGTTACATCCAATCGTTCCCAGAACAAAAGAAATAAATAACGGCAAATGATCTCTTACTAATAGTTAAATAATGATGATTTGCTACAGAATCTTCTTTTGACTAAACAATGAACTTTTAAATATCTGCAACTATGTAGGTATGTGGTAAGTTGGCAACTATTGTCAATGAAGTCGGTGAGAAAATTGCAACTTATATGGATGACATAATCAAAATCGAGGACATCACTGCTTAGGACAGTAAGATTGTTGTGCCATGAACCTATTTGGAATGAAAAATGACGTCAATGTATGCATTTCAGCATGAGTCACGTGAAGTCATAGCAGGCAAAGATGAAGTGTCAAACGCCTTGCAGCATGACAAAATATAGAGGCCCGTCGCACGAATATTACACGCGCGAGCGCCTCGGCTAACAATGGAGTGGAATGCGACGACGTAACGCATATTTAGTTAACTAGAACTAAATACCACTAGTCATTGTTATGAGACTAATCATTTTCATCTCTGAATATCGTTACTTTGATTCCGATTGTATTTAAAGGCCATTCACGGCTTCAGGCGGCAGCGCAACAATCAACTTGATACAAGTATGACTTGCTTCTATTGCTTCTACTAAGCTTCTATCACAAATTTAAACGGTGACCGATTATATTTAGGTACTATCAAACTGATTTTTTATTAAAAAAACTCCTTATTGGAATCGGACAAGTGGTTAGTAGCTATTCGAGATGTGAGCTTCCTGGGTAGCAAATATACTTGTATTCTAATGTTTATGACATAGGCTAGCCAAAATCAGAAAGCGGAACATATTGAAATTGCAGTTCTAACTCGTGTTGCGACGCGGTTCCAGAATCGAGTTTATCACCAGTAGTGAAACTTAAAGATAAATCTAAATATGTAGATGTTTTTTATTGTTACACAGTTGTCATTAAGTTTTATTGTTACACCTAACACCTAGTTATGTTAGCAATAACAGTTAACAACAAAGCGGGAGTAATACATGCTCTAGGGCTGACAAGAGTAAGAAAAGATGGTTCATAGTAATGCTATTTCTTGTACATTCAAACTATAAGAGCGGCTTTACGAAACAGTCGCGAAAATGCACCTCATGTGTTGCAGGCACTGAATGCGCCGATAAGATACGGTGAAGAGAACCTATCAGGAATAATATAAAGATAGCTCTAAAATCGGTCATCGTGTTATTTGTCGTAACGATCCAAAATACCAGGAATTACTTTCAAAACAGCAAAATGAGGCCGCAAATCTATGCCATATCAATGGAAACGAGCCGGACTTGGAACAACCCTATTTAGAGTAACAATTCGATTCGCACGCAGCAACTATGAGTACGTAACGCAACATCTCGGGTTCAATCACCTGATTACGCAACCGACCCAAGGCTCGAGGCTTTTTCATCTGTTTTATTCGCCTACGGAGTAATGAGAGCACGCCGTAAATGGGAAAACGTACGCAAATAAGACCAACCGCTTCAGACATCAATAAGCTTACACCGCTTTACAGTCGTTCACCTTGAAAGCTCGCTTGTCAAAAGCTCTTGCTCGCATTGCAATCTTCAGCGGTGACGTCATGAGCCCTTTTCGAAGGACCAGTCAATCTTTCGTTTTTATTTTTGCTATTCCAACTGTCTTTTAACATAGGACTGATGAGACGCCGCTTTTGAAATCCTATTGTTTCCAAAAGAAAGGATTCCATCGAGTCCCAAGGGTCAAGGTAACGTTTTATAGATAGTAAGCGCCAGATGAGGCGAGCTTAGTATTTAACGTGCGTAATCAACGACAGCGATAAAGATAAAAGCAAGCATGAGTCATTACTCCATGCCCCGTACAGTACGGCCAACCCAAAACCAGTTCATACCGTTTGTTTTGTTTGGCTGCGCGCTATGAATACTATTTTCACATAATTCTGATTTCTTCCGGCAATAATTCGCATTCTTCCTAACACAATATGACAAGGTGGTTTTCGCCTTGAAATGAAGTAGAACATAATATAGGAAGTCCATTCTATAGCTCTCGCGATTGATCTGATTACCGCTTCCGCATACCTGTAAGTTATAAATTGACGACTTGCCAATCACAAAATAGTGTTAGTGCCTTCCTCTAACTAAAGCCTAAACTTGATAGAAAAGAACAATTCCGTTTGAGGTTAAATAATTGTAAATTAAATTAGGAAAATATATCTTCAATTGTTTATACGATGTCGCACCCCACAACATGTCCAAGAACACATAAAATTTAAAGCAAAAGGGGGAGATCCTGACATAACAATCAATAAGACTGGGAAAGATAATAGCCAAACTGAACTGAATCCAAAGTTGTAATCATTTCTACGCACAGAAGAGTATAATTTAATCATTATACATACACCAGCATTGGCAACAAACATCAACATCATGCTTGTACTTGAATACGTACAGATACAGACACGAGTCACGATTCACGGTCATCTACCGCGGCCCCACTGTTTCGGATCAATGAGGTGGGGTGCCGTTGATATTTGATTGCGGTTAGGATTACAATTCTATCCACTTAATTGGACCATTGTCGCAGTCGGCGGATTACCGCAGAAGCCCTGTATTAGCTGCTAATAGCTTGAGAACTCCTGAGACAATACTAAACGTCTTCGGTATCAATACTGACTTTTTCTTATCATCAACATGTAAGGTTAGAATGTTTCTTCATTAATATCGTTTTTGTAACAAATCTGAACAAATGGCCCATTATCTGAGATGTTATTGTTGTTTGTATTGTGATATAATTTATTGTCATCATCACCAGATGTTACAGTAAACTGCGCTTCTTTATCCGATTAGGTTTTTCAAACGGAAGGCAATAAACTCTCCTTGTTAGCATATCGTGTATCGCGGGCCGGCAACACCTTTGTTAGCATAAGAACACAAATAGCTAATACAGTTTCGTTCAGATACACCCGTTTGCTTGGGCTTCCTGTAAAAAGAGAAGCATCCGACAACACAACAGTCGTAACGGCCAATCTGTCACTACCAGCTAATGTTCTATTGTTACGTGGCGATGAAAACGAGGGGATAACGAACGTGTCAACCCATTTGTCCATCCTTATTTTTAGGAGCTAATGAATAATTCAGGGGAAAGGTCGTCATTTGCCAACTTTGTCAAGGAGCTTTTAAAATTAGGAGTTTATTTGTTACATGACACCAGGTTTGCTCACGAATTCATTTGGCTGTCCCGGTTCACTTTCAACGGTGTTAGTACTTAAATTATCAGTAGGTACAATCGCGGTTTAAAAACTTTCGTTAACCTTTGAAGTCTTTCCTTTTGCATGTTGTTAAATCTTAGTATTTTGATAGTTTCGTCACAAAACCGTATTTTTTCAAAGATGTTTATAAAATAGTGTGTTCGTTTGTGCTCCACATTTCGAGTAAGAAAAACCCATATCTTTCCAAATTAAATTAAAAAGAAAAGTACACTTTTTCTGAACAAGCCCTTAAGAGGGCGTTGTTCAAGAACACTAACGTACTCCGGCTCTCAAGACGTTGTTCTTCGTCTACAATCAATAGATGGCGTTGTGAGCAGAAGTTGCGGGCATCGGCTGTATAAAGAAGCTATCAGATCACCGGTCCACCCGAAGTTGCACATCGGATACTGCAGCCCCGTTAGCCATCTATCGCATCCGTTCGGGCATGGCACGTATTTTGGCCCGGTCAATGTACCCTGGGCGACAATTTGCTGTAGCCTTGCTTCATTCAAACAAGGCTGGCATGTGATGTGTATGTTGATTGTTGGAGACAGTGAGCAAGCCTGAAAGTGTCGGTTTATACATGGCATCGTATTTATCGTCATAGTCTTTATATCTTCCGTTTTTGTAATGCACCTAATGTTTTTTGCAGCTTTTTATTATTTCTCGTGGTGTCTATGTCGGGTTTAGAATTCACTTCTTTACATTCTCCTATAGATTAAGTAACAGACCATAATAGAAAAAGACTAAGGTCTTAAAGCGATAATCGTGGAATCATCATTTCACATTTCTTTGTTGATAATTTTACAATGGGAATCAATTGAATATTTTCATTAGATTGACCATTTTCGGATAGAGTTTATGTCATTGTATCTTTAGTATTAGGAGTTGTTTCTAATAGAATTTTGAGATTCAAAACAAGTCATAGCCAAATTAAAAGTGTCGACGCCAACATTATCGTCCAAGGAAGCAAGTGCTAAAACCAAAACGGACAGCCAAACGGAATTAATTATTTACAGTTACAATTACGAGTACAACACATGCGGAATAGTGAATGCTATTCGGAGCCCAGAAGGTCAATGTCTCGCGAGTGTGTAAGAGCGCGATGCCCGGAGAATATGATCGTAAAACTCCAGGCCGAGTTATCCAGTGTGAATCATAAGTAGGTTACATGTACATACTGCTTTCTTTTTGGGTATTTCGTTTAAGCTGTTCGTTTAAAGGTTGTTTGATCAAGTTGTAATGGATGAACGTCTCATTTCAATTTTAGTGATGTGTTAAAGATAACGGTTTAGTGTCCTTAGTGTACAACCAATGCATGATCAGTTCCACATTTTACATCTGGTGATGTTAAATATTTCAATCGCAGTTAATGTGAGACAGCCAATTTATTCCCATTTAACTAGAAAACTTGAAAAAAAATACACATGAAATAAATCGGAAAATCACGTTTGATAAAAATAGAAAACATTCGTTTCATGTATACATACATCGCACCTGTATTCCTAAATGGGGTAGACAAAGCCATGAACTACTTCGTAGCCACAATTAGTAATTTTTTTAGGCACCTAACAAGTTAGATAGAAGGGGTAATATGCCTATCGCTTAAAATAAAGATACTCTAATCTATTTTTTTCATTCGCCTCTTACGACAGCCACCGAAAATCCGTTTCTAAATTCAAACTTTCTTCCTGTTCGGAGATCCAATTCAACTTTATTTGAAACTTTCCGGAACTTTATTATCTATAGTTAGAACTCTGTTGCTGTCAGTATTTTTCGCCAAGTCTCCTATAGGGTTCTGCCACTACTGCCGAGAGACGTACACCAACTTGCCAAGGTTTTTGATAGTCAAAGACAATTTAGGCATCTATTTATAATAGCCAGTATTTAGAAACCGTCTGTCACTCACCGCGGGTTCATAAATATTTTGGCATATCCACCAGAAAACAGAAATAATTGCTCGATCGCAAAATAAAACGTGGCGTGACGCAAACACTGAACACATTTCAACGTACGTCACATCAATTAAGGAGTCCAGGTCACATATTTGCTCCAATTAGTTAAAACGCATCGCAGTACTATGACGGTATACTATGTCCTACCTAGGTTCTACTTAGCTGATTAGTTGGTTCCTGTGCCTCGTATAGCATCATCAACTTCATTAGCTTGATAGCGTTAATCTTTTGTAATTGGCACCTCACTCATCTGATGTTTATACTTATAAATTTATGTACAGTATTACCGAACTAATAATTCCTCTGGACATACCTGCGCAGTTGACGAATTTTGTGACGCGGGAAACTTCGATCTAC